>JASJUZ010000493.1:600000-929087 GCA_037159825.1 Tupiocoris notatus
CACATTTTGAGGGGGGTTAGAAAAAACATTTTCTTGGGCGATTACAATGCTTTATTATTGAATGAGATCAAAATAGGTATGTAGTATAACTACAATAATGCTGACTCTGAAAACAATTAATAACCTTAGCTACGTCATGACCTTCCTGCACCATTACCAAGACGGCTGTATCTCCAGTATAGCATCGGCTCAGATTTAATCACCTACTGTGAAAAAAACTCTACCGTTTGGTCTTTTACGGGATTTATAGAAGGCGAAACTTGGAATAGGATTAGCAGATAGTTAAGAAAAAAGTGATTCAGAAAACATGAGGATCATATGCGCAAGCTACAGCTTTACTCACAGCATCAATCAATGATGGTCTCTCGTCTTCCTCTTTGCCACCAGACGCTTCTGCCCCAGTGACGATCCGAATCTTATTTAAGCCGTTAACTAACCCATCGACGGTGGATGACGTCATTACCTCCGCATTGGCATCTGATGATGTGGACGACAATTTTTCTTTGGATGGCAGCAGCGATAAACGTGGCCGAGTCAACGTCAGTGACGAATCCCCACCTAGAGCAGTGGACGAGCGACTCTGCGATCCTGCCACATAGTTTTTAGGAGCATAAGTCTCTCGGAACGCGTTCAGATCGAAGGTTGTGTACGATTTTCGGGACGACGGATAGGATGATGTCTTGACGGCCTCTATGTTGGTCGTTGCCATAGTTGAAGACGAGTAACTGGAGGTACGGGAGCGAGACGCAGAGGAGCCGCTGCTGACGGCAGAAGCACTATACCCACGAGTCTGACTTCGGTCGCGCAGCTCCTCTGTCAAAGAACTCGACCGTGATGTCAGCCCTCCGCTCCTGTCCAAATAGCCAAAAGATCATTGATAGATGATTTTTTTAACCAAAAAGATAACATTCAATGCTATCAAATTAAAATATCAAGGAAAACAGGAATTGATGATTTGGCCAACTACTTGGGCATCAGAATTTTTCATCAATATTTAGGGAAGCCCAGTTTTGACTATCAAGTAGCTGAAATAGCTTAAGAGTATGGTAATTGTGAAAAAGTAGGGATGCTTGCTATTGAACACAACGGGCTTTCTTGTCACAGCAAAAATAAAAACTTAATTCGTACTAGGTAAAATTTGTGGAAGTTTTAAAAAACTCAAATGCAAAATTATATCGAAACTGAGAAGGATAAATCTGGGTTTTCACTAAATGCACCAAGTATTTCAAAACCTAACACATTGTAGGATTTGGCAACTTACACCAAATTAAATTGGTCGAAATTTTTAACGCTTGTACAAGAATTTGAAGGTTAGTCAGAAGGAAACATAGAAAAGATTTGATATGAAAAGGGACTATTTTCCTTGAGAATGCAGACTGGCTTCTCAACAACTAAGAACGCTCTACAAACGCTTTGAAAACCAACAGTAACTCCACTTGCATTGGAAGATGAAAAAAATTCACAAGCCAGATGATAAGCCTCATTTGAACAGTACCTAGTTGATGTTTGATAAATTTATAATCCAAGCAATTTACAATTGAAACTAAATATTTCTGACAATACAGAAATTGAGATAGATAGCATTATAAAATCTTTACCATAATAAAGAAGATGAATATAAATATGAATTAATAGGAAGAAATCAATTGAAGGTACTGTTGTTTGAGAAGCTGACGCTATAACACCTGCTCAGGAAGAAAACGGAGGTTACAGAATCTTGTCGACCTTGTCTCAGACAAACCCCCTTCCACAAGAGACCCCTTCCAGTAATAGTATAGCCATCCAACCTTATGAATGCACAAACTTGAGATGTTAAAAAAATCGTTCAACGATAGCATTTAAAAGCCTAACTCAAAGGATAGCCAAAATTTACCTATGGGTCGGAGGAAATTCGAATAGCATTTTCCAAAAGTGAACTCACAAAAAATTAATCAAAACTGTCAAGGGGCGAACGTTTACAGCAGTTGATTATGGCAACAAGTGAACAAGGCCAGACAAACGAGGCACGAGACAACGTCAGACCAGACCGAAACGTTGAACTGAACGCAAAGGAACTGCTGACAAGAACAAGATAAGGAGCGTTTTATCTCGATTGATCGAACGAGCTCGCCAGTAGAGTCGAGAAACACCCTTGACGTTGTGATGAGACTTTAAAATTGGGAACAATTGATAATGTTACATCGAGGGACATAACATGAGTGAGTACACTTACTACTTAGGACACTTGAACTGCATCTTAAAACAAGTAAATCGAAAATAAATTACCCTGATAAGCCTATCACTCTTGAACGAAAGCTAATGCCCTACCAACAAAAAATGTGCCTATGATATGTTGTGTATGTCAAAGATTGATATAAAGAAGTCAGTCCATCATCTACGAAGAGTTCAAAATGAACTACCAATGGGTTGAGTACCTCTAAATTGACGCTAACCTAACAATTATATCATACCAAGCAATACTAGGAGGGACAAATCGCGTTTGGAGAGCACAATCCCTCCCTTCTAGTATCGGTAATCATACCTATAACTATTCTATCAAATACTCATAAAGCTGGAAAATTTCAAAACCTCACTGCGACCAAGTGGTTGATTTCTCTTCTGGAGCAACAGCGCAAGTTTTATGAACAATGATACTCGAATTGAGCAATCAATCGATAGTCAAAAAGTTTAATTAGGTTAATTTGGTTTAAAAACTGAACCATCGTTAGCTAAAGAATGATACCGAGTAAAAATTTGAAGCATCATTTGTTTGTTTTTTATTGGATAACCTAATAAATTCTACATAATAGGAACGTAAAACATCAACTTTTGGGAGGTTGACATTTTTTATTCGAGAGCAATTACAATGGTTTATTATTTGAGCTTAGTCTCGTCTTGCGATGGTTCGAAGGCGAGAGAAGACATACTTTTGGCTTCATTATTTCTATCTGTCCTTCGAGCTCTTTCGCATACAGCCCCTTCAGTAGGGTGAGAAAACTGAAATGAGTTTTCAAATAAAAAATAATAATAATAATAATAATAATAATAAGATCGCGTAACAATATTGACCAGGTAGAGACATTAACTATGGCATACACAATAATTAACCTGATGATAGTAAGTACCTACCAGAACAATATAGTTACTCAATACAGTGAACCTTCCTGAAGAGAGCGTGAGCGAAAGTGCTAGAAGGGCAAATAAGATTAATGAAACCAAGAGAACGTCTCATCTCTGCTCTCACCCTCGCACCGCTGCTGGTTTATTGAATAATAAACCAAAAATGTACACAAGCGTTGAGGCTGTAATCGAATCTAGTGAACCTAGTCTTATGAACTGTCATTGTGTCATTGTGTGTGTGTCTGTCATTGAAACGAAATAAAAATATACACATTTTCACGTGGAATCATGTTTTTAGGCCAGTTATAACTTCCTTCTTTTTACAATAAAACTCAGTTGACTTCACAATTGGAGCGTAACACCAAAATTTAATACTTCAACGATTCTGAAAAAAAAATCATAGAATAATCGACGTTCTTCCTTTCACATCAATTTACTAAGATGTTTCAAAACACTAGACCATTTCAACTCACGTCAACAGAAGCCGTTCCCAAGATTTAAGCTGAGAAACTAAGAAAATTCTATTTTGTTCTAGCGTTTTACTAGGAATAAAAAAAACATCGCGTTACAGTTTCCGATCATTTTAAATTCAGCACTTCGAAATGTGCAAGGGTTCCTAAGAATTTTCATGCACCTGGTGGTCGAATATTTAGATGCATTGTCGGGCGTTGAGCTGGTCGTGTTGGTCGTCCTCCTAACACATGAATTATTCGAGAAATAGCCCCGGTAGCGCGTGTAATCACTGTAGTCACTACGCGCGGCTGGGACAGGCATAGCCGAACTTTCACGCCGAACTTCCACTGACACTGCTGAGCAGGGCATTGTGAGCTTCTCGTTCCCTCTGCAAAGTAAACAATCAATTTTCAGCGGGCGAAAATCCAAATAAATAACGCTGGAATACATTTATTTATTTGCGTTATTTATTTTTAACCGACTTCAAAAGGGTGAGGTAACAATGGTTATCCGATCGGATTACTTTTTTTCAAGGGTTACTATCCAAGTAGGTCCCATAATTTTTCCAAATGAATCCATCCGGTAGTTACAGCCACAATTCGGAAAAACGCCAGAAAACGTGATGTTCGCGAAAATCGCAACTATTGACTTACGAAAATTATGACTTCTAGAAAAACTGCTCGAAAAACGTCGTACAAGTTTGAATGACACTAAAGAGAGTAAAAAAGTTTTAAAATCCAGTGGTGTGCATAGATCACACAGTACTGTCTGTAACAGATAATGTATTTTTTAATATTAATGTTAGAACATTCAAAGAAAATTCGCAGCATTGTTTAGGTAGTGAATTGAAGATCAGTTCTAGCTAATATTAAACTCCTCAAGATGAATAGGCCTGTCTACAATAGAACTGTCCTAACAGTTATAGCTTTCCGCTTACACCACTATTTTGAACATAATTCTACAGGCACACCCATCTCGTCAATAAAAGCAACCTACTTCCATTTACCTGCTTCGTAAAAACGAGTGAAATTGTATGAACAGCAGATAATATTATTAATATTAATATCGAGTTGAACCGTTGCGCCTTGGAGAAATCACTTATCTTGATTCTTCTGATACTTGGCAGATTTAATCGAATATACCATTTCCGAGAGGTCAAAGGGTTGCCGCTGCCCATGTAAACACCTAGAGAGCGCGACTCAAAACACAAGGAATTACCTTTTGAGTGAACGGTGAAGCGATTCAACCTTCTTCATAATACACCAACCGGCACAATACTTATTGATACACTAGTTTCCAGCAGTAGCGTCAAATGATAAAATATCTAGGGACCAAACGTTATCATGGCTACGAGACAGCGGACAACTTTTCCAAGATATTTCGATTTCCCTTGGAAACTCAAAACGTAAACCTATAATCCTTTATGAACACTAGCCTGCCGAGAAGCATTGATAATGAACCAGTTAAAGTATTATTTTTCAAAAAATCTTGAGGACTTCAAATAATGGATATGGCGAGTAATTGGTCACTTTAAACCCCGTTTTCTATACATTTTGGTGATATTTGGAGATTTAAATTGACTGCGATGGTTTAATTTGAATTTAGGCGTGTTGTTCAGTTGACTTACGATGTACAGTATGTAGAGTTGGACTGGTACTTAAGTAATGTTTATTTGCTTGAGTGGAGTGAGCATCCATTTTTTTATTTCTTATGGTAGTTCGCTTGTACGTAATTATAAAACGACGCTTGTAAAACACCCTATTTTCTCAACATTTCAGGAGAGACAAAAAACTGTTTTATTTGGATATTTCGTTGGTTAAAAGTATCTTTTCGTCTATTTCATCAATAAATGAAGCCATAGAGTTATAGTAGGTATATAACGGAAATGTTAAATAATTACTATTTATAAGAAAAATAGATGAGTTGCAGCTTGTTGTCCCATTTTACTCTTGAGTTGTAACAAGTTGCACTCTTAACTCGTGATGATTGTAGCATGTTGCCAAATAAAATTTACATAGCAAATAGCCATCCACATTTGGACGCTCGATTTTCAGTTTGTTCCAAGGTTGGGCTGAGTTATGGTATGTTGTGTGGGATTTAAATCATATCCTATAGGCAACACCGAAAATAACAACGCAACGAGTGGCTTTCTTCAGAAATTGACTTCGCTAATTGATCGAGCGTAAAATGTCCAAGAGGGGTTGTGAGGGGGAGAAAAACCAGGCGACTTATTCTCCAGATTTTTATTGGCTGGCCGAGCACTTTCGCCCATTCGGGCATCTTCAGGGCGACGTGGAACCATGAGGTCCACAGCCCTGGTCCACAGGGCTGTGGACCTCATGGTTCCACGTCGCCCTGAAGATGCCCGAATGGGCGAAAGTGCTCGGCCAGCCAATAAAAATCTGGAGAATAAGTCGCCTGGTTTTTCTCCCCCTCACAACCCCTCTACTACAATAAATGCGACGACAACTAAGCGAAGTAAAATGTCCAATAAGAACAAACAAAAAAATGAGTTGTAGCATGTTGGTGCGATGAAAATCGGTGTTAACGAGAGAACGAGTTCTCCCAATAAGATAATTATGATCGAGCCGTAAAAAAGAGAAATTACCATCTTACTTTAAAGGGGAATATTGATGTCAATTTGAGATTCGATCATTGTAGTGAACTAAGGGTTGAACGAAATTCACAAAACAGTAACATTTAATTACCTCCCGTACGCAAGGAAATTTCACGATCGTTCTAGATTAGGCAAACGAAGCCGATCGAGAAATGAGTTATCGAGAAACGAGATATAGAGGGCTTCCCAAATACGAAATAAGTACGGATTGTCCAAGCCATTTAGGGAGTGAGGAAGGCGAGGTTGGTTCCTATCATCGCGACACGTCTACGCACTGATGGGTTAAAAATATTTAAAAATCGCCATTCTCACCTTTCAAAATCGGGAGTAAAACATGAGTGGAACAACTTTCACCCGAGGATACAACCCGCGACAGCCGAACGTAGCAATCATTGACCAAACACCCGATTTCTCTATGACATTTACCCAAGCACGAACAGGTTGGAATAGGGTCGGAAAACTAAGTCGGAACTACAAAGCGATAGGAGTCTAGCTGAAGCGATGCTGTCGTTCTCGTTTCACAAAAACGTAAGTATAAATAAGACGGGGTCGCGGGGAAAATATGTCGAGGACGAAATAAAAATCGAGAGGGGGAGGTAGAAGCGAAGGCGAAGATGCGGATATTATTCGCAGTTATGGAATCCGCAGGAGGGGAACACGTATCAACTTCCAACGGAACCGAGGACTTGGATAATGTTTCGGTGGTACTGCAAATAGAGGAACTAACGCCGATCTATCGGCCTACATTATTGCAAGAATGGATTTTGATCAAAGCGCTTACCTTATTCTCGAATTTTACCGAAACTCTCCGATCTTCCGAATTCCATTTCGAGACCTTGTGATGAACGATGACGTCACTAGAAAACATGGCCGATGCTGGGTGCTTCTCGTAATCACCAACGTCTTCTTCTACTTCACGAACAAGTCTGCGCTTTGTTGCTAAGTTGAGCAGCTCCTGAAATTTAGGCATTATTTTTCCGTTCGACTTGCTTGATAATTCTTCTTCATTATTTTAAATGAATGAGACTACTAAGATAACAAAATAGTTTCATTACCTTCATAATTATTGCGAGGAAAGCTGCAAAAAGGAAAATTGAGGCATAATTATTGATATTGAATAATAAACAATTAATAGGTAAATAGACGAAAAAAATTTGTGGTGCCACGGTTGGCTGTTTTTAAGGTACAGGAAACCAATTTGTGATTCCCTGCATTAAAATATATTTACCTATTTTTGCGGTCTATCAAAATACAATTATTGTCATCATGCGAATAACGTGGAAGAACAGAATGTGACCGACGCGATAAATATTTATCCAATCGTCGTCCCCTACATTTTGAGGCCTACATTTTAGTTATTAATTTGGTGGCCTGTGAAAATAAAGATAAAAATTACGCAGAGGTGAAAAACCTATTGAAAAAGTTTGTAACGTGATAGTACCGTATGTGAGCCAATAGACAAAAATTCAAAGGTTATCTGCTCACTATATACATTATTTATGTTGATATTATCAACATTTTAAGACCTCCGACGCTAAAAAATAATTACTCCTATTTAGCTTTTAAAAATCAAAATAGAGAACACTAAAACGGTTATTTCTCAATTGCACAATGCGTTATCCAAAATTCAATTACATTACCTAACAACATTAACTCAATAGGTATCATAATTTTGCACATTCACTGAGAGGTTATTTCCTAATACTAGTTTCGTTATTTTTGGTTTATTATTCAATAATAAATTGTAATCGCCCAAGAAAAAAAAATTTATAACCCCCCTCAAAATTTGATGTTTTACGTTTCAAGGCATGTAGAATCCGAATATCCAATAAAAAAAATTCTGTCCGTCCGCCGTACGCCGTACGCCGTACGCCGTTAGCAGTTTTCCGGCCAAACTATAAGAGCTAAAAATTTGAAATTTTCACCAAAAATCAATCTCGGTCCTACGACGGCCCAATTCTTGAACCAACTTGCTAGCTCAATTTTAAGGGTATTTTTGGGGGGTTTTGAGGGGGAGAAAATTCATATTTTCCAAGGTTTTTTAGAAAAATGTGTACGTGGTATCAAATTATATAGATTTTTGGACGCTGAATCGAATGAGACCATCGCTGGGTCGATAGCTTCATTGGTTCGCGAGTTATCGCAGCTTTTGTGCCGAATTTTGGAGATTTTCAGAAATTTGACATGAGGGTATAACTCGAGAGTTCTTGGAGCTATAAAAATCGTTCTATACTCATTGGAAAGGTCGTCAAACACTCTCTCCAGCTGTATCGTTAGGCAATATGGTTAGGTTTTAATTAGGAAATTAAGAAAAATATAAATGATTAAAATTACAATAGTTGCTACGGAGTTTTCCCCTATAGTTACCATCTGTTTTTCGGTGGGAACGTTCAAAAATGTTCGGAATAATTTAAAATGACAAATGGATAGTCTTCTTAAATCAATATTGAAGTGAAATAATAATAAACCACTGTACAATCATTTGCAGCGTTTTTTAGACAGATATTAGACGATCGATGTCACTTTTTTAACCGACGTAAAAAAAGGAGGAGGTTACTATAGTTGACTTGCGGGGGTTTTTTTCGGTATCTGTTGTCCGCTGGCGTTCAGCTCCTGTACGTCCGATCGGGTTACTTTTCTTTTTGGTTTGAGAGGGTTACTATCCAGGTAAGTAGGTAGGTCCCATAATTTATTCAATTCCCAATTTTTCAATTGAGTGTATTTGGTATCAAATCAAGCCTAGATAAATTTTTAGTGAAAATTTCAAGAAATTAGCTTCTATATTTCAACAGAAAAGTGTTGACGGCGTACGGCAGACGGACAGAATTTTCTATTTTTGGATAGGTATTCAGATTCTACATGCTATGAAAGGTAAAACATCAAATTTTGAGGGGTTAGAAATTTTTTTCTTGGGCAACTACAGTGGTTTATAAAAAAATAAACAAAAGAATACTATCCGTTCGAAGTGCGTCGTCAACAGTTTTTTTTAACGAAACTATAAAAGTTGAATGCTTGAAACTTTCACCAAAAATCATTTTTGGCTTAGTAATGGCTCAATCCTTTAACATTATTTTTGGGGGGAGAAAATTCGTACATTCCAACGTTTAAAAAAAAAAAGTTATTTGATATCAATTTCTATAGATATGTGGACGCTGAATCGAAAAATTTAGACGGGCTCGAGCTACCGCAGCTTTTGCGTAAAATTTGGACGATTTTCACAAATTTGGAATGAGGGTAAATCTCGATGGATCTTGGAGCTATAAAAATAGTTTAACCTTGTTGGATGCGCGTCAACACTCTCTTCAGCTGTATCTTAAGGGCAAGTTTATCTATCGTAGATAAATTACAGTTTAATATAGAGTTAGCGTTAACAGTTTTCTCTTGAGTGCGTGATTAAGAAAACTGGTTTCTCTAGGATATGATAGTTTCTAAGGAGGTTTCCCTTATACTTAGTTACCAAACAGTCGGTTGGTGAAAACGTTCACAAAAACGCTGCAAATGATTGTACAGTGGTTTATTATTCCTTCACTTCAATAATAATTTCAGAATCCTATCCAGTTATGATAGTAATTATTCAGAACATGTGTAAACGTTTCAACCGAAAAACAGATCGGTAACTATCGGGAAAAATTCCGTAGCAACTATTGTAATTTTAATTAATTTTATTTTTCTCAATTTCCTAATTAAAACTAAATTTTTTGCCTAACAGTACAGCTGGAGAGAGTGTTTGTCGACCATTCCAATGAGTATAGAACGATTTTTATAGCTCCAAGAACTCTCGAGTTATACCCTCATGTCAAATTTCTGAAAATCTCCCAAATTCGATACAAAAGCTGTGATAACTCGGTAACCAATGGAGCTATCGACTCCGCGATGGTCTCATTCGATTCAGCGTCCAAAAATCTATATAATTTGATACCACGTACACATTTTCTTGAAAAACCGTGGAAAATATGAATTTTCTCCCCCTCAAAACCCCCCAAAAATACCCTTATAATTGAGCTAGCAAGTTGGTTCAAGAATTGGGCCGAGATTGATTTTTGGTGAAAATTTCAAGAATTTAGCTATTAGGTATGGTTTGGCCGGAAAAGTGTTGACGGCGTACGGCGTACGGCGGACAGACAGAATTTTTTTTATTGGATAATCGGATTTTACATGCCTTGAAACGTAAAACATCAAATTTTGAGGGGGGGTTATAAAAATTTTTTTCTTGGGCGATTACAATGGTTTTATTATTGAATAATAAACCAAAAATGTGAGTGTGGACAGCACTAGTAGAGTTTGAGAAGTGAATGGTCTTCTTAAATCACAATTGAAGCAAATAAAACACTGCACTATCATTTTTGCAGTGTTTTTTGTTCTTTTTTTCTGAAATTAACTTTTGGAATGGATCCCAGTAGTTCCTTTGACATCGTAAACATAAACGTAAGAATTCAAATGCCTGTGATGTACTGTAGAAGTAATTGGGTATTACACAGTTCAATACACACACTGCTCGAACCGTGAACTCAATTCGAGACTAGTGCTCAAGTTAGCGTTCCTGCAGAAGGGTGGTTCTTTAATCTAACGTGCTGCTAGGCCTGTTATGTTATACACAAGGAGCGCTAGAGCAAAGTTCAAATTTATGTAATTACAGTCCAACGGGATGAAAGACGAGTCTGACTGATCGTTCATGGCGATTCCCGTTGAAAGATCCGTTTACGAAATTGAAACCGTTTTCTCGAATAACGTTTTCATCAACAGTATTTCTATCTCATTAAGCACCATTCAACTGTATTTGAAACTGAATTATAACCTTATTTGGAAAAAAACGTGTAAATTACTCATTTTCTTGTCGTCCAATTCCGTATTAGTTCGTGATGGTGAAGAAGAGGAGAAAAGCCAGGCAATATTTTCACTATTCGCATAAGAATAAATTGAAACCTTTTATTTCTATCGGATGAGCAGCAGCACATCGTCCTGAGGATAGCCGTATGGTCGAAAGTGTTCAACCAGACAATAATCGCCTCGTTTTTCTCCTTCTTACCATCTCGACCGAACCCATTATAAAAATAATTTTTCATACAAACAGTACCTAACCAATTGACCTGCAGTTCCGTTAAATAGTACCGTTTGACATGTGTTCAATATTTCTCAATATCAGCTTTGTACTTGAGTCTAACTCTAACAGAAAAAAGGTTGGCTACACTAATTTAATATTCGTGTACTGATAGATTCCCTAATTCGGAAAAACAGATTCTTATACACCGCTAAGAGCTCAATTTCAACTCGCTTATTTACTTTGATGAATGTAGCCTCTGCCGCCCATCGACTAGCCTGCTAAAGGCATCATGACCTGGCAGCAGTTTGTACTTCGTTCACGGTTTATTCAATGTGTTCTGCAAGGTGCAAGGTGTCAGTCACAATGTCAAGGAAAAATCGTTCTGAGCATTCGTACCTACTTGAAGTCAAATCTGCAAGTCAAACCCTGTTTCCCCTTTATGGATTTTCCCTCGGAATTAATTTCCCTTGTTACGCCGTTTTGTTCAGCCAGCTTCGGGTAAGTGGGCGGTCCAAAGGGCGGGGTCACCCGACGGGGGCGGTTGTAGTCCTCTTCGATAGAGGCGGGAGGGGGCGGCTTGTTGCTCAGTAGCGGGCCAGCCGCCGAAATGCCATCACCTTCCGACCTCGCTGCTACCATCAAGGCCAAACTCTTCGCCCTACTTACAAGGTTGGGTTTTTTCTTAGTAATTTGCTGAAAGGATGCTACTTATTTTATATCGGCATAGATGTAGTTTTTATGGTCTTCGTCTCTCGTGTTGCATCAATGATAATTTATGAAAATTACCGTATTAATCTACATCAGAGGGAGGTAAACTGAATATCGAAAAAATCGAAGATAAAACAAAAGATTTCAAAAGATTTTTTAAATGTATTTTCTTACTATGTATTATCAACTTTTACTGCAAGTTTCAAACATTCAAATATATAGTGCACCTGATATGATTGCCAAAGAATATATCATTCTCAATGTTCCAATGTTCATAAATGGAAAATTTATCCGTTTGCCATAAAATAGTTAGGTAATGAATTTCGAACAGCAGAAATTCTGATGAAATTGCGTCTTGCAATAAGGTACTCGTGTATTCATTGAACAAGGAGTAACGCTGAGCTAGCTGTATTGATCCCCGAGGGGCTCTAAGGGAATACATGTTACCAAGGGAATGGCTGCTTACAGAAAATCACTATCATGCCCCCGCCCCTCCGAAATACCGAACCGCGAGAAAGCAATGGCCGCCGCCCAATTTCGTCCCTGCGGCGGGGGGGGCAGGGGGGAGAGAACGAAATTGCTCCTACGTTGATCTTCCGCCAAAACTTGATTTCAACTGAGCAAAAATGGTCTGATTGAATAACCTGATAACCCATTTTATCAGCGGAAAAATCATATTTTCGTATTCGGCTCTAACCTCTCGGATTATTGATTTTGACTGTTAATTATTTTGCTAATTCGGCACTTCAGTTTCGTCCAGTAAATGACTAAAGGTTAGCGCCAGAAAAAATTCAAGTCTCTGGAAAATAGAAGTAAAATTAAAATGAAACAACAACACAAAAAATATACATAATAATGATTTATTAACAGACTTCATTTTTTTGTGTTAGTAGTGTCGTGTCGCTTGGCCATTGATTCAGACGAACCCGATCGAAAAGCATTGGTATTTCTGAAGTTATAAATAAAATTCAGCAACCACTGTAACAATCATCTTAATTTATCGGGAGGGATACTGTTCCAATTAGATGATAAAGTGTGTTTTAGGTTATGGCGTAAAACATACGAGTAATTATTACTAGCCAGCAGTTGATTGACCCATGTGCGTTTATGACTTGCAGAGCGCCATTCATTTAGTTTTCTGAATTTTCCACCTAGGACTTATCCCCCCTCCAACTATAATTATGTTCATGGAAAAGAATGGTTAGACAAAGTCTGCACGTTGCGAACGAGTTGAAGGCGGGGTAAACGCGCAAGTCGGCGCAGGACTAACTGCCAGATTCAATATTCGGGTTCCAAATGTACTCGCTAGAAGCGGTTCACTCAGCAAGTTATCGAGCGTTGGCCTCAAGTAGAGCTTTTATAGCTGGTGTTGTATCGGAACTCACGGTTTCTGTTATTTCTTTGGGACGAACGATCGACAAGGACGCACAACAAAGCTATACTCAGCAACATAGCTTTACGCGCATCTGCTATGCTCGGAAATACTTTTTGGACAAATGTATGACCGTTTGTCTGGCTGTCCGTCTCTCTGTAGTCAAAAGTGACCAAGGTTGTCACGTATTATCTTCACTGACCAGGGATGTGTATAGCCCACACATTACTTCCATGTTTAAATCGGTAACATGTGCCAATTATATCATTAAAAGCGCTGCAAATGATTGTACAGTAGTTTTATTATTCATTCGCTTCAATAATGATTTAAGAAGATTATCCATTAGTGATAGTAAATAATATTCCGAACATTTGTGAACGTTCCCACCGAAAAACAGATTGGTAACTATACGGGAAAACTCCGTCGCAACTATTGTAATTTTCATCATTTTTATTTTTCTTAATTTCCAAAAAAATATCTGAATTTTCGCCTTACGGTATAGTTGAAGAGAGTGCCTTGAAACGTCAATTTTGAGGTGTTAGACAATTCTTTTCTCTTGGGCGATTTACAATGGTTTATTATTGATAATAAACAAAAAACACGTACAAAGGCGGCAGACCCAAAAACATAAAAACGCACGAATGAGATAATGAGGAGGTGCAGTATGTGGGCTTAACAATACGAGCCAAGTTTTGTAGAATCGTTTTTTTTTTGTCGCATCAAGCCCAAAAATGTGTAATCAGCCCTTAAAGCGTCATTCACTCGTGGTTACAAACATTTAAAATCCACCAGCGTCCAAACACTTCGTTTTTTGCAGCCAGAAGTAGATATCGACAAAGTTCATGACATGGAATTACAGCGTGTGAACCAAAGATGAAGATCAACTGTAAGCAGCATGCCATGAAGAAAATGTTAAGTTACCTATTATACGAGTAGATATTGACATTTATGGCTTGTAAAAATCACATTGAGCAATATAGAAGAATGTTTTAATTCGTATATCCAGAAAGTACTTTGTGTTAGGTATCATATTTTTGATCACCGTCTAATATACATTGGGAGAACATTTTCTGAAAATATTGGATTGGCGACGGGGAGCCAAAGGAGCCTGGAAAAAGGGTCTACTTTTCATAAGATGGTCATAAAGAAACCTAGCTACCTTATTTCATTTTTGTCGAATTTGAACTGCGCATGAAGTAGAGTTCTACTATTTGATTTCAATCACCGAAGTCGTGTGTATTCAACGGAAATGCTACTCAAACTAAGACCACCTTTGGTGTATTATCTTATCAAGTTTAATGCGAGCTTTATATAAATTTCCCACTTTTGTGATTCGTTATTCGTGTTTGCAGCCTTCAAAATAAAACTACTGTGTGATCTATTATAGATACCTTATTTATTATCTCTCAGCGCATGAACACTGAAATTCTATAGAGTTTTTAAATTTTCCTCCAATTTAGTGGGAAATGGTTTTCTACTGCATTTTTGTTCATCATTCAATATAAACCGCCCGAGGAAACAGAATTTCTTGGGAAGATTCAAGGAGAGTCTTAAACTTTCTTGAGAAAAATGTTTTTTAGGTTTTTTTTTCTTTTAATCGCTGAATCGAATGAGATCATAACGGGATTGATCGTTCTAATAGATCTCAAGCTATGGGATTTTTTGTGCGCGATTCTTCAGGATAGAAGAAATTGCGCAATTATATCAATGGATGATTAAGTGAGCTGTAATTTTAGTAATGATCATCAAAAATAATTTTAACGAGCAGGCTGTTCGTACTTATAACTATCGACTTATGTAGGAGTTATCATTCAAAACGTTTTGGATAACTTTTACAATAAAATAGATGCCCTACTTCTTTGACTGTCTTAATCGAAGCTAAGATAGCGAATGATACCAGCATTGTACAATCATTTGCAGCATTTTCGTGGATAGAAATTGCACGCCTAGACTCCCCTGAACAACTGTGAACGTGGATCGAAGTTGATGTACCCGCTACCGTTATGTTGAGATCAGCCTAACGGAGCTGATGGTTCAGTGAGCTCAAGAGGGAGTTGATAAGAGGGAGAAACGAGATTTTCGAAAACAATTAGATAATGGGATCGCTCTTTTAGGGGGCTTAAACGAAAGCTTTTCATCGGATTGTGTAGTACAATGACTTTATAAGAAAACTGTACAATACGGGGTTCAATGTGAAGCAAATGAATGCTCTTAAACCAAAATGATTTTTTTTTTTTTCAATTTTAGCTGCTGATAAGAAAGTATTATTTATTTATTTCCGTAAAACAAGGTGATTTCGGACTCGTGCACTATTATTATGGTGTGGCCTGCCTGATCTATAAGAATTAAAAAAAACTTTTAAAAAACCGACTACAAAATTTTATTTATTTGTCAAAATATTTATTGGCCTATTAAAATAACGCTGAAAAGGAAAAAATCACAAAAATGTCCCATCTTCTAGCTACTCGATCACTAACTATACATTTTAAGGACTTCATTACTACTCTTATTGACCTGACCACTTCCTGATTGATTGGACCACCTCCCCTAATAATATAAAAAATAGTTATTTCTCATTTCCCAAATGGTTGAAAAACTATCCAGTTCACCTTTCAATCGCCTCCAGAATGGTCAATTTTTGGAGTCGGCGCCTCTCTTATGATGTTCAGGTAAGCCAACAGAATCTGAATAAGCTTACACTTACACACTTTTTCTCAATAAGCCATATCAGAATACCGAACGAAAATTGGAGCTAGGCTCTTATAGGCAGATAAATTATAAATAAAATGCCATCAAAAACAAAACATTCGAACGCTGCAAAAAATCGTTGTTTGCATGATTTTCATATTTCCCCCCGGATGGTTTAGGCCCTAGAAAAACGAAAATTTCTTCTCAGAATGCTTTCATTTACTATGTAAATATTATGGAAGTAAAAAGGGTCAATAAGCCACTATGTTCTTCGAAAGTTATTGCCAATTCAAATATTGCCCATCGTCAATTCTGAGGATCCTATGTGTTGCATCAAGGGTCCTAAATAAATTAATGGACCGAATATTCAATCTCATAGATTCCATTAGATAAAATTCAATCGTTGTAGATGAAATAAAAATGTGATCTAATTTTCAAGGTTAAAAATTATGTGAGTTTGTGTAGCATGTGAACTCTTGTTATATGATATCATCTTATGAATTATTTTGTATTAGCTGGCTTTGGAGGTAGGCTCTGATTTCAAAAAGTAATCCATCGATTTACATAATTTCAAAATTCTGCCGCTACCTCTGAGGGAATGAATGACCTAGATTGCTGAAGGTCTCAAAACGTTAGTTATATCAGAGGAATCATTGTACATTGCATATCTGAAAATCTCACAAATTCGACACAAAAGCTGCGATAATACGAGAACCAATAAAGCTATCGACCTCGCAATTCAATTCAGCGTCCAGAAATTTATAGAACCTACCTATCTATCTATAGGAAATGATACCAAATACACCTTCTTCAAAGGATGTGGGAAGTGCGTTCCTTCTTGCGAAAAGAGACATTCGTTTCGACCATTCTTCCTTTGCTGTTATCTCATTCTCTGTTTCTAAGTTTTATTTTAATTTTTATGAAGTTGATTTGGAGGAAGCTTATACTCATCCAAACTATCATATTTCTGATCACCAAGTTAGGTGTGGACCTCTTGGTATCAAAACATAGCTTTTTCGAAGTTTCACGCGAATTGGTCAGCAAAGGTTGTCCACGTCGGTTAGGTTTCACAAAAAACTAGTTAGCAGCGCTTACCTAGCCGACTTGGATTGGCTATCCAAGATTGGCGTTTATCTCGTCGGGCGAGCCGATTTTCGATATTCACCAAAGTTTTCCGTCAGAAGAATTTCCTCGTTCCCATCTCGAATGGAACTGATCAGACGTAATAAACTAATAGGAAATTATCTTCTCTCTTGGTCATTATATTCATCAATTTCAACAACTTTTACAAAACGAAAAAAAAACATCTTTCTTCTTTTGGGTGTCGCTCTTTTTCTGATATTGTCAGGATGAGGGGGAGATGCAGCCCTGAAGATGCCCGAATGGACGAAAGATCTCGGCCGAGGTATAAAAGTATTGAGAAAAAGTCGCAATCTCAATCTCCCCCTCATCCTGACAATATCAGAAAAAAAAAGTTCATGATTCGCAATTTATATCGCTTATTAAGAGCCTGAGTAAAGGTGATATTCGTCTGATATCCTCTGCCAGTTAGAAATAGGCTGAGTAGGGAAAATAAGGACACATAGCCTATATATAGGTACCACAAAGGTTAAGCTATTTTATTTGGCAAGGTTTCGAAGCTCGATCAATCATTGCATACTGTTCCATGTCGTTGAAAAGTTTCGGAACATCATGTGCCTACTGTCGCAAATTCAACGGGGCAGTGCATGGATCAAGATAGTAATCTGAAAGAGCATCGTTGGTTTCATCGCCCGATGGTTTGTCGAATCAGATCTCGGTCGTCGCGATTCCAACACCTCCGGCAAAGCATTTTTCCAATCTTCGATTTTAGGTAACCAAGGACCAGGCTTGTCATTCAACCAGATCAAAAATTCGTTGAGACCGGTGTACAAGGGAGGGTGCTAGAAAAAAGTGTATTCATATTCATAAATCAAAGAAAACCAATGGTGTGCATAGATCACACAGTACTTCCATTGTTGAGTCGGTAACCGGAAATATTCACATTGTCCAAAAGATCATGAAATAATGCTTCCTTTGGCGGGTAAATTACGATGGATTTTTATCGTTAAAGTCACATAACGTAATGCCACGTTATTAAAATATTGTTTGCATCTAGAATGCTTTTGGGCCACAAAAATTGTTTGAACGCCCAAGGTCTAGGAAAGTTTGTTAATGGTAGGGAATCTAGCATGTGATTTCATAAAACTAAATCGATATTTAGAAATGATGATATACTATGGATACGGTGGGTTTTCAGCTCGATTTGAACTAATCCAGTTAATAAACGATGACAACCTGCCGTTATGATAAAAATAAATCCAGTTTCATTCTCCCCGAAACTTTTTCGGCATGTTGACATCGTTGATTATGTTGGATTAGTTCAAATCGAGCTGAAAACCCATCATAAACATAGTATATTACGAAATTACCTAATGTGATTTTAACGATAAAAATATATCGTCATTCACCCGCCAAAGAAAACATTTCATGACCTTTTAAACGTTCACCTGTATTGACTTTAGGGCAACGTGAATATTTCTGATCCAAAAAACTACTAGATAGCACGAATGTACGGCGTGTGACCCTAGAGGTGAAGATCAGGCGCCATTCCTCGCCATCACAAATATTAAAGACCTCTAGCGTCAAATATATTTTTTGAGGCCTGTAAAAAGCACAACAGCGAAAAACGGCATAAGGCGGAAGTACGGTGTGTGATCCATTGAATCATGACGAGTTTTGTGAGATGGAATCATTTTTAAAGCAAGGAGATCCAAACATACCAAAATGCAAATTAAATAAAAATATCTAATAATATACTAACACTGAAAATGAAAACTAAGAGGAAGTACGGTGTGTGACACCAATAATAAAAATCTGAAGACAATCAGCTGACATGAAGAAACAATTCAAGTACTCCAACGTTTAAATATGATCATTATCGCAGGCTGAAAAAAATCAAAATATAGTCAGTATTCGTAAAACGTGGATTTACTGTATGTGACCCTCGCGGTGAAAGTCATCCGCTCGCCATGTCGAACCCAACGTAGAAAAATATTTACTCCTAAAAATCAAAATAGAAAAAACTTTGAACGCTTGTATATCTCGAAAGTACTGTGCGTTATTCAAAATGCGGAAACGACTAATTTTGCACTATTACTGGGAAAACATTCTCAGAAAATTTCCTTGATTTTCATTCATTTATAACAAGATGAAAACCAGTGGTGTGCATAGATCACACAGTACTTCCACGTTTGAGTTGGCAACAGGTACAACCAATAATAAAATTAAAATAATTGTGCGAAGGCCGCATCGTTGATTTACAACAAGTCGAATTTCAAGAATTTATCTGTGAGATATGGGAATATTTGTTACTCAGACAATAGAAGGATGGACGCAAGGACAGACGAACACTCAGACAGACAAACAAATGGACGTACACTTCAGAAAGAGCGCAGAGCCCTCTAGGAGCGCGAAACAGTCAGTTTCAGATAAAGCTGAGAGAGGATTTCTAAGGAATAGACCTCTACAGTGGCCACTGTATTATAAATACACCTCTACATACACCTCTACTCAGGCAGGTTCCTCTTATTTAACGATGTATTGTGGGTTTTGAATTTTTCTGCTTTTGAAACCTTGTTGGATTATACAAAAATCAACTAACAACTAAATAATTTCCACTTTTCTATGGACAATGTTATGATTGATAAAAAAAAAACTTTTTAAAAAAATAATAATACCGACTTCAAAAATATTTGCCTTTAAAATAAACTCTGAAAAGGAAAAATACCAAAAATGTCCCAACTTTGCAGCAACTCATTCGCCAACTACACATTTTAAGAACTACTTTACTACTCGTATTGACCTGACCACTTCCTGATTGATCGGGTCACCTCCCCTAATAATATAAAAATTACTTCTTTCTGCAGGTTGAGGGGGAGAATAACGAGACGATGTCTTCTCCATTTTTTCTTTTTATTTCGCCGAGTACTTTCGCCCGTTCGGGCTTCTTCAGGGCAAAAATATAAAAATATTTTTCTTAAAAGAATGATCCTCCATGGCAAAATTAATTTCAAGTATTAAAATTCATGTATTATTTTTTCTCGTTGAATCGAATGAGACCATAGTAGGGTTGGTATCTTCAATGGTTTTCGAGTTATTGCAGTTTCTATAGAGATATTTGAATTTCGGAAAAATGGATACATAGTAACGTTGAGCCTATTAAAAAAATCTGCATTCATAATAATATTCTTTAAACATCCGTTCATATAATACGCTTCGAAAATTTGCTCGTCAAGTCATGCGGCATGACTGAAACTTTTACTTTTGGGTGTTTCTGCTATAAAAACACAAAATTTGGCGTGTACCGTTTGGGTCACTCACCGTATTCCCGCAAGATATATCCTGAGTTCATTGTGGAAATTACTTTTCACGACCGTTCCGATTTTTTAAGGCTAAATGACCGCTCGTATTGCAAAAATAAAACTTACGTCAAAACGGCAATCGTTATAAGTTGCAGAGACGATCCCGATTACAAAATCGCCGCAATAAACTGGATTGCCTTCGTCTCCTCTGCAGGGAGCACTGTTTGCCAAATAGTTCACGCAGAATATAGTCCATGAACCGATTGTAACGTCTGGGTGAGCTTTCATGTATTCAGCACTAAGATAGTACTTCTGGCAGTAATGTGCCGAGTGTAACTGGCCGAGACGACGCACAAATAATTCGTTTTTAATCTGAAAATCTTTGAAAATGCCGACTCGCGGGTCTCCCCAACCGGCTGTGTAACAGTTGATCGATTGGTCATCGAGAAACTGATACATTTTTTCTTGGAAGTTTTCTGGGTCCGGGGTAAGTAATCTGCAAAACGACGTGAAATGATGAACCACTATTAATATGAACCGTACTACAGAAGAACCTTAAGCGATAATTGCATAATCAAACCAGATCAACGATGCTGAAGTCTTTAGCTACTACGCTTTACAATCTGGATGGCAATGGTTGGGGTTAATAAATTGGAATTCAAAGTCCCCTGAGTTTTCTGCCACGTGCATGACTATTTCCTTTCGATTCTACAGATTTTCAGGCATCGAATGAGGCTACAGATAAGTTGGTAGCTAACTACCGTGAAGTTGGTAGCTAACTACCGTGAGCTACTATTGAACTCGTGAGAAGAACGACACTATCATAAAATTGGGGCGCATGCAAAGCTATCAATAGATTCAGTAAATGGATTTTTTTCGTTGTTTGGTCGCATCGATCATTCTTCGCTGTTGAGATTGAGGGGGAGAAAAACATGGCGACTTGTTCTACTGTTCTCTCCTGTTCTCGCCACGGAGGCCGTGGATACCTTGTAGTGGTGCTACGAAGCCCTGATGATGTCGCTGAACGAGTCGCTATGTTTTTCTACCCCTCAATCTCAACAGCGGTAAAAGGATATATTACACATACGTATAAATAATATATATTAGTCTTCTAATATCCTCTAAAATATATATTATCTCTTCAGAAAAATGCAATTAGGAAAAATTAAATGTAAGTAGGTATTGAGGAATCAGTAAAGGAGTTTGTTATGATAATGTTATCAGACGGAATAGTTATTTAATTTGCACGAAAACTATTGAAAAGATTATCATTCCTAAATGGACATTTCAGCAAATGCTGTCACTTAGATTAAATATACTTGACTACATTGCATTTTGAAATTATTTAATGATATGAATGCACCTTAATTAGGCCAAGATAAGCGTTAATTTTCTCATCTAAGTTCTCAGCTTCGACGGGACGAGTTGATGTTAAATTAATTTACTGTGTCTCCGCTTACTCAAAAGGCTTGACGAACGTCGAAGGTCTGAAAGGCCGTCGCATGACAGCGATTCCCAGGTTGTTCACATTGAAGCCAAACCATTCGCAGACTGGATGAATGTATGTGGCCATGGATTGACGAATTTGCCCCAGGGTGGTAGCGTTTTGAAGATTAGCCACCCCTGCTACGTAGATGTTATAGTCTTTTTCTTCTTTTATATAGTCGATTCCGTACGAAGCAGGATTATCTTCCAATTTCTTTGACAAACAAGAACACGCAGTGACGACGACATGTAGACTCCAAAGGGATCCGCCGCACCGCGGACGAGAGTTCTACACAGAAATAATCAGTATACCGAATTCGCTTGTCAGCGTGAATTGTTCGATAAATACAATCAAGTGTCGCTGTAACATAACGAAAAAATTAATATGAATCACGGTAGAAAATTTACAGTTTTCCAAATATCGATGTACAATATTAAAGTTGTCAATTATCATTGTATGAAACAATCAATAATCGGCTGTTCTATTTGAAACTAGCCGCTATGGAATATTAATGTAAATGTATTTTCCTCGCGTCATAACTCCATGCATACCCTTTCATAAACTGATACTATAAATGGTATAGACGAAGTATCCGATGGCGAAAATTCATTCTCATCAGTAGACCGGGATTTGATTCGGCGATTTGTCGCAGTTCCAGCATCCACTTCCATTGACAATAATATCATGGGTTCTGTTGTAAGTAACATCATGGCCACGTAAAAAAAGTTATAAGAGTGCATTTAACCGCCAAAATATAGATCTTTTCCGTCCAAGAAATTTAATCGAACGGTTTGATTATCAATGAATCCCAAAATATTCAGAAAAGGCAAAGTGGCTGCGAATAGTATAATCTTATACAACTAGGTGACTACTACTAAGCAATTTGAGTGGAAATGTTATAATAACAACCACTGAAAGAACTGGCAAGCATTCATTATGGATGTGAATGAAGAAAAAAAATAATAAAACCGACTTCAAAAATATTTGCCTACAAAATAAACTCAGAAAAGGAAAAAATTCAAAAAATGTCCCAACTTCGCAGCAACTCATTCGCCAACTACACATTTTATGGGCTACTTTACTACTCGTATGTACCTGACCACTTCTTCATTGATTGGATGACCTCCCCTAATTATAAAAAAATTACTGTTTCTCATTTCCCAATGATTAAAAGACTTTCCTTACACCTCGGAATCGCCTCCAGATTGATCAATTTTTTGGAGTCAGCGCTTCTCTTGTATTGTCTTGGAGAAGCCTATATAGATTCCGAATTAGTAAGAATATTAAATATCATGAGTTTTCAAGATTCTTGAACAGAGCAAATCAGCATTTATGAGAACCGATTTTTAACAATATCGATTAGACGATGACTACTTACGCCTTTTCCTGAAAACCATTTCAGATTTCTCTATGAATCTTCACGTCCAGACCTATTCGAATCGATTGAAAAAATCATGGGACCTACCTGGATAGTAACCCTTTCAAACAAAAAAAAGTAACCCGATCGGAAGTACAGGAGCTGAACGCCATCGGACAAGACATACCGAAAAAAACCCGCAAGTCAACTACTGTAATCTCCTCCTTTTGAAGTCGGTTAAAAATTGATTGACCGCAGCATTCTCATTTATTAGAAAGTACAGTAGGAATAACTGACATTATTCTGAAAAAAAAAACAATTCTGACTAGTTACTATTAGATGAGTTAGGTTTTACTCCCCAAGGCCACCACGGAAAAACACCGGTAAAAACAAAAACTCCCTACTAACTAAAGTACATGGTGTAAACCATAATTGAAGCAAATGAATACAGAATCGCTAAAGCTATGAAAATAGCAAAGGAATAATAAACTGCTCCACAATCATATGCAGCGTTTTTCTCGTGTAAACGCTACATCACGAAACTGAAGATTCAAGGGTACCTACTTGACCATTTTCGTACGTAGTTTCATAGAGTTTTCGTTCTCAGTGTGTTTTTGATTTATTACTCAATAATAAACAATTGTGATCGCCCTAAGGAAAATCCCCTCAAAATTTGATGTTTTACATTTCAATTGTACTCCTCAATTTCAATAATATTTTGGGGGTTTCAAGGGGAAAATTGCGTATCTTATAACGTTTTTAAAACATAGATGTGTTTATTATTAATTTATATGAGTTATTTGACGCAGAATCAAATGGGACCATGACTAAGGCGAAAACTTCAATGGTTCTCGAGTTATCGTAGCTTTGGTGTGAAATTTCGCGATTTTGAGATATAATTCAGGATTTTCTACAGCTATAAAAATCGTAAAATAATAAACCACTGTACAATCTTTTGCAACGTTTTTCTTTTGTTTGTCAAATTTCGATTTCGTATTGAATTAGTGTCTTTAGGGATGTATAATTTATACTTCTTGATGATCACATTCCTAATTAAAATTCTATTCCTATTCCCAGTTTTGACCACAAACCACTGTCATTTAGACGGTATCCATTAGACACTAATGATTTCACAAAGTAACCAGAACTCCTCTCGATCACGTTTGAAAAACACGCAAAGAACAAAAACGCTCCTATAACCAGTTGAACTTCAGTGTATTTCGGTTGCAAAAATTGACTCACGTACTCCTGGTGCTGTAATCCTCACATCACGCAGTAAATTGAAATTCGAAAACACAATATCAAAATACTTGATACGTATTCATAATTGATTTTCCTATCAGCCGTTTTCTAATCGATTCATCTTTTGAGTTAATTTCTCGCTTCATCGGAAAGAGATGGATTTTATCATCACTAGAATACCGAAATCCTCTTTCTCTCCCCAACCTTGGGCACAAATCTCTCTTCAAACGACATGACAGCCTTCTCACATCATTAGGAGGTCTCGAGGCTTAGCTTCAGCCTTTATTAGGATAGCCCTTACCCCTGGGTTGTTTGACAACAAACATAATTTTCCATCGTCATATACCAAACTGCTAACTATATGTCTTCGACCTTGTTAACACTTGAGTGAGTGGTAAACAGCGGTTACAATATAATCGAAGCACCTTCATAGATATTCATGGATATTAGCAGAAATGCGTCCAAGAATCCTGAAATTCTTATAGAAATCCGATTCAATTGAATGAAGCGAAGGACTTACTTAACTATCTTTGTCATCAATCAGATGTAAGACTGTTACTTAGAGTTAATTTTATCAACCACCAAAATTGATGATGAGGAAAATTAACAGTTTGAACATCATTCTGTTACTGTCATTTGAAAATATGAATTAAAATCATCCAAGTAAATTTAGTTTAAAACGTTTCGTGAAAGTGGACCAGTTCTTATATCATAGATGGTAGCAGTAGAACTAATTAGTAGGATTATTTAATAATAAACCTTTGTAATTGCCCAAGAAAAATTCTAGATTCCCACCTCAAAAATTGGTGTTTTACCTTCCAAGGCATGAAGAATATTATTCAATAAAAAAATTCTCTCTATCCGCTGTTTACACCGCTCTATACACTTTTGAGGAAACTATTTTACCTGGATACATAAGTGAAATTTTCACTAAAAATCATTCTTGGACTATCGATGGCTAGATTTTTTATCAAAATCGCTACCCAAATTTTAAGAGTGTTTGTTGGTAATTTTAGGGGGATTAGCACCTATTTTCAAATGTTTTTCAGACAAAGGTGTGTTTTAAATGAATTTCCAAAGATTTTTGGACGTTGAATCGAATAAGACCATAGCAGGGGTGTTAGGTTTAATGGATCTCGAGTATCCTAGCTTTCGTTAGTTATGTTTGAGGTGTATTAGTGAAAATATTCAAGGTAACAATATATTATATTACTCGAGTATTTCTGAATCTATTAAAATTGCTTCAATACTCATCGGAGCACTTTTCAAACACTAACTTCATTTTTATTGTTATATGCTTGAGTGCACTTTATCAATCGTCGATAAAACCGAAATAAATTGGATTTAGTGCTACCATCAAGGAGTTTTCCGTATTCTCACGTAGCTCTCTAGCCTAAATAGGCTGAAAATATAAATATTAAAAATTATGATCATTGCTAGTTTGTGATAGGTGGACTTGGTTTGTTAGGTTATGCTAGTTTGCTAGGTGGTCTTGTTCACATGTGTTTGGGTTCGCTACATACTGGGGACTTATTGTTTTTAAAGGTTTTTTGTCAAGGTGGCCGTGGGGATCTTTGGTCATTCGTAAAATTACACGTGCTTCACAAGTGACCGAAATTCGCAGTCTATATGACGGTAACCATTAGACGCGTATGTTTTCACGAATCCATAACCCCCCACGTCCACCGTGTATGAACACCAGTTAATTTATTAATGTTTTAACTCAAAATCTTCAATGTTACACCAAGAAAGGATGTAAGGGACTTCTTGAGTCATTGTATATTGAAGGAAAGGAATAATAAATCACTGAATACGCGATTTTATAGAAATTCCTGCTCATACACGAGGCCATTTAAGGCTGTTAATTGCTAGTTTATGTTGTTATGAGAATGAAACTTTACAGTCCGATCAGCATTTACCTCGATTCGCCAAAACCATCGAAACGTAGGAACCAGTCGTAAAAATCTTGAGATCGCCAATGTAGCGAGGCGTTCTGCCCTTAATACTGAACGATTCTATTCCAGATCCTTAGCAGTTGAGCTCCAAATAGCTGGAGGGTACGTTTGCAACCCGAAACTGGCAATGCAGGGTTGGTGGCTGAAAATGAAACCTCTGACGGCTGGGATGATCCTTGAAAGATCTCTCCCTTTGGGGGATGTAGGGGTAAATATTTGCCACGAAAGAGTGATTACATTTGAGCTAAATACTTCCATTACCGAGTTCGTAACATAGCCGCCGCTGACAACAGCAAACAGACGGATCCCCGCCCGTTAAAGCCTTCTTCATTTGGTAAACAACCAGTCCGATCTAAAAGTCTAATGATGGATCGAGAATGCGCCCCTCGCTGTATTTCATGTATATGTTCGTCGAGCATGATTAGAAAGCAGAATTTCCATCCGACAATCAAACTTAAGTTACGAAGGGATAAGCGATTGAACACTCTTCAAAGGTACACTATTAACAGGTAATCAACTCAACTCTAGAACTCATCCCCGGATTTATGAAATTTGAGTTTAATACTCCTAATTTGTATACTTCATTTTCAAAGCTACTAATGTATTCGCGAAACTTTAGGCTACCCCGGTACCGATATCGGAAATAAATTTTATTACAGCAACTGGTTCGCTACCTAAGGAGAGTTTTGTTTACTTTGTTAAACCATACGTTTCTTCTTTTCCTTGTCGACTCATTTTCTGATGTGCAGGAGGCGTGTGGGGAATACAAACCAGGTGACTCATTCTGCGATTCTTTATTTGCTGGCCGAGCACTATCGCCAATTTGGGCATCCTCAAGGCGAATGGGCGAAAGTGCTCGCCCAGCAAATAAAGAATCGGAGAATGAGTCGTCTGATTTTCATCCCCCGCACACCTCCTGGATATACGTTTCATTTGGTTACCGCCTAGTTGATGGCGGATTGTTACCACCACGAGTGACACATGATTTTACAAGTAAAGAAAACTCCCGCGTTTAAGTTAAAAATCCAACACTGCGAAGAATATAACAGAGTGCTCAACTGCCTAACCTACCATGCCTAAACACAACACGATGTTTTCCAACCATTTATATTTTTTTCTTTTCTCTATCCTGCAGCCGCGTGTTAGTTGTCGATCTCTCACGACAAAGGTACACCCTCTGTTCTACACATAATGCGTTTTGTTCCCAGATAGGCTAGCTATCATTCAATTCGGGGCCCTCAATAAACTTAGTTACTCCGGTTGTCGTCCCTTTGAAGGTACGCTATTCAATTAATTACGGTGTATGAGGAAGTCACAGTTATAAAAGAGCGTTCATAAAGAATATTATTCGGTAGCTCACTATTTTTACGATGAAGAACTTGCAGAGGGAAGAGTTCAATTGTATAAGTAACAGTGAAACTAAAACTGGTGAACGACGGATTGAACGAATAAGATCTATTTAGAGCATGTTGCTGAAAAACTGTTCTAGCAATATTAGCTTCTTAACTGGACTAATGGAGAATATGACGCCATCATGTAGTTCGAAGAACTCCTTTCCATTGATATTATATCGTCGGTTAGGGCTGGTTGTAAAAAAAAATTGCAAGGCACGTAATAGCTGAAATTTTCTCTGAATATCAATTTTGAACTGACGTTAGCACAATTCTTAGGCCAATTGCAAACTCAATACTTGAGGTATTTTTTAGGGACGGTAAGGAGGGGAACATTAAAATTTTTCAAGGTTTTTGGAACATTGAAATGTACTGTGACAATTTCAATTGAATATGGTTCGTTATTCATTAATGAAACATAGTAGTTACTCACAAAAAAAGGTAATAACCCTCTTTCGAAAAAAGATGTTTTACGTTTCAAGGTAACGTAGAATCCGAATATTAAGTAAAATAATTTCCGCCCGTCCGCCGTCAACACTTTTCTAGGAATAGCCAAATACAGCCTGGTTGTGGACCCTATGGCTTCACGTCGTTCTGAAGATGCCCGAACGGGTGAAAGTGCTCGGCCAGCCAATAAAGAATCGGAGAATGAGTCGCCTCGTTTTTCTGCCCCTCACAACCCACGGACTAATTTACCTATTGGAAATTCAAATTTATTTGTAATTTGAGAGTAATCACAACCTGAGTGTAATCATCCGGTAGTCATTTTGCCAAAGAGCCGACGACTCCAAAAAGTGACCATCTGGAGGCGATTGAGAGGTGAAAAGGTAAGTCGTTCAATCATTTGGGAAATGAGAAAAAATTATAGTTTATATTACTGAGGGAGGTGGAGCCATGACGTCTCACTTCGTCAGCATATTATTTGGTAACTTTATGATTACCGGTTCTGGGATACGTTTTAAATTGCCATAGCGTTATTCTGTCGACACGATCTTTTTCGAACAGCTCACGAATTGCGAGCACATGAAACAGCCGCTATATTTGATGACCAACCATTAGAGTGGAATAGAAACGTATTAGGCCGAAGGCTAGGGATTGGTGTAGACCGGCCGAGTGGGAACTGTTCGCTGCCTCCGACTGATAACCGACTTCGCAGAATAAGCCGCTCACAGGATTATCTTTACGGACGGCAGTCAAGCTGAGCTAGTGCAACTCGATTCGGTTTTAGAAAATCCGCTGAAGCGAGGGATTCCGAAAAGGTTGGGCGGATATTACAAAACACTTGTACTCAAATAACGACGCACTGGAGAACTCTGGCCGTAATAACTATAAAGGCCAAAAATAAACATCCGGGGTTGTGAGGGGTTCCATTTTAATTTTACAGTTACCCTTATATTCAATATTTTGGAAATTACTGGTCGAAAAAAGCAATATATTTGAGCATTCAGGGACTTGAAATCTTTGTTATGGCCGTAAAATAAAGTTTGATGACTATCTTTACCTATTACTTGCCTATCTTCATTCTTCTTCTTAGTTTTGGATTCGTGAGTCCAAGGACTCCAACTTCAATAGCATTCTTGTATTCCATATTTAGCATCGCTAAATAGTCCTATTATGGTTTTTACTTCCATGTTTACGTAGTGAATGGAAGTATTGAGATCGTCTGAAAAGTAGAATTTGGAACCGAGGTCCAGTTGGAAGAAATATTCATAGTACAATGCTCAGAATCACTTTCTGAACAAGTGTCTGAGTGTCCGTCTGTCCGTGGTCACAGAAATGACATAAATGGCCATATCTTCCTGAAAAAATAATGAAATTTAACGACATTTTCAGGGAATCTTTTCCTAATGAATGAGCAAAATTAGGTTTTTTCAAAATTTGAAAAACACACTGTGCATTTGAGATATAAGGGTTCAAAGTTTTTTCTGTTTGGATTTTTACAGGCTATAAGAGTCAATATTTTTCTAAGTTTGAGGGCTTGAAGTGTAGGTTATGGCAAGCAGAAACCCCCAGATTTTTTGTATATTCAGTGCCTCCACGTTATGAGCCTTTTTCACGATTTCACTAGTGCATGTTTTGTATTTTGATTTACAGGCCGCAAAACTCAATGTATTTGAACGTTCAAGGTCTTAAAATGTTGGGGATAGCGATTGAATGATGCCTGATTTTTATCAAGTGGGGCCATACAGTACTTCCGCGTTATTTGCATATTAGCTACATTTTGATTTTTACAGACCGCAAATATGAATATATTTGAACACTGGGGGGCTTTAAATTTTTCTGTATGACAGCTGAATATCGCTTCATTTTTATTTTTGGGATCACACGCTGTACTTCCCCGTAAAACGCATTTTCAGTTATTTTATTCGTAGTTTTTGGGTCTCTTTGTTTTAAATAGAACCAATTTTGACCTCGTTCACAATACTTGTTCTGTATGGTTTGGACAACACACAGTACTTCCGCCTTATGCCATTTTTTTAGCTTTTGAGATTTTTATGGACCGCAAGAGTGAGTACATGAACGCTGGGAGACTAATAATTTTCCTATATCACAGCTAGATATTGCTTGATTTTTATGATTGGGGTCACATGCAGTATTTCTTCGTTAAACGCATTTTCAGTTATTTTATTCTAGGGATTTGTAACTTATGGGCACTTTGCTTTAAATATGACCAACTCCGACCCCGCTCAGAACACTTGTTTTGTATTGTTTTGTTCACATACCACCACCACCTTTAGCCGTTTTTCGGTGTTGAGCTTTTTACAGGCCGCAAAAATTCATATATTTGACGCTAGAGGTCTTTAATATTTTTGTAATGGCGAGGGAATGACGGCTGATTTTCTCCGCTAGAGTCACACGCCGTACATCCGTGCTATCTAGTAGTTTTTGGATCAGAAATATTCACATTGCTCTAAAGTCAATACAGGTGAACGTTTAAAAGGTCATGAAATGTTTTCTTTGGGGGGGGGGGGGGATGACGATAGATTTTTAGCGATCTGCGCTCTTTCTGAACAAGTGTCTGTGTACGTCCATTTGTTTATCTGTCTGAGTGTCCGTCTGTCCTCGCGTCCATCTGTCTATTGTCTGTCTATTGTCAAGTAACAACGGCAAGGTCCAGATGAATAACTTCAAATGGTTTACTGCTCTTTTCTCTACCTCACAACCCCCGGATAATAAATTAATGTTATCAGGTATTTTGCACATATAAATTTTATCCCAAGAATTAAATTAATGATTTGGCTAATAGAAATGCTGCTTAATGATGCCAGAAATGGAGAAAAGGTTTTAGTTGAAACTAACCGAAACTTGGCGAAACGTCCTGGTTCATACAAATAAAATGAAACTATTGACGTTAAAGACTATGATTTTTATCTAGTGGCACTACTGTCGCGTTATTAGTGTATTTATTCCTTTTTACGGCATGAAAATTGAATGGGTCTCCTAGCTAAAAATGGATTAGCATGTGCTATGTTTTATTTCAATCAAACATTTGATAACTGGGATATTTTGATTATAAATGATCATTGAATCATTATCATGATATCTCAGGTGAGTATGTAAATATACAAATGAAGACTCAAATTGATTTCATGGTGGGAGCCAATTTAGTCCTACGATAAAAAGGATCATGTGTATCGTAAAAAGAATAGCAGAAGCACTATTGAATGGAAGGAGATGAGGACTGTCTCGGAGAGAACTGAGTGAGAATCGATTTCATCCAGGCGCCAGGAGGACTGCCTGCTTGTTCAGGCTCCTTCGGTCCAGAGCAGACAGACTGGCATCGCAGCATCGATTTTGTTCTTAGCATTCGCATGATGTATTGTCATCTCTCAGCCTCCGTTCGCTCTCATTTGGAAACGTTTAGCTCCAAGGTTCAAACTGTTAACAAAAAGAAAGCGTTTGTAATGCAAAAATTATTCTTTATTTTTCACTTTTTTACTACTTTGTAGTAGGTACATAGAAATATTAGGATCGTTCAAAAGTCGAGTTCTGAAATGGTGTGAATTTGGCAATAGCTCGGAATGACTTTCTAAGCAGTAACTGTGTCAATACTGTGGCGTACGGCGTACGGCGGACAGACAGAATTTTTTTATTGGATATTCGGATTCTACATGCCTTGAAACGTAAAACATCAAATTTTGAGGGGGAGTTATAAAATTTTTTTCTTGGGCGATTACAATAGTTTATTATTGAATAATAAACCAAAAATTCTCTCTGTCCGCCGTACGCCGTAAGCCGTCAACACTTTTCCGGCCAAACCATAATAGCTAAATTCTCGAAATTTTCACCAAAAATCAATCTCGGTCCTACGACGGCCCAATTCTTGAACCAACTTGCTAGCTCAATTTTAAGGGTATTTTTGGGGGGTTTTGAGGGGGAGAAAATTAATATTTTCCAAGGGTTTTCAGAAAAATGTGTACGTGGTATCAAATTTTATAGATTTTTGGACGCTGAATCGAACGAGACCATCGCGGGGTCGATAGCTTCATCGGTTCTCGAGTTATCACAGCTTTTGTGTCGAATTTGGGAGATTTTCAGAAATTTGACATGAGGCTATAACTCGAGAGTTCTTGGAGCTATAAAAATCGTTCTATACTCATTGGAATGGTCGTCAAACACTCTCTCCAGCTGTACCGTTAGGCAAAAAAATTTAGTTTATAATTAGGAAATTAAGAAAAATAAAATTGAATAAAATTACAATAGTTGCTACGGAGTTTTCCCCTATAGTTACCATCTGTTTTTCGGTGGGATTGTTCCGAAATGTTCGAAATAATTACTATCACAAATGGATAGTCTTTCTAAATCAATATTGAAGCGAAGGAATAATAACCCACTGTACAATCATTTGCAGCGTTTTTACCGGGATATGACGATTTGACGATATGACGGTTTATGATATTTTATGATATGATATTTATGATATGACGAGATATGACGATTTATGTTAGTTACTGATTTTGTTAATTTTGACACGCAGACACCTGTTCAGAAAGTTTTTCCGATTCAAATTCACATCGAGTTTCTGAATTCGACTTTTCAGATGATCATTTTCTACGAAAACATAGAGGTAAAAATTGTGTTAACCCATTATAGCGGATACTGCGAGCTTCTCTATTACTATGTGAGGAAATGAGGCTAGAGGGAATCAAAGAACCTTAGTTGGAACAGTATATTGGTCAGATTGTTGTTGGCTACGGCAAGTGTTCTGATTTTGTACAATAGGAGCGCACCTGTCAACTTTACTTCGTTCTTTAACATTCTTTAATTATTTCCATTTTATTATTCACTACGATGCCAGCAGTTTTTCATTGACCTTACAGATAGTATCGTATTTCCATTCGAAGGAGTCGCGTGCTCCTTACTTTCCTGTCTTCATACTCTTATTACTGGATTCTACGACGCGAATTCCAATCGTTCCATTCCTCGGCGATGAAAACGTCTCAAGAACCTGAAGAAATGAGAAGGATGGTAAACGCCGGTTCCATTTCGCACACCCTTCGGTATCTCTCTGGTATATTCGAGGTGTTGAGCCCTTCGTACGTGCTCGATCCCGGACAACAGGGATCTACAACTGGTTTTCGGGGTTGAGACTCCCTTCTGGCTGAGAAAGGCACTCACTCGATGTCTGAGCGCAAATAATCAAAAGTGGCCTTCTCTTCTACGTCCGTCGAACGGTCTAGGAAGAGAGGAGTGATGAAAATGTCATGCCACCTCATTTCTCCTACTACTTTAGGTCATTAGTTTGTGCAAGCTATTATAAGCTTTTATAAGTACTACTAATTTACCGAACATTAAAAAAAGCGAGCGCACTAGTTGAGAAAACTAGTATTATAGAATAGGAGCATAGAGATTTTTCGAAAAATCCAAAGCTTGACCTGAGTTGGTGGTTAAGTAACTATGAAGACGGCATTAAGTTGAAGCGCTTGAGTTTTAGGAATGTCGCAGCTGATATGTTTATTTTAAGCTACTTACTTTCATATCCACAGCATTATCTTTTTTTCTTGTTGTCGCAATACCAGGCGACTCATTCCCCGATTCTTTATTGGCTGGCCGAGTACTTTCGCACGTTCGGGCATCTTCAGGGCGATGTGGAGCCATAGGGTCCACAGTCAGGCTGTGATTGGTTCAGTGTCCGTAGGTCTAACATCACAGTGCCGAACGATACAGATAGAGAGAAATGTTTGACGCTGAGAGAACGGGCGAAAGTGCTCGGCCAGCCAATAAAGAATCGGAGAATGAGTCGTCTGTTTTTTCTGCCTCTCACAACCCATTGAAAACACCAATATCGGTACCATTGTAAATACTTAATTATACTAAATTAAAATCTAGAAAAGAACTTCAAAACTGCACACAGCAAAGCGGCTGCCAAAGAAATGTGAAACAGAGCGGTCGTTTATCAACGAAAATAAAACTAACTTAAATATTATCTCTCACAATTCTAACCAAAATAAAACAACGCAGAATGTACTTCCTGTTTTAATATGAATTTCACATGGTTTTTACACTTTCAAAAACCAATTTAAAATTCTCTTTAGAATAGCGCAGATTAGATCGTTGAGTTCCTACGCGATGATGGTTTACGTCGACCCATTCTTTAAAAATATTAGTGATTAATCAGGGATAGGAAGATATTGGTGTACGCTGTTACTTCGTCAAGCTTTAGAAAAATATATTTCCTATATCAAGCCTATAACAAAACAATGCGAGTAGATCAACTAGCTGTTGATGTACACCTTGTTTTATTTCAGTTGGAATTGTGAGGTTTGATACTTCAGAGTTTAAATTTTTCCTTATGACAGTTGAAAATTGCTAGATTTTTATTATCGGGGTCACATGCAGTACCTACTTTCTCGTAAAACGCATTTTTGGTTATTTCATTCTAACGCTTCTGTAACTTTCGGTCTCTTTGCTTTAAATATGACCAATAACGACCATGTGTTGTGTTGTTTTGATCACATACCGTACTTCCGCCTTACACCGTTTATCGCAGTTGAGCTTTTTACAGGGTTTCTGGATTACTTACTTACCTAGGATTTTTACAACCTAGGTCGTGGGTTTCTCTATTTTTGGGTCTCTTGGCTCGTTTTTCCATTACAGCTGTAGTTGTAAATTAACGTTTTGGCCATCGTACGATTTTCTTGATTTTATAATTGGTTATACCTGTTACCGACTCAAACATGGAAGTACTGTGTGATCTATGCACACCATAGGTTTTATAGGCCCTCATGAAGAATAATTATTTTTCTAAAGCTTGGCGAAACCACAGGATACACTTAAGTATATGACACTATCCCCGAATATTGACTAAAACGGAGTTTGTTCAGCTAGCGTTTTACCCCGGTGGCCGTGATTGGTTGCCGTGTATATACGCCCAATAGTTAGTAAACATCTCGTTTTTCTTGACCTATGAATCAACATCGTAATAAAACAACCCAGTGACACCGTGGTAAAACGATGGATGAAAAACCCTCGTTAATTTATATAAGTTGCATTACAGTGTACGGAAGTACAAAATACGCATTCGTCAGTAATCGCAGCGATAGGATCGAGCTCACTCAGATCACGTAACATTACGGTGAAAAGTATTACGGGCGGTTTTCGGTTAGCGTCGCGTCTAGCGTTCCCCAGCACAATCATGGAGCTCGTTGGCTTAGCGATCAGTAGCACGTTTTGTAGCCGTAGGCATGTTTCGGTCGCGTGGCGTAATTTCCTACTACCGGCGCATGCCGGACAAAAGATGAATATCGCTTGGATACTGATACAATATGCAAAGCTCAACTGTGATACGGTTTTCCAGGCAAGCTAGAGACTGAGGCGCTAAAAACAATAGACGCGACACCCGACACCCAATTAGAGCGCCGAAGTTTAGTTTACAACATCAGCGACGTTCACTCACACAAACGTGTTTCAATTGAGCGCAAAGGCAGTTTTTAAGGAAAATTAATACGGGAGGGCTTGAGAGAAAACGGGGTCCGTTGACGACACAGAGGGATGGAGTATAATGAGGCTGAGAGCTTTGTTGCTCCTGTGAGCTTTCCTCTAGCTGGCGTTTTTCGTTCCATGTCTAATGAAGATGAATGAACGAGTCATCGGAGGGAGGCTCAACCTCTTTGTTAATTTCTAATCAACGCTGAGGGTTTTCTCATCCTAAACACTTATACAGATTATATGTATCCAACTCCAGATCGCAAGGCTGATACGGAGCCCTGCGAGCCGAGCCACAGGTGCGACCCTAATATTATTCATCGCTTACGATAAGCGTTTCGAAATATTGGAGAACAGGGTCTGACTGAAATTATAGCGGAATGAATTCGACTTCGACCTTCTAAGTTTGAACAAGATAATTCTTTCATACTTATATACATCAATTTTGCATGTAACCGTAAAATTAAATTCTCATAACTCATAACAACTGTCCTGCTCTGCTGGAGCTGATTACTTTTCTGATCCACCAATCTATTTCACATTCAGACTACAGCAACTACTTAACTATCTCTACAATAATCCAATCCTTCGTGCACTTAGACTACCTAGAGCATTAGATGCTGCTCTCTCTGACTGTGATCAGGATATCTTCTCAACATTTTACAAACAACTGATCGCCAATCTAAGTACATTTTTTCTTCAATAAGCCCGTGTACCACTGTGTGTTAATTAATTTCAAGTTTTCATGAAGTTTTCATTTTCATTTATTTTCTGTGAGCAGGACGATATTGTTATTTATGTTATGTAATTTTGGGCTCTCGAGCCCGTGGCAATCGTAATTAATAAACAAATAAATCGTTTGTATTTGAGTGCGCATAATTTTCATAATGACTAACGAGTCATCATTTTATTTTTACCTATTGTGAAAATATCATGCAACTGCAGATGTTAAATAGGTTTTCCCTCACACCACTCCTACAATAGGAGATGGAGCAGTGAAAACAGGAAAAATAATTATATACATCACTCCGCACAATAACAGTAGTATTTTTCAGTATGAAAATTTGGTTTTCTCTCAAAATTCTTTCTCGGCATGAGAATGAAATGAAGGAGTAGAGGGCGTCTTGCTGATGAGCGACTAACCCTCCCACGTTGCTATTTCATTGTCGCTCGTGCACATGGACACCGCGATCTCCTAGTCCTAGTGGATCTATTGTATCCGCTGCACGCTTGGGCATGCTACACGCCTGGAAAAGCCAACAGGTCCCTAATTCAAGATTAGCAGGGCTACTTGTTGTTAACTGCCTATACTTCGTTCGAAAGAGGTCTGATCTCAAAGTCCCTAAGCAAGAGGTAACGTCTCCGCCAGCTCCCGAAGCATTTTCGTAGCCCCTCTTTTTGACAATGGACCTTTTTGGTTTATTATTCAATAATAAACCATTGTAATCGCCAAAGAAAAAAAAATTTATAACCCCCCTCAAAATTTAATGTTTTACGTTTCAAGGCATGTAGGATCCGAATATCCAATAAAAAAACGCTGCAAATGATTGTACAGTGGTTTATTATTCCTTCGCTTCAATATTGATTTAAGAAGACTATCCATTTGTGATAGGTAGTAACTATTCCGAACATTTGTGAATGTTCTCACCGAAAAACAGATGGTACGTCTATATAGGAAAAATCCGTAGCAACTATTGTAATTTTAATCATTTTTATTTTCCTTAATTTCCAAATTAAAAACTAAATTTTTTTGCCTAACGGTACAGCTGGAGAGAGTGTTTGACGACCATTCCATTTTTATAGCTCCAAGAGCTCTCGAGTTATACCCTCAGGTCAAATTTCTGAAAATCTCCCAAATTCGACACAAAAGCTGTGATAACTCGAGAACCAATGAAGCTATCGACCCCGCGATGGTCTCATTCGATTCAGCGTCCAAAAATCTATATAATTTGATACCACGTACATTTTTTTCTGAAAAACCTTGGAAAATATTAATTTTTTCCCCTTCAAAACCCCTCAAAAATACCCTTAAAATTGAGCTAGCAAGTTGGTTCAAGAATTGGGCCGTCGTAGGACCGAGATTGATTTTTGGTGAAAATGTCAAGTATTTAGCTATTATGGTTTGGCCGGAAAAGTGTTGACGGCGTACGGCGGACAGACAGTATTCTAATGGATATTCGGACTCTACATGCCTTGAAACCTTAATCATCAAATTTTGAGGGGGGTTATAAAATTTTTTTTATTGGGCGATTACAATGGTTAATTATTCAATAATAAACCAAAAGGTTCTGTCTGTCATTGCATTATTGGTTCTTGAGTTATCGCAGCTTTTGTGCTGAATTTGGGAGATTTTCAGAATTTTGACACGAGGATAGTACTCGAGAGTTTTTGGAGCTATAAAAATCGTTCTATACTCATTGGAATGGTCGTCAAACACTCTCTACAGCTGTACCGTTAGGCAAAAAAGTTAGCTTATAATAAGAAATTAAGAAAAATAAAATTGGTTAAAATAAATTACTATACTTGCTACGGAGTTTTCCCTTATAGTTACCATCTGTTTTTTGGTGGGATTGTTCAGAAATATTCGAAATAATTACTATCACAAAAAAATGGATAGTCTTCCTAAATTATTATTGAAGCGAAGGAATAATAAACCACTGTACAATAATTTGCAGCTTTTTTTTAGCCAAATCGATACCTCAATAATGAAGGCATTTTAGGGAGCCAGGAGGGGGGAATTCGTGTTTTCCAATGTTTTCGAAACAGATGTGTTTGATATCAATATCTATAGATTTTTGAAGCTGAATCAAATGAGAATATAACGGGGTTGATAGCTGTATTGGTTCCTAAGGTATCGCTGCTTTTGAATACGATTTTCGAAATTCAGAGGAATAGCTAGAAATAACTCAAGTCTTTTCAGAGCAGTAAAATCGATCTATACCTACTCGTTAGCATGCTCGTCCAACACTCTTTTTAGCTGGAATATATTATAGTAAGGAATATATTATAGTCGTATATAGCTGTAGCCTTATGACTTGGAACTAATTTATTAAGATACTAGATACAAAAAATGACGATATTATTTGCTTGGAGTTTTCCGTTAATAATTTGTTGTTAGGCAGCAACGTTGGCAAATGTTTTGGATAGTAACTAACATTAAATAGTGGTTGGTCTTCTTAAAAAATCATGTAATTGAAGGAACCATGAACAAAAAACCACTGCACAATAATTTGAGGCTTTTTTAAATTTTTTATCGAGAGTTATAATTATGTTATAGGATAATTTTTTTTTTTTTTTTAATAGACGAAAAAGCGAGAAAAATGTAGGACGTAGGAAAACAATATCGCGCAACTGTCGAATAAAAGAGACGAAAGGCATGAGATGACTTGATGACGAAGTTTATTCCGAATAGATGTTTAGTTGCTGAAACTAATAACATAGAAACATCGCCGTCACAGTCTCAGTTGGGGTCGTTTGACTGAGGGGAAGAACAGTTTGTAACGCGCGTGATTTAGGGGTTGAAAGTGGGTGGTGGCCAGTCTAGCGTGAGCCGCTGATATAGATATCCGACGCAGGGTATTCCACCCTTGCTCGCACCGAAGTACGAAGGGGCACCAGCCACCCCCTGCCTGAAGATCCGTAGTTCTATTGCCTAGTGCACATCAGCAGCTTTGTCGCCCCATGAATCTCACCCCCTTCGTCGAGTGAGCAGCTTTATAAATTTTTTGCTGATGCTACCGATTCTTATAGGCAATGTTGAAGTCGTTGAGTTTCGGTGGTCTCGCGGCTTCAGTGTACGGTTATTGCCTATACCTATGGTTCTTCAACGTCATGAAGATGCCCAAAGCTCATCTCGGCAATATAGAATGGAGAGGTCCCCCCGCCCCTCCTAATTTCTGACACCAAAGGAATTACGATTAGGAAGAGTATTGTTGAATGATCAGTCTTACAACGTGCAGACTGGAAAATACTTTACTTAAATCAGGCCAAGCAAACTTTTGGGTAATAGCTATTTTTGGCATGATGATATGATGGTTTCCTCAGAAAAGTGGTGACGGAGGGAGGGCGGAATTTTTTTAATTGGATAATCAGATTCTAAATGGCTACAAACGTAAACAATTGGTGTGCATAGAACACTGATACTTCCATACTTGAATCCACAGACAAACATAACAACTTATGTAAGAAGCCCAAGCGTACACAGACCCTATGGCTCCACGCCGCCCTGAAGATGCCCGAATGGGCGAAAGTGCTCGGCCAGCCAATAAAGAATCGGGGAATGAGTCGCCTGTTTTCTCCCCCTCACAAACATCGGACATCAAAAAATGCGACGACAAAGAAAATAAGTAATTTATTTATTTTCAACTTTTCTTAATCTCTTAATTCAAAATCGAATTAATCGCATAATGATGGAGCTCAAGAGAGAGTTAAACGAACATTGTAAAAGGGAATAGAACGACTTATACAGCTCTAAAAACCCCGCAAGTCAACCACAGTAACCTCCTCTTTTTGGAGTCGATTAAAAAGTCTCAAATAATACCAACTTGTCAAATTTCGCAAAATCTCGAAAATGAAACACCCGTTATTGTGTCATTTGATTCAGCGTCCAAAGATTGGTGTAAATTGATACCAAACATTTAAAAAAGACGTAGAAATAATACGGATCACCCTCCATTATAACTCCAATTATTACCCTGGAAAACCACATTACTTCATTTGCTGAATTTTTTATTCAACGTTAGGATTCTACATGCCTCGAAACGGTTGCAGCATTGATTACGATGGTTATTAGGAATTGAATAATAAATTGATGAATATTCAACAGCAATGAGCTCTCTCGCGGTTCAAGAGCAGTCCGTCCACATTTTCCATTATCGGCCAATCGCAAGCGGATTCCCCTATTTTCGAACCTATATAATAGCTTTTTTAGATTAGAGCTTTAATGCTGCTCTTTCCCCCTCTCAAGGTACGGCTAAAGGGGGCCCGAAGGTTATACAAACAGACGTGTTTGTTTTGCGAAATGCACCACCCATCTTCGAAAATATTTACTCGTTGGAGATTAGACGATCGCGCTCATCCGATGGCAACCGATTTCCCGTCGCTTGTCAGTAAGCAATATTCTCGCATTCATTTCCTACAAAACGCTCCTTAGCCTGAGGCGCTGGGGGATGGTTTCATTTAATCTTTAATGTATAAATATATACAGCGAGTAGCCAGCTGAACTGAACGCGTATTGACCGAAGATCAGTTATCATCTACGTTTGGCAGACAATTGAGTTTGTGTCTGCTGACTGCAAATCAGCCGACAACTCGACTCGTTTTTTGTGGTCGGGAAATGTTTCTACCACCTATGCTGGCTCTACCAATATTTCGTTTCGAAGCTTGTAGCTAAAGTTTGATTATTTTTTACATCTACATCCTTTAAAAAAATAATAATAAAATAAAATAAAAAATTGATGCGAATTAAAATTACTCACACAAGTTACAATGTCTTGGAAACCATTAAAATTAGTGTCCGGGGTTGTGAGGTGGAGAATAAAATTAGTTTTGAAATACAAAATTAAGTGCTTCAACATCACATCGGCTCCGATTCGGCAAGCGAACGTTTGCTACGGCGGACGGACAGAATTTTTTTTATTGGATACTCGGATTCTACATGCCTTGAGACGTAAAACATCAAATTTTGAGGGGGTTAGAAATTTTTTTTCTTGGGCGATTACAATAGTTTATTATTGAATAATAAACCACAATAACAGCACTTGTCAGGCAAAATGTCACTCGTATTATAGACGTACGAAAAACATTCAATCGACTTTTTTTCTTATGCATGAAACGTACTGTTCTCCGGTCCAAATTCGACAGAGTTGGATTTTTTCGAACAACCCAAATACCTAGTATACTACATTTTTGCAAGAATTCGCTAATAAGATAGATTGGATAACTGGTATTTCGTACTACAAAATCTAATTATTCGCACCACCATCCATATGAATGAAATGATTTTTCATCAGAAGAGGGCACCGAATAAAAATAAACGGGCAAAAGAAGTCTCAAGAGAACATGTTGATATTCTAGGCTTTTGAAGCTTAAGCTCAGAAAATCCCTCGGCTCCCTTGAGGATACTTTCGTTTCCCCTAAGTAACACTGCGGTTCTGTGTGTTGCGGTCTGTCGATATTTGGTCGGCGCAATCCATCACATACCAACGTGTACGTAGATGTTGCATGTTTTCAAGAAGGACTGCCTTGGAGACATAAATAAGGTTTAGGTTATTTTAAATCAAATCCTATAAAAATACCGGCACACGACGTGCGTTCTCAGTAATTCTTTCTCAAAAAATAAAAAACTCGGTTCTTTTGAACCGCTTTTAAAATTCAAAATGTAACGAAAATAGTGGCAAATTCAGTTGCCTACTCAGTCAACTCTTGTTCCTGGATTTGCCTAAATTATGATAATATAAGAAGCAGGGGTCATCAACTTAGTCGGGATAACACTATGAGATGAACAACTGCGAAATCACTCATTGGCGCTTTATGTTTATTATTTCATTTTTTTTCAAAATGACTTTAGTGAAAGTCCACGTGGCGAAAATGTTGCCGCAACTTTTGCTTCTCTTATCGGTACTAAACATGATTGTACAGAGGTTTATTTATTAATTTAAACAACCTGACGACATTCGTCAGCTAAACGGGTTATCGTTAGCAAATATTGTAATGTTTATTGTTTTTAATTTTTAATGACCAAATTAAAGTCAAATAAAGTGCCTATAGATTCTAATGAGTATAAAACGATGTTCATAGCTCGATAAATTCTTGAATTGTACCATCTTACCAAATTTCTCAATATCTCGAAAGTTCAACACAAAAGCTGCGATTACTTGAAGACCACTTAAGCTGTCAATCTCGCTATGGTCACATTTATTTCATTGTTCGAAAATCTACACATATTAATTAATACCAAGCTGTGTATGAAGTACGTTAGAAAATACTAATTCCCCCTTACAGAACCTCCAAAAAGTTCCCTTATAATTGATGTGGCGTATTTGCTATAGATTTGAGAACTCAAGATAGATTTTCATTGCGAATTTCCAGGCTAGGTAGTCCAGTTAACTCAGAAAAGTGTTAACGGTGAGCGGACAGAAAACAATTTAATGGATATACCTACGGATTCTACATACCTTGAAAGGTAAAATAACAAATTTTGAGGGGAAAAGTAAGAAATTTTTTCTTGGACGAATTCAATTATTTATTGTTGAATGCCTTATAAACTAAAATGAAAAATAATAAACCAAAAAGAAAATGGTTCCAAGTCACGAGACCAAAGTAATCCCCCACATGATGAGCATCGCGCCGGCTGAAGGCTCATAAATGTGCGTGCATGTGATTCGACGAGGCGATTTCCGCTTTTTATGTACCGACAATCTATCTCCACGAAATGGGGTCATGTGAAAAGACGAACCTTCGTTCGACTCCGATGACTAATGGGAGAGACGCTAAAACCCGGAAATGCGACACGTTCACGAGCCAGTGGCTGTAAAAGCGGAAGACGAGGAAGGGCTCATTCACCCCGTGGGGCGTGCGAAGTGCGTGATCGTTGGAGCGGAATCGCGCCCGCTCGCACCGATCGATGAACGAGATGGACTTGCGACCGTTTACAGCAAAAATAATGCTGAAGTTTCAAACAGTATAGCAATTAAATTATGACAAAACGGCGAGAAGTGGGAAACAATGCGAAATATGGTAAATACCACGCACAACCACCCTGTAATGACGACATTACTCGAGCATTTATGAGGGATAATTATTCCTGTAAATTGATTCGATGCGTTTCGAAAGGTTTTTGTATCTGGCGTGTGCTTGTTGAATGTATGAACGTCAAGGCTATAAGGTGACCTAGGAGTTTCGCCGTGCATGTGTAGGCGATTTGAATAAGAGCCCTGACAAATGAGATGAAAGCGATCGTGAAGGGAAGAAATTCGATGAGTTAGCAGTGCCATCGCTTTACAAAACGTACGACTGGGAGTGTAGTGGAAGAACTGGGTAGGTACCGTGATGCTAGTAGGGAAACAGGGAAATGAGCCGGCTCGAAACCTCAATTAAAAGCCACAAAGCTATTGAATAGTTGATGAAGCCCGAGCCATCAAAGAGAGGACCAATCCCTGAAGGGACCATTCCCTCATTCGACTTAGGACTACTACCTCCTGCTATCAGGGGCAGGCAAACCTTTCATGGAGCTCTTTTGAGACACCACATCAACCTCATCAACTCAGTGGTTGAAACCGTCATGCTATAAGGGCGAAACGCCTTTTATTCGATACGATGGAAGGTAAGAATGATTATTCTTCATAATGTGCAACAGAATTTCTTTACAAACCCCTAATAGGGCCCTTATTGAGGATTCAATATCTCTGAGATCGAATCAGAGCAGAAGCAAGGAATAGGGGAAGGAAAAACCGTGAAAATTTTCCAGTCAAGAAGCATGGCTTCACGAAAGAATTTTCAAGGCGTATAATAGAGAGAGGTAGGAAGAGTTTTATGGCCTCATAAATATTTAAGTAAAATCATCATTACTCGTCTATTGATTTTCTCCAAAGTTTGGAAAACCACTAGAAAAGCAGTGATAACTGATTACTAAGCTGCTGACCGAGTCTATTTCCATTAGGCTTGAAACAGGAGGTGGATTTTTCTACCCCCAACATACAAATTTTTTTGGGCTGATGGTTTTTTCAATTTTTTGTCGAATTGAAATGAAATTTCAACACCCGCAGACAAAATCGAATTTTGTCGAGAAGGATTTCACTATAAACCGGTGGTCCGCATAAAGCAGACACTACTTCCACGTTCGAGTTAAAAACCAGGGGTGTGCATAGATCACACAGTATTTCCATGTTTGAGTCGGTAACAGGTATAACCAAATATAAAATCAAGAAACTCGTACGAAGGCCGCGACGTTAGTTTACAACAACTGATCATGAAAAACTAGCCAGAAAACCCAAAAATTGAAGAAAAAAAACTTTAAAAAAAATGAAACCGACTTCAAAAACATTTGCCTATAAAACAAGGCAATTCAGAGGTGAAAGGAAAATCTTTTAATCATTTGGGAAATGAGAAATAGTAGTTTTTATATTATTAGGGAAGGTGATCCAATCAATCAGGAAGTGGTCAGGTCAATACGAGTAGTAAAGTAGTCCTTAAAATGTGTAGTTGGCGAATGAGTTGCTGCGAAGTTGGGACATTTTTGTTATTTTTTCCTTTTCAGAGTGTATTTTATAGACAAACTTTTTGAAGTCGGTTTTATTTTTTTTTTTAAGTTTTTTTATTTTTCTCTTTTTAGTGACTTACAATTATGGACAGCTCGTCCCAGAACCTGAGAAATGCCGGAAATCCGGAAAACGTGATTTTTGCAAAAACAGCAAGTTTTGACTTTGTCAGCTTTTATAACTCTGAAAAAGTGTGTGTTAGGTATTGAAATATCAATCGCGTCGTCTTATTCGGGGAATACAGTTTCTGAAATATTAGAAAGAATTTCAAGAGTGTTTCTGGAAGATATGGCAATATTTGTCGCTCAGGCCATAGACAGATGGGCGCAAGGACAGACGGAAACTCAGATAGACTAACAAATGGACGCTACCCTTGTTCAGAATGTGAGCAGAGCGCTCTGGGAGCAGGCGCGTGAAACGATCAGATAAAGCTGACAGAGGATTTCTAAGGAATGCACCTCTACTCAGGTAGTTTCCTCTTATTTAACGATGTATTGTGGGTCTTGTATTTTTCCTGCTTTTTTTGCTTACCTTGCTGAATTATACGAAAATGAACAATTATACAAACAGACGAAATAATTTCCACTTTTCGATGGACGATGTAATGATTGAAAATAAATCCACCTTCATTCTCCACTAAACGTTTTCGGCATATTGTCATCGTTTATTAACCGACTTCATCAGGAAGAGGTTACTGTGGTTAACTTGCGGGGGTTTTTTTTTGGTAGGTACTATGTGTTGTCCGATGGCGTTCAGCTCCTGTACGTCTGATACTTTTTAGTCCATATTTCTAAAAAAAATTTGTTTAAAAATCACGTTTTTTGGACTATTTATGTTTGTAGAAAAAAAAACTGAGTTAGTCATAGCATTGTCGTTAAAAGATTTGAATTTTCAGCGTTAAATGTTCCATAAAAAAGTAATAAGTTTTGAAGGCCAAATAACTCCATTTTAATGCACAAACGTTCGGCGAATTTCTGAAATTTGGTTCGGATTCTCTCATTCAGTGCGATTGCGGGTACGCTTGAGAAAATCATCACTCTATTATCGTTAGAGAAATAAAGAACGAGTGAATTGGTGCAATTCAGTAACCAGCAATGGTGTAGACAATTATTTGAGTTTTGTAAGGTGGATCAATGGGATCAAAGCATCCGGTATGTTGACTAAGAGACCCAAATCAGTGGATGGATTATTCCAAACGTTCAAACTCACTCTCAATCAACATAATAACATTGAGAGTAGTTGGGTAATCATTATACTTTAGAACTTCAACTGTTTTATAGGCAAATGTTTTTGAAAGTTTTTTTTTCTTCAATTTTTGGGTTGTCTGGCTAGTTTTTCATGATCAGTTGTTGTAAACTAACGTCGCGGCCTTCGTACGAGTTTCTTGATTTTATATTTGGTTATACCAAATGGTTTGGTATTTTACAGACAACGTTTTTGAAGTCGTTTTCATTTTTTTTTTTTAAGTTTTTTTTTATTTTTCTCTTTTTAGTGACTTACAATTATGGACAGCTCTCTATACAGATTTTTCCCAAGCTTTCATTATTGTGTTCTTGTCACTTACTACTAACCGTCCAAACTCAATTCATAAGTCCGTTGAACGATGAAGTTCTAAAGTATAATGATTACCTAACTATTTTCAATGTTATTATGTTGATTGAGAGTGAGTTTGAACGTTTGGAATAATCCATCCATTGATTTGGGTCTCTTGGTCAACATACCGGATACTTTGATCCCATTGATACACCTATCAAAACTCAAATAATTGTCTACACCATTACTGGTTACTGAATTGCACCAATTCACTCGTTCTTTATTTCTCTAACGATAATAGAGTGATGATTTTCTCAAGCGTACCCGCAATCGCACTGAATGAGAGAATCCGAACCAAATTTCAGAAATTCGCCGAACGTTTGTGCATTAAAATGGAGTTATTTGGCCTTCAAAACCATGATATTTATTGAAAATTTAACGCTGAATTCAAATCTTTCAACGAGAATGCTATGACTAACGTAGTTTTTTTTCTACAAGCATAAACAGCCCAAAAAACGTGACTTTGAAACAATTTTTTTAGTAATACGGCCTAAAAAGTATCTAATTTTAGTCCAATCAATACCAAATTTGAAACACGTAAACTAGACTCAAATTTGAACAATTTAAGTTTAAAAACTATGGATAAACAGTTTTGTTTGGAAGTTATGAGGTCTCAAACACAGGTCCATTAAAACATCGATTGCTCCCTTATTATGCCACCTAAACTTGAATTTTTACCATCGTTAGAAAGCTCTAGCTAAGTGCTTTCAAGTGCAATAGTGTTCATATTTTTTTTCTCGACGTGGTTGGGAACGGTGCTCGAAAAACCTCAAAAAAGTGAAAATCGGCATCACGTTTTTTGTCACACTTTCTTCTCTACACGCTATATTAGAATGCTGAACGAAAAATTGAAGGCAGATAAATTATGAACAAAATGACACCAGAAACAAAACAATCGAGCAAGTATTCTAGAATTTATAAGCTTGCAAAGTCAAAACTTCCTTTTTTCGCGAAAATCACGTTTTCCGGCGTTTCTCCGGGTCTGGAGACGTAACAACTGAATGGACTTAATTGAAAAACTTATGGGACCTACCTGGATAGTAACCCTTTCAAACAAAAAAAAAGTAACCCGATCGGACGTACAGGAGCTGAACGCCGGTGGACAACACATACCAAAAAAAAAAAAAAAAATCCCGCAAGACGACCATAGTAACCTCCTCCTTGTTTGAAGTCGGTTAAAAATATGACTAATAGTTTTTCTAAAACGAAGGGTCATAAGAAAGAACTGTGGGTTACGCAACATGAAAACGTGAGCGACGATATTTTTATGTATGTACAGTTCTTGCACGTTTTTGTTCCTACGAGTTCGAACGAGTAGTTTACTAAGAGCCAAATTATTATTCGATTGACTTTGAACAGTTTGCCCGCTGACAATCATCTGACTCTGATAAAATCATATTAAAGGGGAAAAATCGAGAGTTACAAGCGTTGTCAGGAGGAGGAAAGGTTTTGATCCATTAGAGCTGATCTCCCGCCCAGAAAACGGACCCTCAGGCTTCACTCGCTGCTAATGGTATCAGAACTAATGAGACTTCAGTTTGGTGGCGTCGAGAGCAAAGTTGTGTCGACGCTTCGAGAAAAGTAAATTAGTGTCAACGGGGGCGTCCGTGAATCCACTAACGAGATCGAAAAGGATAAGTCTCTAGATCGGTTAGGCTTTATCAGTTGCGGTGACCAGTGCGTTAGTTGACGTACGCAAACAGGAATTCACTAAACTGAATACCAACTACTTGTGAAAGCACATTTTACTTCCAAGTTAACATTCGACCTACCCTGACGTTAGCACAAACTAACCAGGTCTGAATTATCCCTGATGAGGCCGATTGCGACAAAAGCGCTTGGATGACGATGACAACTCTCCACTTAAACGAGAAAGCGATGTATTAATACTTTCAGCCTCACCCTCAACCGCTAATGGAAAGAGCGACACCATTTATTTGAGTTTCCCTGCCAGAAAAAGTCCCATTTTACGAAATTGGTCTCGTATCAAGATTGATATTATGTAGGAGACCCCACGGTACCACATCGTCCTAAGAATGCTCGATTGGGCGAAAATCTATCTGTATTTTCTTCCCAAGAATACCAGATAAATAACATGGTACTGTTACAGTGACCATAGATAACAGTGTTACAGTTACTCAAACATGTATGAGTCCGTTACAGATATAACCAATTATAAAATCAAGAGACTCATACAAAAGTCACAATGTTAGTAAACTACAATTGTTATCACATGTTATTATGGTTTTAAATTTAAAAAAATAAATAAAACCAACTTCAAAATTATCTGCCTATAAAACCAGTGGTGTTCATAGATCACACAGTACTTCCATGTTTGAGTCGGTAACAGGTATAATTAATAATAAAATAATCGTACATAGGCAGCAACGTTAATTTACACCAACTCCAATTTCAAGAATTTTTCTGGGAGATATGGGAATATTTGTTACACAGACAATAGACAGATGGACGCCAGGACAGACGGACACTCTGACAGATAAACAAATGGACGTACACAGACACTTGTTCAGAAAGAGAGCAGAGCACTCTGGGAGCAGGCGCGCGAAACGGTCAGTTTCAGATGAGGCTGAGAGAGGATTTCTATGGGATACACCTCTACTAAGGATGTTTCCTCCTATTTAACGATGTGATTACATTTTTTCTGCTTTTGAAACCTTGTTGAATGATACAAAAATCAACAAACAGACAAAATAATTTCCACTTTTCTATGGACAATGTTATGATTGAAAATAAATCCACTTTCATTCTCTACAAATAGTTTTCGGCATGTTGGATTAGTTCAAATCAAGATGAAAACCCATCGTATTTATAGTATACTACCTTATGCTATATACTACACTATAATATACTAGACCTTGAGTGTTCAAACAATTTTTGTGGCCAAAAAGCATTCTAGATGCAAACAATATTTTAATAACCCGGAATTACGTTATGTGACTTTAACGATAAAAATTTATCGTCATTACCCCCCCCCCCCCCCCAAGAAAACATTGCATGTCCTTTTAAACGTTCACCTGTATTGACATTAGGGCAATGTGAATACTTCTGATCCAAAAAACTACTAGATAGCACGGATGTACGGCGTGTGACCCTAGCGGTGAAGATCAGCCGTCGTTCCCTCGCCTTTTACAAAATATTAAATACCTCTAGCATCAAATATATTGATTTTTGCGGCCTGGAAAGAGCTCATCAGCGAAAAACGGCTTAAGGTGGTGGTGGTGGTATGTGATCAAAACAATACAAAACAAGTGTTCTGAACGTGGTCGTAATTGGTCAGATTTGAGGCAAAGTGCCCGAAAGTTACAAAAGCGATAGAATAAAACCTTTAAAAAAAAAATAAAACCGACTTCAAAAAGTTTGTCAATAAAATACCTACACTCTGAAAAGGAAAAAATAACAAAAATGTCCCAACTTCGCAGCAACTCATTCGCCAACTACACATTTTAAGGACTACTTTACTACTCGTATTGACCTGACCACTTCCTGATTGATTGGATCACCTTCCCTAATAATATAAAAAAAAATCAATACTTCCATTTACTACGTAAACATGGAAGTAAAAAAATAAAACCGACTTCAAAAAGTTTGTCTATAAAATACACTCTGAAAAGGAAAAAATAACAAAAATGTCCCAACTTCGCAGCAACTCATTCGCCAACTACACATTTTAAGGACTACTTTACTACTCGTATTGACCTGACCACTTCCTGATTGATTGGATCACCTTCCCTAATAATATAAAAAATACTATTTCTCATTTCCCAAATGATTAAAAGATTTTCCTTTCACCTCTTAATTGCCTCCAGATTGATCATCTTTTGGAGTCGGCGCCTCTCTTAAATATTGTATTGGAGAAGCGTATAGATTCCGAATTACCAGTAGTATGAATATAAATATCATGAGTTTTCACGATTCTTGAACAGAGCAAATCAGCATTTATGAGAACTGATTATTAACAATATCGATTTGAAGGTGGCTATTCACGCCTTTTCCTAAAAACCATTTCAGATTTCTCTAAGAATCTTTACTTCCAGACCCAGACTTATTACCACCTACTTTTGTACAACCACTGGGAAAACATTCCCTTAAAATTTCATAGGGTTTCATCCATTTTTCAGGGAGACATGGCGATTTATGTCAGTTTGTGACCACAGACAGACGGACACACAGACACACAGACACTTGTTCAGAAAGTGTTTCTGAGTAGGTATACTACTATGAAAATTTGTTCCATCAGGACCTCGGTTCCGAATTCGACTTTTCAGACGATCTCAATACTTCCATTTACTACGTAAACATGGAAGTAAAAATGACCGACGAAATAATTCCTATGTTTTACAGACGATGGAATGATTGAAAATGAATCCACCTTCATTCACAGCAAAACGTTTTTGTCATTTTGTCTTCGTTTATTATGTTGGATCAAAATGAAAACCCATCATAATCAATACGTACAGTAACGCTCCAATGAATAACTGAAAATAAATGCAGAAATTGAGTCCCCAACCCGAGGGACCTGCCTACCATTTGAGCTGAATAACCTTTCAGGTGGTCTGAGTACCTACGCAACCGAATTAATGAACTTCAACGTGAAAGACTCAATCTCCGAGTCATAAATCTGATCGGGCATCGTAGCTCAAGTGGATTTTCGGGTAATTACCACAATCAGTTACGTGACGAGGGGAAGGAATTTGCTGGTGTCTGTTGCCTACGTCCCGTTAATGCTTCTATGTGCGGCGCTTTTTTTAAATTGGCTTAAGTCGAATTGCGCTCCCCGTCGTCTAAAGCTTCGAAGAAGAGGTATTAGACTGAGACAGGAGATGGAGATGGTGAGAACAGAAGAACGGCGTTCAAGTTCTAAACGAAAGGGACCGAGGGACGCCCGTCCAGAGCTAATATCTCTCTAGTGGGAGGGCTTCCCAAAAGCATAATGAAGGGATATTAAAGGCCTGTTGTCGAGATATGACGCGTATTTCATCCTCTCTTTAGCAGTAGTTGCATCGCCGTATATGTTCCCCTCGTATTGAACATAATCCACAGCCAGTACCAGGACGTTTGATTCCTCTCATTTGATTTGCCCCTCTCTCTGCAGGATAATAACAATATCACTAATATGAGGCGGGCTCATAGTTTTGTTCATGAGATTATTGCTTCCGAAGGTCAGTTTCTTCTAGCGACTCAATTATTAAAATATTTCCCTACAACGGACCTTGATATAACAAATCGAGGGCGTTTCCATTTTACAACATTGGCAAAACTACAACTAAAGTCCCCTACAGTAAAAGTTTTCTTCATTCATTTTTGCAGCAACCTCAACTGCTCTCTATTCACTCGACAACTCAATGCCGAACATCAACGTAGCTTTCATTTCTATAGTATTATTAGTATTTGTATCATTGTGGTTACTATAAAAAAATAACGCTATTTACCAATTTTATTTATAGCTACAATCTACAATTTAAATATCTGCCCTTATCTTGAAAATGGAGTTTCCCGATTGGACGGGAGGAAAAAATACAAACGTTGGTATAAATTTTTTTCTTTATGGAAAATCAGGGGACACTGTGTAAAAGAATCTGAGTCCGTTGGTGACTGTCTTTGTTCGAAGTGAACGCATATATCTACTGGAAGAAGTGTGTTGTATGGGTAAGGGATGAAAGGGACATCACCTCACCCCCGACAATGGCCAATGCTTGGATGTTCTTCCTTTTCCATTACTTGATAGAGATAGGGGAGCAACGTCTTAGGTTCCGCGTTGACGGACTGGAAAGATCTCTACTCTCAGACTTTAATAATGTTAATGGTCTTCTCGAGAACTGTCATTGTCTACGCGGTTTTCTCTTGAGGCTGCGTAGCAGGAACTGAAGGCTACTCGAGTACGGTTTTGTGAGTTTTCCGTGGCATTCTCGTTTCGAGTCGAGGCCTCTAGGTAAATAAAATAGCGTCCAGCGAGAAACAAGCCTAATTCTTTCACATCCAACAAATGTAATTATAATAGGGAATTTTGCCTTTTAACGGTGTTTTTCAACGGTGGCCGTGGGGAGTATTGGTTACTTTGTAAAATCATATGTCTCTAATTGAGACCACAATCCTAGGTCCCATATGATGGTAACCATTAGATGCGTATGATTTGACAAAATAACCAATAATCCCCACGTGTACCGTGGAAAAACACCGGTAAAAGCAAAAAATCGTTACTAATAACAAAGAATCCGTTAGAATGTTGAGGATGTAACGCAATACGAACCGGGTTTTGGGATCTGAAATGTATGATTCGTTCTTCGGTTACATTAGAGTTTTTGCTTTAGCCTGTGTTCTTCCATGGAGGCTGTGGAGAGTATCGGTTACTTTGTAAAATCAAAAGAACCCAATGGTCACTAGCATACGGACCGTGGATTATGACCTCTCTATTAGAGACGTATGATTTTACAAAGTAACCAAACTCTCCACGGCCACCAGGAAAAACACCGGTAGAAGCAAAAACTCCCCAATATTGTATTGCGGTGCGGCCTTTGATTGAGCAGAATTATGCTGTAATTGGTTAAACCGGTGTTTCCCAGCTCAAACATAGAAGTGCTTGGTGATCAATACATTATCGCTAGTTTCTATTACTAGACATCCGCAGGTTGCGAAAATCTATGTATTGAATGCTTGATATTGAAACTATTTATATAGCTGCTTAATGAAGCTTGTTATTTACAGGTGAGTCCGATTTGATCTCCACCCGACTCCGTAGTGATCATAACTTAGGTACTGGCTGAGTAAGTGGAACGAAAGTGCAGTGAATAAAATAATCCATTCGTGCGTGTAATGTTTCCTAAATAACGTCCGAACTGTACGGCGTCAAGTTTTTCAGTTTTACATATTATTATGCTTGTAAGATGCAACAATTCATGCAGTGCTCCAATACATGGCTATCGAATCCGTGTACTTATCTACTCAGTAAGCGCAATGTACGGAGATGTATTGCATGATTGATACCTCCTTTATTCATCCATCGAGTTTTTTGATCCACAACTCAGTTATTATCTGCGATAACACGTCTGAAGACCATCAATCTGAAAATAGCAGCCAATTTGGTTTAATAGAAAGATAAAAAATGTCAATAACCTCCCCGCAATCATTTTCATATTTTACGTTTCGGGGCATATAGAATTCAAGTATCCAAAGAAAAAGTTCTGATCGTCTGCCTTACCCATAGTCAACATTTTTTTGACGAAACTATGTGTAAGACGTATATATTTGCCATTTTCACCAAAAATCATTATTTAGGTACCGGAAAATTGTTGACTTCTTGAGTAAAATCACTACCCCAGTATTTCGTTCATTTACCATTTTATCAAATCATCGTTATTTATCATAGTATCATATTTAGCCGACTCAAACATAGAAGCACTGAGCGATTTATGTACTCCACTGGTTTGGGAAACAAAACCCATATATCCTCTTTTAACTGGGCTCGGAATAGGCGCATCATTAGTAAGTAAAGTAATTTTTACTCGTAATCTTGATGTCACAAAGCTACGAATTTATGGTATCAAGAAAGTATAGTTATTTTCCTTTTGGAAGATGGTTAAGTATTTTAACGAATAGCTTCTACCCGCAGTTCGCACTCGCCGGTACTTTGATTTACTGAAGACAAAGGCAATTAAGAAATTAATGCGTCTAATAACTTCCTTATAAAATTGATCCTTGCACCGTCGTCAATGAACCAAAAACTCCGTATCTCCCAACCAAATCCACATTATCTACCCTTCGAAGCACTGATTACTTCTAGGCTGTTAAGTTGGGCAAGCAACTTGGAGGGTTTAAATGCGGCGAGGGAAAGGGTTCGCTTGTGAATCTTGGAAAGGGAGCGGCAATGTCTCTGGAAAGAGATTGACCGTGAAGCTGCAAAGAGGAAGAACCGCTGAGTAACAGCTTTCGTGCCTGGTTGCCAGTTGACTGAAAAGGAACGACGGAGCGAGGTGTTGGGATTCCGTCTCTGTTGAGGCACCCTTACCCAACGCAATCGCTGCATTGTCTCTAATGCATCACTCTCCGCTACGTCCTTGCTTGTTTAACTTAATGGCGTTTTCGTTGTATAGAACCACCACGGCACATCCATCCATTCGCCGTCAACCGTCGGCCCTTGGAAAGTGGAAATAGTAATTAAAACAACATTTTCGATTCAGAGGCGGTGAAAATAAATAGGGATTTTGAAGCCGATGATCGACAATGATTCTGATTTTACGGCAGAAAGAACAAAAGCGTTTTGAGTTTTTTGAAGAGGAAATTGCTAAAAATAACAGGTTTGTTGGATTCATCCGCAAAATGAAACAATAAAAATCGTTACTACGCTCATCTCTCATATTATATCCTTATCTAAGGGGCCGTTTATCAATCATACATAAAACCAAGATATCTTGGTGTTACCCTGCTCTTTTTTCGTGAGTATTAATGAGAAATAATTTATGAGACATGTAAGAGAAATTAGAAGTGATTTAGCGGAAGGAAGTTGAAGAGTGAGTAAAGAATATACGATTTTAGTGGAAACTATTTTACAAACTCAGCTGATGATCAAATACAAGTGGCCTTCTCTCCAATAATGTTTTAAGATAACCATCCACTTGTGATAGTAACCATTGAGTGATTATGCGTTTAAAAAACGATATAAATTGATTCCAAACACACCTTTGTCAAAAAAAAAAAAACCTTGGAGAATACTAAATACCCCTCCCTCGGGAACCCAAAAAGATACCCTTAGAATTGAGGTAGCAATTTTTGTCTGAAGAATTTAGCATTTTCAGGCTACGATTGATTATTAGTGAATAATTTCGAAAAGCGTATATAGTTATGTGAGAAAAGTGTTGGCAGCGTACGGCGGACAGACCGAAATTTTTATTCGATATTCGGATTCTTGAAACGCAGAACATCACATCACATTTTGAGGGTCAGCGAATGTGGCCGATACTCGGAGAAACGAACACTTCAACCTTGATCGAACCCGTATGAAACCATTGTATTAAAAACGAATGGTGATTGAACGCAAAATTAGAAGCACCCGATATCCATACTCATACGAAACGGTTATTCAACGACGCAATAAAATGCTACCTACAAGATATCATCTCGTTCTTTGAAAAAACCGGGATGCGCGAGTATCGAATATTATGGCAGAGCAGAGAAATTGGAGTCTTTTACGTTCTTGAGCTTGAGTCATAAATTGAATTTCCATAACCTTGGCCTTTAAATCACTTTCACCATTTCGAAGGAGGAAAGTTTTTATGGCCACTCTGTTACAATAGATAACGCTGCAAATAATTGTACAGCGTTTATTATTCCTTCGCTTCAATAATGATTTAAGAAGATTATCCATTTGTGATAGTATTTGTTGTTTGGTTGGAACATTTTTACTAATGTTCGGAAAAATTACTATCACGAATGGGTGGTGTTCTCATATCATTATTGAAGCAAATGAATAATAAACCACTTACAATCATTTGCAACGTTTTTATTGGATATTCGAATTCTAATGCCTTGAAATGTAAAACGTCAAATTTTGAGGGGGTTAGGAATTTTTTTCTTGAGCAAAGAACAACGGCTTATTATTGAACATTTAACCATAATCAAGCGACACTAAGCTCTTAAGTAGGAAAATGTCAAGTCCCCTTGAGCTCAAATATATTCCTTATTGCCGTCTTTCAAAATCAAAATATTGTCAAAATGCGAATAACGCGGAAGCACTGTATGTGACCCTAGTAATAAAAATCTAGCATTATTCAATCGCCGTCCCAAACATTTCAAGACCATTAGCTTTCAGATAAATTGAGTTTTTTGGCTTGTTAAAATCAAAATACAAAATACGCACCAGTGAAATCGTGAAAAAGCTCATAACGTAGAGGTACAGTGTGTGACCAAATAGACTCAAATCAAGTGTCACCTGCTCGCAATAAGGCAGGTGAAACGTACAAAAATATTGACCCTCAAATCCTGTGAAAATCGGGACATAAAAAAAAATTGAACGGTTAAATCTCACATGCTCAGTGTGTTATCCAAAATTATTGCTGCTTATGTAAAGTGTAAATGTATGTTTATTAATTTCTCTAATAAATGCTATGAAAAAAACAACTTAAAATGCGTTTTACGAGGAAGTACTGCATGTGACCCCAATAATAACAATCAAGCAGTATTCAGCAGTCATATAGGGAAATTTAAAGTCTAAAGTACAATTTTCACCCTTGTGGTCTATAAAAATCTGAAAAGGCGTAAGGCGGAAGTTCTGTGTGTTATCCAAATCATACAAAACAAGTTTTGTGAGCGAAGTCAAAGTTGGTCATATTTAGAGCAAAGAGACCTAAAAATTACAATAATGCTTGAATAAAATAACTGAAATGCGTTTACAGAGGAAGTACTGCATGTGACCCTGAAAATAAAAATCAAGCAATATTCAGCTGTCATATAGAAAAATATATAAAGGCCCCCAGCGTTCAAATATATTCATTTTTGCGGTCCATAAAAATCAAAATGTAGCCAATATGCAAATAACGCGGAATTACTGCATGTGACCCACTTGATAAAAATTAGGCATCATTCAATCGCTGACGCCAACATTTGAAGACCTCAAACGTACAAATGCATTGATTTTTGCGGCCTGTAAAATTCAAAATACTAAATATGCACTACCTAAATCGTGAGAAAGGCTCATAACGTGGAGGTACGGTGTGTGAGCCCATATCCAAACAATCAAGCGGCATCTGCTTGCCATAACCGACATTTTAAGACCTCAAACGTAGAAAAATATTGACTAATATAGCCTGTAAAAATCAAAATAGAAAAAACTTTGAACGCTTGTATCTCGGAAGTACTGTGTGTTATCCGGAATCCGGAAACGGCTACTTTTGCTTAATTACTGGGAAAACATTCCCTTGAAATTCCATAGAGTTTCATTCATTTTTCAAGGAGATGAAGATTTATGTAATTATTTGACCACAGACACTTGTTCAGAAAGTCTTTCTGAGTATAGTAGTATAAAAATGTCTTCCAAAATCACCTCCGTTCCGAAATCGACTTTCGGACGCTCACAATACTTCCATTTATTACGTAAACATGGAAGTAAAAACTTTGAACGATTGATCTCGAATACACAGTGTGTTATACAAAAGTCAAGAAAAGCTAACTTTGCACATTTACGGGGAGAACATTCTCAGAAAATTGCATTGAGTTTGATTCATTTCTCACAGATATGTCGGTTTTGGGCACTTTTTGACAACAGGCGGATGGACAGACATAATACTACTTGTTCCGAATGTTTATCAGAGTATTTTCCAACAAATTCACCGCAGTTCCGATTTCGACTTTTCAGACGACAACAATACGTCCTCTTACTGCGTAAACATGGAAGCAATACGAGAGTTGCTAAGGAGTTTTGAGTTAGTTATCTATTTGCTGATGGGAGGAAACAGACAATAATGTTCGGGATCTATAATAGTGATTATGGTCATATGGACGAATAGTATCGTATTACCCGCATTTCTATCATTTTCGGCGCGAAGACGTGAAAAAAGCTGTTATAACTAATGGAATATGGGGTTTTGTGCGGTTTTTCCCCCACCGCATCTTACCAACCATATATTCGAGCTGATTCTCTAAATCCTTAGGGCACAAAGGAGGGAATCAACTGAGAAGAATGTCGTGGCTGGGGAGCCAAGGCTGACGCTGAGATGTTGAAGGTCTATCTGTTGTATGTGTTATGGGGCAAAGAGCCGAATGCGGGAAAATGGGGTAAATCACAAAAGCGGACACAGAAAGGCAGTGAAGGAACATATACCGTGCAGGAGCTTAGCTGAGCGAGGTTTTATCCAGTAGAGTAGATAAACGGTCAATGGAACAGCTGGGGCTTGGAGAGGAGGATTAACCGAGTGAATGAAAGCATCCAAGGGTGCCATCTGATAAGCTATATACAGCCACCCACCCACCTAACTCACCTTCACTTCAAGCGGTGTAAGCGAGAGTCCTAAAAAGAAACGCTCACCACCACCGCGCAAGTTTAACAGTTGAACAGTACCATAAATTTCGGTTTAGTTAGAGGTGAAGTGTACCTACAACCTGTATTTTAAAGGAAGTCATTAGTCATTTGGGAAATGGTAGAAATAATTATTAGTTCATCATAATAGGGAAGGTGGTCTAAACAGTCAAGAGGTGGCCAGGTCAATACGATTACTAAAATATATTAAAAATAACGTCTCACACAATTATCATCCTAATAGGAATTCCTTATAATGTGTAGTTGGTGATTGAATTGCGGTGAAATTAGGTCAAGCTCTTATTTTTTCCTTTTTTGTTTCTTACTTCCATGTTTACGTAGTATATGGAAGAAGTACGGCCTTCGTACGATTATCTTAATTTTATAATTGGTTATACCTACCTGTAACCGACTCAAACATGGAAGTACTGTGTGATCTATGTACACCACTGGTTTTTAATGCCAGCCATACAGTTTTATATTCAGCAAAAATTTGCTGAAAGGAATTGAGAGGAAACTGAGTCTAATTTTCCCTATGGTCGTAAAATGTATTAATTTTTTTGCTTTTACAGTGACTTTGACAGTAGTAACTAGTCAGTATTCAAGCATCGATCCCCCTCAAACTTGAATTCGGATGGATGCATTTGGCCCAGGAAGTACAGCCGTTGTCGTTCGCGGTCCATGGAGCACTCTCGGCCCCTCGAAATATTTTCGGTCTCCATGCTCGATGAATTCGAATGGGTGGCAGAGGAGAAAGAAAAAATTTCAACCTCGGTCGACGTCGTGGGGTGGGTTGAGATTGATACTAAGTCGTTGTCGGGATTGCCAAGAGAGAGTCAAGGGGTGACTACTCGATGGCACTATAAAGTTTTCTCAACAGCGAATGAACTCTGCCTTCGTTCAAGCGTAAGGTGATGATCATTGGGCCGTTGGTAGAATCACAATGTCCTCCAGTTCATAGGCTGCCACCCCTTCCTCGATCTGGAAAAGCGAAGAGAACGGAACTCATAGCCATGACAGACGGTCCAACATCCGTATCTCGGTTTACCCGCTTCTGCATCACCTCCACAGACTACTCCACTCCTGTTTTTAGCTCCAGCATCATTTCCGACTCGTGACGACTTAAATGTGAACGGTTTGAACTCCTGACAGCCCAACTTCCGTATCAATCTTATTTCCGAAATTGTATAGGAGAGCGACGCGGTATCCGCAGAAAAAGAATAAAATGCTACGAAATCAGAAAAATCAAAATTTCGTAACCTATTGTAAGTAACCAGTGGTTATTATTAACCAGTGGTTATTATTAACCAGTGGTTATTATTAACCAATTGTAAAATCGAGAAAATCGTACGAAGGCCGAAACGTTAATTTACAACAGCTGTTACGGAAAAACGAGCCAGGAGACCTAAGACTCGCTCTGATAGACAAACAAATGGACGCACAGACACTTGTTCAGAAAGTGAGCAGAGCGCTCTGGGAGCAGGCGCGTGAAACGTTCAGATAAAGTTGACAGAGAATTTTTAAGGAATACACCTCTACTCAGGTAGTTTCCTCTCAACTAACGATGTATTGTGGGTCTTGTATTTATTCTGCTTTCTAAACCTGTGGAATTATACAAAAATAAACTAACAGACGAAATAATTTCCACTGTTCTACAAACGATGCAATGATTGAAAATAAATCCACCTTCATTATCCACCAAATGTTTTCGGCATGTTGTCGTCGTTTATTATGTTGGATCAGTTCAAATCGAGATGAAAAACCATCGTATTCATAGTATATTATCACTTTCGAATATCAATTTAGTTTTATGAAATCAAGCGTGATTCAATCAATCAATCAATCAAAAATTTTTATTTGTAGCAAGTTGGAGGTAACGCAGACCTCTGACTACAAAGGACTCACCACACGGCATTTTACGCCAAATACATTGAAAATTAACAGTTCCTTCTAAATACTTCCTTCCAGTTACCAACTTAATAAAATTAATACATCTTAATTTCACCAATTATTTAGACGTTATTGGTTACCAATACAAAAAAAAACAAAATTACGACCTTGGGTACATTTAAAGGTATTTTTCACAACTTAAGGCCTCAACAAAAGCAACAGACATCACATTTTATTAGGTTCAATCACCGCAAGCCTACATCAACCAATAGCTCCTCCAGATACCGCCTACGGTGTAGGATTAATAGCAAAAAATTGTAGAACTTGTACAGCAAGTCCCTTGATGGCACAACCAACAGGCATTTGATAATGTACTCCTTGCTTAAATTCTCCGTGCCGAAGTACCTTACCCTTTCGATTTTGAACTGGGAGCACCGACCAACCAAATGAGCAAGTGTTTCCTTCCCCCCGGAATCACACAAGAAGCAGACGCTCCCCTGCTCAATTTTCCACACGCTCCCCTTGTGGAATATTCTCAGCTGCGCTTCACCGGCCAGCCTGATTTGGGCTATCACTCTCTTTACCTCAATTGGTACCTCCCAATTTAGATAACTTCCGAGGCATGAGTAACTGTCCACTAGCTCTATGTAGGTTTTGTTGTAACTGGAGCACAGAATACGCCCATAGTCTTCGTAAGCTGCCTGTGTGGTGAAGGTGTTCAAAATGGTATTTTTCAAGCGAACGATCTCCAACACGTTCTGAGACTCCCACAACTCCCTATAACCCAGCCCAACCAGGATTGTCCTCAGCTGCAAGGCCCAGTTGAACTTCGCCTTGCCTTCACCTCTCGCTAACGTTACGAGGAGCTGCTGAAAGCAAATACGGGGGTAACGATTTGGAGGCATATTGAGAATTGCCACCCACCAATCCAACGCTCTCTTGAGAATAAACGCCCCAACTTTATTTCGGCCAGTTTCCGCTCGAACCATGTAATGCGGCGTATTAATTGGTAACGTGAGGAGGCTCTTGAAAATCCTCGACTGGACTGTGTCTAGCTCGTCAAAATATCGAAGCCCCCAAATCTCGGAACAATACAATAAACCGAAGAGACCATTGAGTCGACCATCCGACAGGTGACTTCCCAGCTGTTACATACGAGGAGGTCCAACGTGTCCAAATGTCGCCCAATGTAGAGTTCACGAAAGAAGAGTTCACGACTTGACGGTTCCTGTATCAAGCGTGATTCCCTGCCATAAACCAATCAAAATGCCAAAAAGCACTCTGGATGCAAAAAATATTTTAATAACGCGGAAGTATGGTATGCGGCGACTTTAATGATAAAAATCTATCGTCATTCACCCCCCCATAAAGCGGAAGTACTGTGTGTTACCCAAAGAATACAAAACAAGTTTTGTGAACGAGGTCAAAGTTGGTTATATTTGAAGCAAAGAGACCCTAAAAGTACAATAACGCTTAATAAAATAACTGAAAATGCGTGTTACGAGGAAGTACTGCATGTGACCCCAAAAATAAAAATCAAGCGATATTCAGCTGTCATATAAAAAAAATTAAGTCCTCTAGCGTTCAAATATATTCATTTTTGTGGTCTATAAAAATCAAAATGTAGCAAATGTGCAAATAACGCGGATGTACTGCATGTGACCCACTTCATAAAAATCAGGCATCATTCAATCGTCAACCCCAACATTTTAAGACCTCTAACATTCAAATACATTGAGTTTTGCGGCCTGTAAAAATGAAAATACAAAACATGCACTTGCGAAATCGTGAAAAACGCTCATAACGTGGAGGCAGTGTATGTGACCCACTATACAAAAAATCTAGTGTTTTCTGCTGGCCATAACCGACATTTCAAGCCCTCAAACGTAGAAAAATATTAACTCTCATATCCTGTAAAAATCGATACAGAAAAAACTTTGAACGCTTATATACCTCGAAAGTACTGTGTGTAATTCAAAATCCGGAAAACCTAATTAGTACAATCACTGGGAAAACATTCCCTTAAAATTGCATAGGGTTTCATCCATTTTAGTCGCCCAAGAAAAATAAAAAAAAATAAAAAAAATAATAAAACCGATTTCAAACATATTTGCCTGTAAAAATAACTCTGAAAAGGAAAAAATAACAAAAATGTCCCACTTTCGCAGCAACTCATTCGCAACTACACATTATAAGGACTACTTTACTGCTCGTATTGACCTGACCACTGCCTGATTGATTGGATCACCTCCCACAATGATATAAAAATTACTCGTTGTTGGGATTGAGGGGGAGAAAACCACGGCGACCTGTTCTCCTGTTTTTTATTGCTGGTCTGCCAAGCACTTTCGCCCATTCGGGCATCATCAGGGCTTCGTAGCACAATTATAAGGTATCCACGGCCTATAGACCCTTGTAGGCAGATAAATTATGAACAAAATGACACCAGAAACAAAACAATCGAGCAAGTATTCTAGAAGTTATAAGCTTGCAAAGTCAAAACTTCCTTTTTTCGCAAAAATCACGTTTTCCGGCGTTTCTCCGCGTCTGGGGACGTAACTACTGGATGGACTCCATTGAAAAAATTATGGGACCTACCTGGACAGTAACCCTTTCAAACAAAAAAAAAAATACCCGATCGGACGTACAGGAGCTGAACGCCAGCGGACAACACATACCGAAAAAAAAAATCCCGCAAGTCAACCATAGTAACCTCGTCCTTGTTTGAAGTCGGTTAATAAAATCACAAATGGGTAGTCTTCTTAAATCCTACCTTTTATTGTTAATGAGGCTAACCAGCCTCATTTACAATAAACTTGGGGCATTCATAGTGGTTATACACTGTTTTATGACAACAGTCAAACGTGATTTGGTTAATTCAACTGGCTGGTCGACATTTCAATACCTAACACACACTGCTCCATAGGTATAACATGTAAAACATACTATGTTGTTTATTTTTTCATGGCAAGCAAACCGAGTGGTATCATCTTAAGTGCTTTTTAGTGGGCATCTTCTATAGTGTCTTCAAAAATCATTATATATTCGAACGCTAGAAGTTTTTAAATGTTAGTACCTAACGGTAATAAATGAATGACGCTTTAGGGCTGGTGACCAATTTTTGGGTGTCGCTGCTATAAAAATGTTCTCATTTTACAAAACATATGTCCACATAATGCGCTTCCGCATTATCAACCTTATTCGTGCGCTTTTTTATTTATGGGCCTCGAGCTATTTTTCAATAAAATTTGTTGTAAACCAACGTTGCGGCCTTTGTTCGAGTTTCTTGGTTTTATAATTATTTTTACCTGTTACCGAGTCAAACATGGAAGTACTGTGTGATCACCTCTGGTTTACGTAGATATACGACCTTTGTCACTGCTATTATAGGTACCCACTACAAATGTTTTTCCGAATTCGACTTTTTGGACGATTTTAATAGTCCAATTACTATAAATACACATACAGGTAAAATTTCCAATTAAAAAAAAAATTCAACATGGGAACGGTTCCAAAATTACGATTCAGGCTTTTTTGCGATCACGGTACTTGCATTTGAGCGATGTAGTGCTGGTCTTGTTCCGTCATCTTCACTAAGTACTCTACCGGAGGACGTTTTCTAGTTGAACATGGGATTAGAGGTTTAAATAACTACGCAGTTAGCGCTAAAGGAACGCTACCAGGATCAAGGCGTTATATGAGGAGCGGATTGTTTTAGAAAGTGTACCTACACTTAGTTAGGGCAGCCTACAATGTCGCAACTGTACAGGCGAGGGTTAATCCAGCCGACGGTGATAAACTGCGATAGGCCGGGGTTAATGAAGTGCTTTGTGATCCCGCAAGCCTGATACTGCTGGATTTTTCACCCTCTTTTCCCTTTCGGTATTCTTTACGACGTTTGCCATCGCCTTCTTTTAAAACGTATTCCGTCCTAATCCAGTCGCCAGTTTCCCAAAGTGTTTCAGGGACCAGTAGTCAATTTAATTTCCTCATAGTTTTCACTGTTCTTCGACGGATAAAAATTGTTGTTAACGGGAGTTTCATATGCATGAGGGCCGAGGAGGTAAAGCTGGCGATTAGAAAGAATTAGAGCGACATGGTTTCCGCTGTCGGAGAAATTCTGAAAAGAAGAAAAGAATGTTTGTGATTGAGCAAAGTTGGCCATTTCCAGATTCTGGATTATACACAGTGCTTCTGAGATATAACCGTTCAAGGTTTTCTGTTTCGATTGTTACAGGCTATAAGAGTCAATATTTTTAAACGTTTGTGGTCTTAAAATGTTTAATATGGCTAGAAGGTGATGCCAGATTTTAAGTATATAGGGTCACACACCGTGCCTTCATATTAAGAGCATTTTTCACGATTTCCCTGGTACATTTTTTGTATTTTGATTTTTAGAGGCTGCAAAAATCAATATATTTGAACGCTCAAAGTCTTGAAATGTTAGGGACGGCGATTGAATGAAGTTTGATTTTATCGCGTAGGCGTAGGCCATTGCCGTATTTCCTCCTTATTCGCATATTGATCATATTTTGATTTTTACATACCGCAAAAATGGATATATTTAAATGCCGGTGTGGTAATGGCGAGTGAATGACGTCTGATTTTCATCGCTGGGTCACACACCGTACATCCGAGCTATTTTCTCATTTTTACTTCCATGTTTAAGTAGTAGATGGTAGTGGATCACATACAGTAATTCCTTGTTATACGCATACTAACTATACTTAGATTTCCAGACTGCAAAAACTATTATATTTAAACGCTAGGGGACTAGAAATGTTTCTTTACGTCAGCTGAACGTCTATCGATTTTTATCATTAGTGCCACACACCATACTTCCTCGTAATTCACGTTTTCAGTTATTTTATTTGTGCTCTTTTGTAAATTTGGGTCTTTGCGTTAAAAATGACTCCATTTCACAAAACTTGTTATGTATCGATTGGACCACACACCGTACTTCCGCTGCGTGCTGTTTATTCAGCATTTAGATTTTTACAGGCCGTGAAAAAATTGATATCTTCGACGCTGGAGGTTCATAGAAATCATCCCATTTTACTTGGGCTTGAACCGTGATGTTAGGAACTCACACTGCACTTCCGCACTATTTTCTAACCCCCTCAAAATTTGATATTTTACGTTTCAAAGCATGTAAAAAAAAAGTAAAAGTAAAAGTAAAGTAAACAAGGAGTTTCACCTTGGATTTTCGTCCAACTGGGAATGTACTTTCCCGTCGTGGACGTCGTCAGCCGTTCCCACAGGGGAAGCAGAAGGTAACCATCGATCCTGCACTTACTAATTCTGACGATTTCGCTCATGGCTACTCATTGCCTCACCCCCCCGAGTGTGGAGGACGTACGTTCGAAACGTCCATGTGTCCGGATATCCACAAATGAATACAGAATCGCTAAAGCTATGAAAATAGAAAATAGCATGTAAAATCCGAATATCCAATAAACAAATAATTCTGTCTGTCAGCCAAAATTTTCACCAAAAATCAATCTCGGTCCTACGACGGCCCAATTCTTGAACCACATTGCTAGCTCAATTTTAAGGGTATTTTCGGAGGGTTTTGAGGAGGAGAAAATTCATATTTTTCCAGTTCATATTTCCATTTTATTGCTGAAAATTTGTATTTGGTATCAATTTCTATAGATTTTTGAACGCTGAATCGAATGAGACCATCGCGAGGAGGATGCCTGAGTTATCGCAGCTTTTGAGTCAAATTAAGGAGATTTTCAGAAATTTGGCATGAGGGTATAACTCAACAGTTCTTGAAGTTATATAAATCGTTCTATACTTCGTACTATAATCGTTCTATAATCAGCTATACAGTAAGACGAAAAAATTCAGATTTCAATTTGGAAGTTACGAAAAATAAAATGATTAAAATTACAATCGTTGCTACGGAGTTTTCCCCTGTAGTTACCAATCTGTTTTTCGGTGGGAACGTTCCCAAATGTTCGGAATAATTACTATTACTAATGGATAATCTTCTTAAATCATTATTGAAGCGAAGGAATAATAAAACACTGTACAATCATTTGCAGCGTTTTTTTTTTTTTTTTTTTTTTTTTTTTAATGTGTTACTATTCTGGTAGGTCCCATAATTTAGGGGTAGGTCCCAGTAGTTACGTCCCCAGATCCGGATTCATAGAGAAATTTGAAATGGTTTAATGGAAAAGGCAGAAAGAATAGTCGTCGTCAAATTGATATTGTTGAAAATCGGCTCTCTAAATGCTGACTAAATATAAATATCAAATTAAAATTTCAAACATCATGAAAACTTATGATTAAATTCTTACTAATTCGATTTCTATAGGCTTCTCCAAGACCTTGTTGTCGCCATGTTGTCTTCCTTTATGTCTAATCAGTTTAATTCGAGATAGGATCCTATTATAATGATAGTATAATTAATGTGAGTATAACAATTGAGCTTTAACATTTTATATAATTTTTGTATTTATTTCATTGCTTCTTGAAGACAGTAGTGCTAGGGGTGATAAAAAGGTCTAGAAATCAAGCGTGATTCCTCGCTGTTATCAAACATTCTAAATACCGACAACATTTGAGGGGTCACCCCTAGAGATAAAAACCTTATTTGTCCTTTACCCGTCCAGAAAAATGTTCACTACCTCAAACTTTAAAAATATATATACTTCAGAGGACTATTAGTATTTCTCATTACAAAAAATAGCTCGGATGTACGGTGTGCGAGCTTGGTGATAGAAATCAGGCGTCTTTCACTTACTATTACAAGCATTCGAAGATCTCAAGCGTCGAACGTATTGATTTAGCGGCATGAAAAATCGAGAAATTTTGAGACCTTTAGCAATAATATAATATTGATTTTTGCAGCCTGAAAAATTAAAATACAAAATACGCCCTAGTGTAAAAAGTATATTGCGCAAGTACTATAAGTATAGTGTGTGAGCCACTAGATGATAAAAAACTTTGGAAAAAAATAAAACCGATATCAAAATTATCAGCCTATAAAATACACTCTGAAAAGGAAGAAATAACAAAAATGTCCCAACTTCGCAGCAACTCATTCGCCAACTACACATTTTAAGGGCTACTTTACTACTTGTATTGACCTGACGACTTCCTGATTGATTGGATCACCTTCCCTAATAATATAAAAACTGCTATTTCTCATTTCCCAAATGATTAAAAGATTTTCCATTCACCTCTGAATTGCCTCCAGATTGATCATCTTTTGGAGTCGGCGCCTCTCTTAGACGTCTGTATACCTAGCAGCATCCCGCTGTATTATACAGACGGATGGGATACACAGTGTCACCCAAGAGGCTGCTTAAGAAAAACAAGTATGGCGAAAAAGAGTTTCTTCGCTGGCTACAAATCAAGCAGTTTTCACTCTATTGAATCCCAAGCTGTTCTTCAAAGCTCCTCAGTGAGCAATCGCAATAAATTGCTCGCCGACTTCTAAACCGATCGCGTTGGAAATTGCACAAAGTGAAAACGATCGTCTTGTCATTCAAAACTCGTACGGCATCTCAAAGGAAGCGCTGACACGTGAACCGACGGTTCGGGAACGGATCCGAATTTCATTATCTGGCGCCTTATTGATTCAAATGAAGGGAGGAAAGTTTCTCAGCTCTGATTGGCTTTCTTTAAGCTTGAAAGATGACACGCAGGCGACCCTTTTTAGAATTAAAGAGGCACCTTTATCGCTTGGAAGGAATCAAAACGATCTCCAGATTCGCTCTGAGAGAAAGAAGATGCCTCAGCACCGTCTCCGTTACATTCAGAAAACAAAATTCTCAAAGAAATTTTTCCAACAAATCGTTTAAAAGAACGACCGAGGGTCCTGTGAAGTTTACGGAGAGAAAGGATATGATACGCTAAAGACAATGAGTTTATTAAAAAAGATTTTCTAGATTCTTCTTTTCATTGTCGTCGCATTTCTCGATGTCCAGGGGGTGTGAGAAGGAGAAAAACTAGGCGAGTCATTCTCCGATTCTTTATTTGCTGGCTGAGTACTTTCGCCCGTTCGGGCATTTTCAGGGTGACGTGGAGCCATAGAGTCCACATATTTTCTAGATGTTCGACCTGTATCGGTTTCCACGAACTTCGGAAAACCGGAGTAGTAGCAGTAGTGGTAGTAATGGTGCTCGTAGGAGTAGCAGCTATTTACTCTCTTGCGATTAGAACGGATTCTTGGATCTTGCGATTCTAAATTAGAACAGGAAGAAACGCGATTTTAATGACCGGGACGAACGACTAAGTTACAAAAAAGTTTTACTTCTTGGTTGAGTCGTCGCATCTCTCATTGTACTGGGTTAGTGAGGGGGAGAAGAACCAGGCGACATATTCTCCGATTTTTTATTTACTGGCCGAGTACTTTCGCCCCTTCGGGCATCCTCAGGGCGATGTGGAACCATAGGTTACCACAGCCTGTGGTAGCCAGTGGTAACCCTGTGGTTACCACGGCCGTGGTAATCTATGGTTCCACATCGCCCTGAGGATGCCCGAAGGGGCGAAAGTACTCGGCCAGTAAATAAAAAATCGGAGAATATGTCGCCTGGTTCTTCTCCCCCTCACCAGCCCAGTACAAAAAAGTTTTACGTAGATGAGGCGGAAAACATGGCTATCTTCTAAATATTCTTATCACTTTTTGCTGTAGAGTGAAAATCAAGAGGCTATTCTTTATTAAAGCCGTGAACGAGGTGTGAGTTGGTCTCTTAGGAAGGTTCGAATGCTGGCTTCAGACAATCAGGAAAAGTAGAGAGCATCTTCGTCTCCCTGCTACAATTTCCGGTCGGCAATCGCCGGCTTCCATTCATCGTCGAGTGTTCTAAAAGCGTGCGCCCACTGTATTCCTGCTCGCTGGGTCGAAGTGGAATCTGAGCTTTTGAGTAGGACCTCCTGATCCTGCAGTGCCTTTAATATCTTCATAAAGGACGGTTCTAAATAGTCCGGAAGAGAAGAGGGCTTTGGCTAATGAAGTTGTTGAGATCGACGAGGTGATAACAGAAAATAGGGGAGCCGAGAAGGCCGTCCTTTTATCACTCATGGTAGACTGCACTCAAGATATCTTCCACCCATTCCCTCCCTGAGTGTAGAGGAAGGAATTTCTTTTCTTTAGATCGTTATTTATGTTAGATCAGATTGGTTTCCAACCGATTCAAGCTCGGATGTGATTTATCATGTTCGGTAATTTTGATTTAGAACGGTGATTTAGAACGAGATGAGGAGACTGTCGTATAGATTAACACTATGCCCTGATTTGGAAACGTTTAGCAGGTTAAGGACGATACCGAAGATGAAAATAACATTATGTGGTATACAATTAAATGGCGGACTCAAGAGGTATTTTGTAAGAATAAGGACAAAAACGATTCGCCATCTATTAGGCAGTTCACAGTGTCCAGTTAAGGTTTCAGGAATGGCAATTGGACCCTCGGCGATCCTTTCTGGAAAATGCGGAGTCATGGTTGGATTCCCCAAAGGAACAGCTCTCAGGAAAAAATGCGGCCCTTAGAAGGCAGAGGATTCGAGCAAAATGCTTTTCATCGTCGCGAGATATTTATTAGGAGAACATCGTAGGGACCCCTTGTTATTAGGTGTCGGTGAGCCCCACAAGTCCTTTCTCATTCCTTCGTTCACTCTTGAGCCTTCCCTTTTCGTTGTAGATGGTGATACCATCTCATCTTGTACGGATTGTTACCCACAAGAGTTATGTCACTCCGCTCCACGCCTCTCGTCTCGCCGTGTGCTCGTCTGATGAATCTTTCATAAAGCCATTATACCCTCGCCCTAGCATCTCCTTGTTTCATACCCCCATTGATCCAACAGCTTTCTTACCCTTTCCGGTTTAATTGAGACGGACATCTCTGAAACAGATGAAAATGTATAATCAAATTAATTTAATTATAACTAACTGTGGAAAGCATTTGAAATTATACTAATCTGACAAGAATAATACGTATGAAATTCGAAGTGTAGAAGAGTCCGCTGCGGATTTTCATCATCCATTTTTGGGGTAGGAACTTCGACCGGGCTAAACAGGAAAACATTTCAGTTGTCAATGTTGACGTAACGTCGCGTTGATATGCAAAGATTGCACTCCGAAAGTGAAAACTTTCATTCTCTGTTTCGATTGAGAGTAAAACATAAGGGAAACGTCCGCTCGCATTGCGATCTGAATCGGCCAGGTAGGCATGGTCGAGTTTAGTTTGAATGGTGGGTTGGATACAACGTTGTCGAGTTATATTGCTCCCTGACTTATATTTGGCCCCTACAGGCTCCAAAAGCTGGCAGGCAGGAGGAACAGCAGGAGATGATGAAAAAGGGGTCTTCCTGTTTGCCTTCAACTCTCTTTCGCTTTGCTTTCCTCGCCAATCGATGGACCGGTATCGATTACTGTCTCAAACCGCGCTTTAAGAGGATTCTGCTTTCATCACAACCCACTCACCCTCACAAGCCGACCCGAGTTTTGCATTAATGTCTTCCCTGGCTTAGAGACCGTATCTCGACCAAAGAACCCGTTGTATTCAACAGTTGAAACGTTGAAGCGTATCCTAGCTTCAACTAGTAACGTGGCTTCGCCGAAGGATGGAGTAACCTCCGAAGACGAGTTCCATAACTCCTATCGTCGACATACATCTTTTTCGAAAACAATGGCACAAGTGTTATTTTCATAGTGTAAAACTAGGAGACAGCCAAGCCTCTGATTGGCGACGTTGAATGTGAACTAACAAAGTCGCGAAATGAAACGAAGAAACGAGTAATTCCACGTCTCTGTGAGTCGGCATGTAAGCAGGAATGACCAACTACATAATCAAGGAATCTATTCAAGGGTCAAATTAAAGTAGGTAGACTATTCCACGATAGGCAGAACATGATTAGTAACTTGAGGTGCGTCCACACTTTGCAGCTTGTTCCTCCTCGGACGCAAGAGTGGACGGCTAAAGGTGCGTTTTGCTAGAAGCGGCTGTCGCGATCATCGCGGCGCGATTATCGCCAAGCGATGATCGCGGAGCACTATTTCAATGTGTTTTAGATGGAACCGTTTTGCTACGAGCGATCGCCGCACGGGCCGCTCGCGATTATCGCGCCCCCCTCACAGTCGCTGCGGGAGGGTTAGTCGGAGTCGCGCGGCTTTGCGGTTATTCCTCAGGTTCAGTGTTGTTTTGCTCAGAGTCCTCATCAATCATTCAACTTATTGATATTTTTGTCGTCTCCAATTCTTGAATAAATTTTTTTTTAATACATTGTCTTTCTTCACTGTCACAGTCTTTTGCTTTTAATATTACTATCAGCGTTACAACATTTATTCAACCTAAAAGAATTAAATTAAAAATTAAAAATAATACTGATTCAAGTAAAATTATACCAACATAGTTTGTTAACTCAACGTAACAGCAAGTTTCTCCTCTGGTGTTATGGGGTACAAATTTCTGTTGCACGATTCTTTGGTGATGGAGTTTTTTATCAGTCCCAGGACGTGATCGAACTGATCCACGGAGGGACGAAAAAATTCCATGAACTTGACGCTGTCTTCTCGCAGATGGTACATGACCAATTGTTTATAAATCCCTTCTGCATCTTTGAGTGCGAACATGGGATGAATTTCGGCCCGTTTGGTCCCGCACATCACTAAAAGTGTTTCGTCGTCTTCTTGTTCATCCAACAATAGCCATTGAAGAATCGCTTTTTTTCGCGCACTCAACTTTGAAAAATTCATCTCCATCTCCTCGGACGGTCAGAGAGCGACTGAGATTCGTTCCAATAGTCGCCCCTAGCAAAATGGTACCCTGCGATTATCGCGGCGCGATGATCGCGACAGTCGCTTCTAGCAAAACGCACCTTAAGGAAACAAAGCCAAAGCTTGTGGCCAAAGATCTTATGACTACCGCGGCGCGCATCTGTTCAATGACCTACCCAGTGGACTGCGATTGGTCTCAGAGCTAAAATCGTTTAAATCACGCCTTAAGACACACTATACAAGATTGGCTGGTTATATATAGTTTTCGGGGACGTTGTGCATCAACTTGGCATAACCATAACTGTGTGAAGGAAATTAAAGTTTTGGTAAGCGAACAATGTTATGGCACTTTTATTTTGATTATTGTTTAAATATTCACTGAACTTTATAGGTGTATTATTTTTGTTTTTATGAATGTTTTTTTTTGGAACAATATTATGAAGGTTTTTGTTTACGTTGTTTGTTTACATAGGTATGCTTAATTTGAACTCCTCCCCTCAGCACAAGCATTGCTTAAAGAGGGGAGTAGCATAAAATTTTGTGTATTTCTTTTTATATGTATAATTGTAATAAATACAAATAAAAAAAAAAAAAAAAAAAAAGCATTAGCGTGCTAGTTGAACGTGACAACCCGAGCGGGGCGATGTGGACACGCCTTTAGAAAGCCCACAAGCACCATTGTTGATTGCATTCCAATAGGAGAAGTCCATTTAATGCCCTGTTTAATTCAACTAACTATAATCGAAACTGGTAAGCTATCACTCATATATTTGATATAATTCAAGACAAAGCTTCGAAAAATTGGGCCATTTTGCCAGCCAAAAGATACAGACGTGAACGAGAGTAAAGTAAAGTGGGTGACCCAAAGATGACACTATTTTCATCTTCGGGTCACACACTTTACTTGTTGTTGCAGACATTTCAAGGCATAAAATGTTAAAATATATAAAATTTTGCGGTCTAAAAAATCAAAATACCAACAATATACAAACGATGCGGAAGAACATGTGCAAAATGAACGATGGAAACACAGCAATTGATTGTTCAGTGGTTTATTATTCCTTTGATTTAGGAAGACCGTACAATTCTATTACTAATTATTTAGAACATGTTTATCGTTTCCACCTAATAATGGATAGATAACTCTAAGGGAAAACTCCATAGCTACTAATGACAATTTAATCAGTTTTATTTTTTGTAACTATTAATTCGTGGTGAAATAAAATATGAGAAACTTTGAAAATGAATAATAAAACCGACTTTGAAATTAATTGCCTATAAAATAAACTCTGAAAAGGAAAAAATAACAAAAACGTCCCAACTTCGCAGCAACTCATTCACTAACTACACATTTTAAGGACTGCTTTACTACTCGTATTGACCTGACCACTTCCTGATTGATTGGATCACCTTCCCCAATAATATAACAATTGCTCTTTCTCAGTTCCCAAATGATTGAAAGACTTTCCTTTCACCTCTGAATCATTTCCAGATTGGTCACTTTTGGAGTGACCGGATGGTTACAAATAAATATGAATTTACGATAAATTAGTAGGTGCCAGGTACTAAGACTGGGTCTGGACCTATAGATTCCGAATTAGTAAGAATATAAATATCATGAGTTTTCATGATTCTTGAATAGAGCAAATCAGCATTTCTAAAAGCCGATTTTTAACAAAATCAATTTAACGACGATTATTCACGCATTTTCCTAAAAACCGTTTCAGATTTCTTCATGAATCTTGACGTCAAGACCCAGTCGTATAACCTGGCATCTACTAATTCATCGTAAATTCATATTTATTTGTATCCATCCGGTAGTCATTCTGCCAGAGAGGCGCCGACTCCAAAAAGTGAACAATCTGAAGGCGATTCAGAGGTGAAAGGAAAGTCTTTTAATCATTAGGGAAATGAGAACAGTCATTTTTATATTAATTGGATAAGGTGGTCCAATCAATCAGGAAGTGGTCCTTACAATGTGTAGTTAGTGATGCTATGAAGTTAGAAAATTGTTGTTATTTTATCCTTTTCAGAGTTTATTTTGTGGACAAATAATTTTAAAGTCAGTTTTATTTTTTTCCAAGTTTATTCAATCTAAATAAGAACACCTTCGTTCCGAATTCGGCATTTCGGAAGATCCCAATCTATTTACTACAAAATCGTGAGAATAAAAATGTCATCTGCCCTGTATTGTTGTCGTTGCTATCATTTTGTGATTCGCTTCGCGCGTAAGATTTTGAGAAGTGACATATTAAGGAGTTTTTGCTTCAGCCGGTTTTCTCACTTCAGAAATTATAAAACTCCTTCGATGCTCCGCTCAATTCAATAGTTTTCGTCTCCCCGAAGGTAGCACCCCCACAAGTCTTCGTGAAATATTCTTCCAGAGGGATCAAACCGAAGAAGCCAAAAGGGGAACAGTCTGGGAAACCTCTCAATGTTCTTTTGTCAAGGGTTCCTGAATTCGAATAACGTTCCGTGGAATCGAGTTGATGGCCCTGAGAGCCAGTAAGATCTGCTTCTGGCACTGCCACTTACCACTCCAAGAGAAACCAATTTACCAAACAAAAGAGCCAAGCTTTCCCTCGTTAATTGCTATACGAACTTGTGTGCACGGTAAAAAGTCTACGGGAACAGGAAGAAGGCGTTGATAGTCAAGTAATGAAATCCTTTGCTCACAATCATTTTATTGAATGGTCAAATATCTCGTAATGTCAGCCGATTCTCTGGCTCAATACCGACGATAAATTCCCGATATAAGAACTGATCTAATTGGTTGATTGTCAGCTAGGTATCTGCACGTAGTGGTACTACCATCCGAGTGGTCGACCCTTTGTCAAAAAAGTATTACTCATCAAATACCTTGCTTATTTAGAAAATAGTTGCTGGAAATTATACTATTTGGCTAGTTCCAAAACAATTGACCATCGAATTACGACCCGAATACACATACAAAATCCGTACATGCTTCAAAGAATCTAATTCTCTAAAAACGAATAGTGTGTATAGATCACACACAGTGCTTCCATGTTTGAGTCAGTCAAAGGTATAACCAATAAAACCAGTGGTGTGCATAGATCACACAGTACTTCCATGTTTGAGTCGGTAAATAGTATAACCAATTATAAAATCGAGAAAATCGTACGACGGCCGAAACGTTAAATTACAACAGCTGTTATTGAAAAACTAGCCAGGAGACCCAAAAATAGCGGAAATATGGTATACGGCGACTTTAATGATAAAAATCTATCGTCATTCACCCGCCATAGATAACATTTCACGTCCTTTCAAACGTTTAACAATATTGACTTTTGGCTAATGTGAATATTTCTGATCGAAAAACTACTGGATAGCATGGATGTACGGCGTGTGACCCTAGCGGTAAAGATCAGGCGTCATTCACTCGCCATTACAAATAATATTTAATACCCCTAGCGTCAAATATATTGATTTTTGCACCCTGTAGAAAGCTCAACAGCGATAAACGGCGTACGGCGGAAGTACGGTATGTGATCAAAACAAAACAAAACATGGTCGTTGTTGGTCATATTTAAAGCAAAGAGACCCGAAAGTTACAAAAGCGCTAGAATGGAATAACTGAAATTGCGTGTAACGAGGAAGTACTGCATGTGACCCCAATAATAAAAATCAAGCGACATTCAACTGTCATAAAGAAAAATTTAAAGTCTAAAGTATATTCACTCTTGTGTTCTATAAAAATCTCTAAAGCAAAAAAACGGCATACGGCGGAAGTACTGTGTGTTATCCAGGCGGTACAACAGTTCTGTGAACGTGGTCAGAGTTGGTCAAATATATAGCAAAGAGCCCCAAAAAGTACAATAAACGAAAATGCGTTTTACGAGGAAGTACTGCATGTGATACCAATAGTAAAAATCAAGTGATATTCAGCTGCCATATAGAAAAATTCAAAGTCTAAAGTAGGTATATTCACTCTTGCCGTTTATAAGAATCTCAAAAGCTTAAAAACGGCGTACGGCGGAAGTACTGTGTGTTACCCGAACCATACAAAACAAGTTTTGTGAACGAGGTCGAAGTTGGTCATATTTATAGCAAAGAGACCCTAAAGTACAAGAACACTTAATAAAATAACAGAAAATTCGTTTTCGAGGAGGTACTGCAGGTGACCCCAATAATAAAAAAAAACTTAAAAAAAAAAATAAAACCGACTTCAAAAAGTTTGTCTGTAAAATACACTCTGAAAAGGAAGAAATAACAAAAATGTCCCAACTTCGCAGCAACTCATTCGCCAACTACACATTTTAAGGACTACTTTACTACTCGTATTGACCTGACCACTTCCTGATTGATTGGATCACCTTCCCTAATAATATAAAAATTACTATTTCTCATTTCCCAAATGATTAAAAGATTTTCCTTTCACCTCTGAATTGCCTCCAGATTGATCATCTTTTGGAGTCGGCGCCTCTCTTATATTGTATTGGAGAAGCCAATAGATTCCGAATTACCAGTAGTATGAATATAAATATCATGAGTTTTCACGATTCTTGAACAGAGCACATCAGTATTTATGAGAACTGATTATTAACAATATCGATTTGAAGGTGACTATTCACGCCTTTTCCTAAAAACCATTTTAGATTTCCTAAGAATCTTTACGTCCAGACCCAGACTTATTACCTGGCACCTACTAATTTATCGTAAATTCATATTTATTTGTAACCATCGGTTATTTTGCCAGAGAGGCGCCGACTCCAAAAGTTGATCAATCTGGAGGCAATTCAGAGGTGAAAGGAAAATCTTTTAATCATTTGGGAAATGAGAAATAGTAATTTTTATATTATTAGGGAAGGTGATCCAATCAATCAGGAAGTGGTCAGGTCAATACGAGTAGTAAAGTAGTCCTTAAAATGTGTAGTTGGCGAATGAGTTGCTGCGAAGTTGGGACATTTTTGTTATTTTTTCCTTTTCAGAGTGTATTTTATAGACTAACTTTTTGAAGTAGGTTTTATTTTTTTTTTTTAAAGTTTTTTTTATTATTATTGGGGTCACATGCAGTACCTCCTCGTAAAACGCATTTCCAGTTCTTTTAATTGTATTTTTTGGGTCTCTTTGCTTTAAATATGACCAATTTTGACCTTGGTCACAAAACTTGTTTTGCATAGTTTGGATATTACACAGTACTTCCGCAATATGCCATTTTTAACTTTTCAGATTTTAATAGACTGCAAAAGTGAACATACATCAGACTTTAACTTTTCTATATGACAGCTGAATATTGCTTGATTTTTATTATTGGGGTCACCTGCAGTACCTCCTCGAAAACGAATTTTCTGTTATTTTATTAAGTGTTCTTGTACTTTAGGGTCTCTTTGCTATAAATATGACCAACTTTGACCTCGTTCACAAAACTTGTTTTGTATGGTTCGGGTAACACACAGTACTTCCGCCGTACGCCGTTTTTAAGCTTTTGAGATTCTTATAAACGGCAAGAGTGAATATACTTTAGACTTTGAATTTTTCTATATGGCAGCTGAATATCACTTGATTTTTACTATTGGTATCACATGCAGTACTTCCTCGTAAAACGCATTTTCGTTTATTGTACTTTTTGGGGCTCTTTGCTATATATTTGACCAACTCTGACCACGTTCACAGAACTGTTGTACCGCCTGGATAACACACAGTACTTCCGCCGTATGCCGTTTTTTTGCTTTAGAGATTTTTATAGAACACAAGAGTGAATATACTTTAGACTTTAAATTTTTCTTTATGACAGTTGAATGTCGCTTGATTTTTATTATTGGGGTCACATGCAGTACTTCCTCGTTACACGCAATTTCAGTTATTCCATTCTAGCGCTTTTGTAACTTTCGGGTCTCTTTGCTTTAAATATGACCAACAACGACCATGTTTTGTTTTGTTTTGATCACATACCGTACTTCCGCCGTACGCCGTTTATCGCTGTTGAGCTTTCTACAGGGTGCAAAAATCAATATATTTGACGCTAGGGGTATTAAATATTATTTGTAATGGCGAGTGAATGACGCCTGATCTTTACCGCTAGGGTCACACGCCGTACATCCATGCTATCCAGTAGTTTTTCGATCAGAAATATTCACATTAGCCAAAAGTCAATATTGTTAAACGTTTGAAAGGACGTGAAATGTTATCTATGGCGGGTGAATGACGATAGATTTTTATCATTAAAGTCGCCGTATACCATATTTCCGCTATTTTTGGGTCTCCTGGCTAGTTTTTCAATAACAGCTGTTGTAATTTAACGTTTCGGCCGTCGTACGATTTTCTCGATTTTATAATTGGTTATACTATTTACCGACTCAAACATGGAAGTACTGTGTGATCTATGCACACCACTGGTTTTTTCATTTTCAGAGTGTATTTTATAGGCAAAGTTTTTGAAGTCGGTTTTACTTTTTTTTTTTTTAAAGTTTTTATAATACTTTAACAGAGCAAGTCAGCATTTTATAAGTGCCGTTTATTAACAAGATCAATTTGACGATGACTATTCAAGCCTTTTCCTAAGAAACCATTCCAGACCCTGAACTTGGAGAAAATTTCCTGAAAAAGTACATCGATTTACATTATTTTTTCGGGGAGATATGGCTATCTCATTTTTCACCAAAGACACACGGACAGACGACACACAGACACTTGTTCAGAAAATGTTTCTGAGCCATTTACTACCTACGTAAACATTACCTGCTCCAAGCCTTCCATTCTCGTTTACGCATCCCTTCCTACAGTTGTAAGTAGTAAGGCAATGATGAATATGATAATAAATAGTAAAAGCGTCCATAAACGAAAACAGGCCAGTTCTCCGCCATTAAAGCTGTTAACTGAGATACGGAACAGACAGAAAACCCCGATCAAAACCTATCATCCTTTTCATCCATCTCAAGGCCTCAGCAGCCAAACGGAGTAAATCCCGAGAAAAAGCAATTTTCCAGCCCGGTCAGTTTCGTCTTCTTTGTTTTTCCGTTTGATTGACGGTCTTCATTTATCTCCACTCAAAGTCAACCAATCCTTGGCGGTCGCTCTCGCTCAATTTTCGGTACAGGGAAAACCCATTCCCCATCCTTCTATCATGGCAAAGCACACGAACGCGCAAATCCGTTGACTCACACACAAACACACGCGACGGATCACAAGGTATGAACCTAACTCGCGAAAAGATTCTTCAGTATGTCGAATCGCAGCACACTTTAGAACGGCCCTTTCTCGATCTAATCGGTAGAGCAGAAACTTCCAGGTAGGTGAACCGCACAGTTGAAGGTTTAAGGTATAGATTTCGTATGCTTCATGTTTGATACACAAATATACACTCAAACCGGTGGTGTGCATAAATTTAACACAGTACGTCGATGTTCGAGTCGGTAACAGGTGTAACCAATTAAGTTTGATCGCTGAACTTGTCGGAACTATAACCTAGTGGTGAGAGCATTGATCGCACAGTACTATACGTACTTCCAGGTGTGATTTGGTGACTGGTGCACACCACAGGTTTCTTCACAACACGTCACATTTTCTTCTCAACACGCCATAAACTGTTTTGGGAAATTACTTGTTGGACCAAATTAATTTATGATGATTTGATGTAACACAGTAATTTAGTCGAAAAAGTCTATCTAGATAACAAAAGACATTATATTCGTTGGATCGTTCATTGTCTTCTGCATCCACAAGATAAAATAAAATTTTGGAGACAATAAGTATTGGAAATCAACAACAATCTACTGTTGAGTAGAAGTCCCCCACCGAAGTTTAAGTGAATTGCATTCGGCGAAATATTTTCGGGAAAAGCAATAGCAAGAGGGGAGATAGCAATAAAGTTACATTAAGGCTTCAGAAAGACTTCATTATACCAGCTACTGACGATCAAACGAATGCACCTTCCTCACGGACGACTCTATTAGTGCGCACGCGTGCAGAAGACGTAGAAGCTCTTATACACCACCTCCAACCACCTAATTTTTAACCGACTTCAAACAAGGAGGAGGTTAATATGGTCGTCATGCGGGTTTTTTTTTTTTCGGTATGTGTTGTCCACCGGCGTTCAGCTCCTGTACGTCCGATCGGGTTACTTTTTTTTTTGGTTGAAAGGGTTACTATCCAGGTAGGTCCCATGATTTTTTCAATTGAGTCCATCCAGTAGTTACGTCTCCAGACGCGGAGAAACGCCGGAAAACGTGATTTTCGCGAAAAAAGGAAGTTTTGACTTTGCAAGCTTATAACTTCTAGAATACTTGCTCGATTGTTTTGTTTCTGGTGTCATTTTGTTTATAATTTATCTGCCTAAAAGGGCCTAGCTTCAATTTTTCGTTCGGCATTCTAATATAGCGTGTAGAGAAGAAAGTGTAACAAAAAACGTGATGCCGATTTTCACTTTTTTGAGGTTTTTCGAGCACCGTTCCCAACCACGTCGAGAAAAAAAATATGAACACTATTGCACTTGAAAGCACTTAGCTAGAGCTTTCTAACGATGATAGGAAATAAAGTTTAGGTGGCATAATAAGGGAGCAATCGATGTTTTAATGGACCTGTGTTTGAGACCTCATAACTTCCAAACTAAAACTGTTTTTCCATAGTTTTTAAACTTAAATTATTCAACTTTGAATCTAGTTTACGTGATCCAAATTTGGTATTGATTGTACTAAAATTAAATACTTTTTAGGCCGTATTTCTAAAAAATTTGTTTCGAAATCACGTTTTTTGGACTATTTATGCTTGTAGAAAAAAAACTACGTTAGTCATAGCATTCTCGTTAGAAGATTTGAGTTCAGCGTTAAATTTTCAATAAATAACATGGTTTGTAAGGCCAAATAACTCCATTTTAATGCACAAACGTTTGGCGAATTTCTGAAATTTGGTTCGGATTCTCTCATTCAGTGTGAATGCGGATACGCTTCAGGAAATCATCACTCTATTATCGTTAGAGAAATAAAGAACGAGTGAATTGGTGCAATTCGGTAACTAGCAATGGTGTAGACAATTATTTGAGTTTTATAAGGTGGAGATCAATGGGATGAAAGCATCCAGTATGTTGACCAAGAGACCCAAATCAGTGGATGGATTATCCCAAACGTTCAAACTCACTCTCAATCAACACAATAACATTGAAAATAGTTAGGTAATCATTATACTTTAGAACTTCAACGTTCAACGGACTTATGAATTGAGTTTGGACGGTTAGTAGTAAGTGACAAGAACACAATAATGAAAGCTCGGAAAAATTTTGTAAAGAGAACTGTCCATAATTGTAAGTCACTAAAAAGAGAAAAATAAAAAAAACTTTTAAAAAAAAAAAAATAAAACCGACTTCAAAAACGATGTCTATAAAATACACTCTGAAAAGGAAAAAATAACAAAAATGTCCCAACTTCGCAGCAACTCATTCGCCAACTACACATTTTAAGGACTACTTTTACTACTCGTATTGACCTGACCACTTCCTGATTGATGGATCACCTTCCCTAATAATATAAAAACTGCTATTTCTCATTTCCCAAATGATTAAAAGATCTTCCTTTCACCTCTGAATTGCCTCAAGATTGATCATCTTTTGGAGTCGGCGCCTCTCTGGCAAAATGACTACCCGATGGTTACAAATAAATATGAATTTACGATAAATTAGTAGGTGCCAGGTAATAAGTCTGGGTCTGGACGTAAAGATTCTTAGAGAAGTCTGAAATGGTTTTTAGGAAAAGGCGTGAATAGTCACCTTCAAATCGATATTGTTAATAATCAGTTCTCATAAATGCTGATGTGCGCTGTTCAAGAATCGTGAAAACTCATATTATTTATATTCTTACTAATTCGGAATCTATAGGCTTCTCCAATACAATATAAGAGAGGCGCCGACTCTAAAAGATGATCAATCTTGAGGCAATTCAGAGGTGAAAGGAAAATCTTTTAATCATTTGGGAAATGAGAAATGCTGAACGCTGAACTCAAATCTTCTAACGAGAATGCTATGACTAACGTAGTTTTTTTTTCTACAAGCATAAATAGTCCAAAAAACGTGATTTCGAAACAAATTTTTTAGAAATACGGCCTAAAAAGTATCTACTTTTAGTCCAATCAATACCAAATTTGAATCACGTAAACTAGACTCAAATTTGAACAGTTTAGGTTTAAAAACGATGGAAAAACAGTTTTCGTTTGGAAGTTATGTTTCGTTTGGTCTCAAACACAGGTCCATTAAAACATCGATTGCTCCCTTATTATGCCACCTAAACTTGATTTTTTACCATAGTTAGAAAGCTCTAGCTAAGTGCTTTCAAGTGCAATAGTGTTCATATTTTTTTTCTCGACGTGGTTGGGAACGGTGCTCGAAAAACCTCAAAAAAGTGAAAATCGGCATCACGTTTTTTCTTACACTTTCTTCTCTACACGCTATATTAGAATGCCGAACGAAAAATTGAAGCTAGGCCCTTGTAGGCAGATAAATTATGAAAAAAATGACACCAGAAACAAAACAATCGAGCAAGTATTCTAGAGGTTATAAGCTTGCAAAGTCAAAACTTCCTTTTTTTGCGAAAATCACGTTTTCCGGTGTTTCTCCGCGTGTGGAGACGTAACTACTGGATGGACTCAATTGAAAAAATTATGGGACCTACCTGGATAGTAACCCTTTCAAACAAAAAAAAAAAGTAACCCGATCGGACGTACAGGAGCTGAACGCCGGTGGACAACACATACCGAAAAAAAAAAAATCCCGCTAGACGACTATAGTAACCTCCTCCTTGTTTGAAGTCGGTTAATGATTAAAATTACTACTACTACTATTACTACTATTACTAGTTGCTACGGAGTTTTCCCCTATAGTTACCACCTGTTTTTCGGTGGGAATGTTCACAAATTAATGTTCGGAATATTTAAAATGACAAATGGATAGTCTTCTTAAATCAATATTGAAGCGAAATTATAAAAAACCACTGTACAATCATTAGCAGCGTTTCAATTCCATGTTTACGTAAAAAATGGAGAAATTGCGATAGTCCGAAACGTTGAGTACGGAACGGAGGTGAGTTTATGGTTTGAAATTTTTTTACTATTATTATTATTATTATTACCTATTATTATTATTACCTCCGTGAAAAAGGAATGAAACTCCCTGAAATGTCAACAGAATATTTTCCCAGTAATTGTGCAAAATTAGTCGTTTACGGATTTTGGATAACAACAGCACTTCCAAGATATATATAAGCGTTCAAAGTTTTTTTCTACATCGAGTCAATATTATTATTATTATTTTTAAACGTTGGAGGTCTTAAAATGTTTGTTATGGCGAGCAGATGATGGTTGATTTTTAGTATATTGGATCACACACCGTACCTCCACATTATGAGCTTTCATCACTATTTCCCTGGTGCGTATTTTGATTTTTACATGCAGCAAAAATCAATATATTTGAACTTTTAAGATCTTGACCTGTTTGGGACGGTGATTGAATGAAGTCTGATTCTTATCAAGTGGTTTTGATTTGATTTTGATTTTTGGGGTCACACGCAGTATTTCCTCGTAAAACGCATTTCAAGTTATTTCATTCGTAATTTTTGGGTCTTTTTGCTCTTTATGACCAACTCTGACCTCGGTCACAAAACTTGTTTTGTATAGTTTGGATAACGCACAGTATTTCCGCCTTATGCCATTTTTTAGCTTTTGAGATTTTCACAGACCGCAAGAGTTTTGGGTCTCTTCGTCAACATACCGGATACTTTGATCCCATTGATCCACCTTACAAAACTCAAATAATTGTCTACACCATTGCTGGTTACTGAATTGCACCAATTCACTCGTTCTTTATTTCTCTAACGATAATAGAGTGATGATTTCCAGAAGCGTATCCGCATTCACACTGAATGAGAGAATCGGAACCAAATTTCAGAAATTCGCCAAACGTGTGTGCATTAAAATGGAGTTATTTGGCCTTCAAACCATGTTATTTATTGAAAATTTAACGCTGAACTCAAATCTTCTAACGAGAATGCTATGACTAACGTAGTTTTTTTTTCTACAAGCATAAATAGTCCAAAAAACGTGATTTCGAAACAAATTTTTTAGAAATACGGCCTAAAAAGTATTTAATTTTAGTACAATCAATACCAAATTTGGATCACGTAAATTAGATTCAAAGTTGAATAATTTAAGTTTAAAAACTATGGAAAAACAGTTTTAGTTTGGAAGTTATGAGGTCTCAAACACAGGTCCATTAAAACATCGATTGCTCCCTTATTATGCCACCTAAACTTTATTTTCTATCATCGTTAGAAAGCTCTAGCTAAGTGCTTTCAAGTGCAATAGTGTTCATATTTTTTTTCTCGACGTGGTTGGGAACGGTGCTCGAAAAACCTCAAAAAAGTGAAAATCGGCATCACGTTTTTTGTTACACTTTCTTCTCTACACGCTATATTAGAATGCCGAACGAAAAATTGAAGCTGAGCCCTTGTAAGCAGATAAATTATGAACAAAATGACACCAGAAAAAAAACAATCGAGCAAGTATTCTAGAAGTTATAAGCTTGCAAAGTCAAAACTTCTTTTTTTCGCGAAAATCACGTTTTCCGGCGTTTCTCCGCGTCTGGGGACGTAACTACTGGATGGACTCAATTGAAAAAATTATGGGACCTACCTGGATAGTAACCCTTTCAAACAAAAAAAAAGTAACCCGATCGGACGTACAGTAGCTGAACGCCAGCGGACAACACATACCGAAAAAAAAAAAATCCCGCAAGTCAACCATAGTAACTTCCTCCTTGTTAGAAGTCGGTTAAAAAGATACCGACCGGCTATTGTGTTCAGGGTGAAAAATACATAAATTTATTAATGTTCGATAAATCAATGTCTTTTATCCGTACAAATATTCCGTACGGTAACAATGGTTGACCAACCTGTCAGTCTTTCCATAGGCATACGATAATAATCATGGTGTAATAAGCTGTGATAATACAGTATTCTACTTTCGCCCAACCGGTGCAGTTTTATTTTATTTCAACCCCTCTCCGAATTAAATCGTTAAAACCACTGATAAAGGACACTTTTGTTGAATTATCATAGGAATGAAAACACATTAGTCAAAGCACGAGCCAAAAACTCGAATTGTAAATTTCAATAATTGATTTTTTTAATTCTTTGTATATTTCATTCTTTCCAGAAATACGAGATATGAAGAATTTGACCTTGGTAAAGATGGACAACCCGGCGGTGGGTAAGTACTTTTATTATTGTAAAATTGTATGGATTGTATCTTGTACTGGAGTATGGATTTAAATCCACTTAATTGGTTACCTTTGCCATTACTTACAATGGTAAACAAGTAAACGCTATAATATGCTCAAAAATTAATAAAATATTTCAGTATTGTGTTATTTTGCAATGAGTTGCGTTTATGAGCTGGTATAATTTGTGAAATGTCCAAAAGGTTCATTTCAACGGAGCTTGAGTGGGAGAAAAATATGGCGGCTCAAACTTTGGTATGCCGAGTACTTTCGCCCCTTCAGTCATCACGTTTTTAGCAACGTGGAAACAACAGACAAATTATACGACGATGGACAACCAAATCTGGCCTTTTGAATTACCTTCACTTGAAAGTGTGTCCAAACGCTAACAAAAAGTATACTAAATTTCTGCGCAATGACAAGATTCGTATTAAAACCGAAAAATAGTTTCGCCATTTGTTCAGTTTTTCAGTTCCTGAGCGGGGATCTTTCGCGGTATTCAACGAAAACCCAAATTTAATGCTACCTTCTGTAACTCAAACTTGATATTACAATACTAATTAATTCGAAAACACCAAGCCGATTCCGTTTGAGCTCAATAGTATTATCTATCGAAATGGTTACGTCAGCGTTGTTGTCATCAGAGTCGAGTCAGAAAACGTCAAACCAACCCTTCGAAAAATAATTATCACTTATTATACTTCGTTTATCAGATAAACGAAGTATAATAAGTGATAATTATTTTTCATAGATTCTATGAATGAAATGATCAAATTCTATGAATGAAATCTACCAAGAAGAAAAAATTTAAAAACCGACTTCAAATATACCTGCATTAAGGGGAAGAAGAAAAAAAAAGTGATGTGCATAGATCACACAGTGCTTCCATGTTTGAGTCGGTAACAGTTAGTTATAACCAATTGTAAAATCAAGAAAATCGTAGGAAGGCCGAAACGATAACTTACAACAGCTGTTCTGGAAAAACGAGCCAGGAGACCCAAAAATAGATAAACGCACGACTTAGGTTGACAATGCTTCCGCAGTATGGCGAGCCTTACAATATAAGCCAAGTTTTGTAAAATGGGATCATTGTTATGGCAACGACACCTAAAAATGTGTCATTAAGTAAATGTAATTCACTCATCGTTACAAACATTAAAACCTCCAGTGTTAAAATATTTTGATTTTTGAAGCCAGTAGAAGATAGCCACAACAAAAGCTCAAGACATGATGTACTAAACGGTAATAATGTGGCAACCTGCTTGCCATGAAGAATATTTCAAGGTGTTGATTTGTCGAAAATATTGACTTTTATGGCTGGTAATTAAAAAAAAATAAACCGACTTCAAGAAGTTTGTCTATAAAATACACTCTGAAAAGGAAAAAATAACAAAAATGTCCCAACTTCGCAGCAACTCATTCGCCAACTACACATTTTAAGGACTACTTTACTACTCGTATTGACCTGACCACTTCCTGATTGATTGGATCACCTTCCCTAATAATATAAAAATTACTATTTCTCATTTCCCAAATGATTAGAAGATTTTCCTTTCACCTCTGAATTGCCTCCAGATTGATCATCTTTTGGAGTCAGCGCCTCTCTAATATTGTATTGGAGGAGCCTATAGATTCCGAATTACCAGTAGTATGAATATAAATATCATGAGTTTTCACGATTCTTGAACAGAGCAAATCAGCATTTATGAAAACTGATTATCAACAATATCGATTTGAAGGTGACTATTCACGCCTTTTCCTAAAAACCATTTCAGATTTCTCTAAGAATCTTTACGTCCAGACCCAGACTTATTACCTGGCATCTACTAATTTATCGTAAATTCATATTTATTTGTAACCATCGGTTATTTTGCCAGAGAGGTGATCCAATCAATCAGGAAGTGGTCAGGTCAATACGAGTAGTAAAGTAGTCCTTAAAATGTGTAGTTGGCGAATGAGTTGCTGCGAAGTTGGGACATTTTTGTTATTTTTAACCGACTTCAAACAAGGAGGAGGTTACTATGGTCGTCTAGCGGGATGTTTTTTTTTTTTTTTTTTTTCGGTATGTGTTGTCCACCGGCGTTCAGCTCCTGTACGTCCGATCGGGTTACTTTTTTTTTTTGTTTGAAAGGGTTACCATCCAGGTAGGTCCCATAATTTTTTCAATTGAGTCCGTCCAGTAGTTACGTCTCCAGAAGCGGAGAAACGCCGGAAAACGTGATTTTCGCGGAAAAAGGAAGTTTTGACTTTGCAAGCTTATAACTTCTAGAATACTTGCTCGATTGTTTTGTTTCTGGTGTCATTTTGTTCATAATTTATCTGCCTACAAGAGCCTAGCTTCAATTTTTCGTTCGGCCTTCTAATATAGCGTGTAGAGAAGAAAGTGTAACAAAAAACGTGATGCCAATTTTCACTTTTTTGAGGTTTTTCGGGCACCGTTCCCAACCACGTCGAGAAAAAAAATATGAACACTATTGCACTTGAAAGCACTTAGCTAGAGCTTTCTAACGATGGTAAAAAATCAAGTTTAGGTGGCATAATAAGGGAGCAATCAATGTTTTGTTGGACCTGTGTTTGAGACCTCATAACTTCCAAACGGAAACTGTTTTTCCATCGTTTTTAAACTTAAATTGTTCAAATTTGAGTCTAGTTTACGTGATCCGAATTTGGTATTGATTGGACTAAAAGTAAATACTTTTTAGGCCGTATTTCTAAAAAAATTGTTCCAAAATCACGTTTTTTGGACTATTTATGCTTGTTGAAAAAAAACGACGATTGTCATAGCATTCTCGTTAGAAGATTTGAATTCAGCGTTAAATTTTCAATAAATAACATGGTTTTGAAGGCCAAATAACTCCATTTTAATGCCCAAACGTTTGGCGAATTTCTGAAATTTGGTTCGGATTCTCTCATTCAGTGTAAATGCGGATACGCTCCAGGAAATCATCACTCTATTATCGTTAGAGAAATACAGAACGAGTGAATTGGTGCAATTTAGTAACCAGCAATGGTGTAGACAATTATTTGAGTTTTGTAAGGTGTATCAATGGGATCAAAGTATCCGGTATGTTGACCAAGAGACCCAAATCAGTGGGTTGACCAAGAGACCCAGGATGGATTATTCCAAACGTTCAAACTCACTCTCAATCAACATAATAACATTGAAAATAGTTAGGTAATCATTATACTTTAGAACTTCAACGTTCAACGGACTTATGAATTGAGTTTGGACGGTTAGTAGTAAGTGACAAGAACACAATAATGAAAGCTTGGGAGAATTCTGTAAAGAGAGCTGTCCATAATTGTAAGTCACTAAAAAGAGAAAAATAAAAAAAAACTTTTTAAAAAAAAATAAAACCGACTTCAAAAAGTTTGTCTATAAAATACACTCTGAAAAGGAAAAAATAACAAAAAAATGTCCCAACTTCGCAGAAACTCATTCGCCAACTACACATTTTAAGGACTACTTAACTACTCGTATTGACCTGAACACTTCCTGATTGATTGGATCACCTTCCCTAATAATATAAAAATTACTATTTCTCATTTCCCGAATGATTAAAAGATTTTCCTTTCACCTCTGAATTGCCTCCAGATTTATCATCTTTTGGAGTCGGCGCCTCTCTGGCAAAATAACCGATGGTTACAAATAAATATGAATTTACGATAAATTAGTAGGTGCCAGGTAATAGGTAAGTCTGGGTCTGGACGTAAAGATTCTTAGAGAAATCTGAAATGGTTTTTAGGAAAAGGCGTGAATTGTCACCTTCAAATCGATATTGTTAATAATCAGTTCTCATAAATGCTGATGTGCTCTGTTCAAGAATCGTGAAAACTCATGATATTTATAATATGCTTACTAATTCGGAATCTATAGGCTTCTCCAATACAATATAAGAGAGGCGCCGACTCCAAAAGATGATAAATCTGGAGGCAATTCAGAGGTGAAAGGAAAATCTTTTAATCATTCGGGAAATGAGAAATAGTAATTTTTATATTATTAGGGAAGGTGATCCAATCAATCAGGAAGTGGTCAGGTCAATACGAGTAGTTAAGTAGTCCTTAAAATGTGTAGTTGGCGAATGAGTTTCTGCGAAGTTGGGACATTTTTTTGTTATTTTTTCCTTTTCAGAGTGTATTTTATAGACAAACTTTTTGAAGTCGGTTTTATTTTTTTTTTTAAAGTTTTTTTTTTTTCCTTTTCGGAGTGTATTTTATAGACAAACTTTTTGAAGTCGGTTTTATTTTTTTTTTAAAAGTTTTTTTTATTTTTCTCTTTTTAGTGACTTACAATTTATTATGGACAGCTCTCTTTACAGAATTTTCCCAAGCTTTCATTATTGTGTTCTTGTCACTTACTACTAACCGTCCAAACTCAATTCATAAGTCCGTTGAACGTTGAAGTTCTAAAGTATAATGATTACCTAACTATTTTCAATGTTATTATGTTGATTGAGAGTGAGTTTGAACGTTTGGAATAATCCATCCACTGATTTGGGTCTCTTGGTCAACATACCGGATACTTTGATCCCATTGATACACCTTAGAAAACTCAAATAATTGTCTACACCATTGCTGGTTACTAAATTGCACCAATTCACTCTTTCTTTATTTCTCTAACGATAATAGAGTGATGATTTCCTGAAGCGTATCCGCATTCACACTGAATGAGAGAATCCGAACCAAGTTTCAGAAGTTCGCCAATCGTTTGTGCATTAAAATGAAGTTATTTGGCCTTCAAAACCATGTTATTTATTGAAAATTTAACGCTGAATTCAAATCTTTCAACGAGAATGCTATGACTAACGTAGTTTTTTTTTTCTACAAGCATAAATAGTCTAAAAAACGTGATTTTGAAACAAAATTTTTAGAAATACGGCCTAAAAAGTATCTACTTTTAGTCCAATCAATACCAAATTTGAATCACGTAAACTAGACTCAAATTTGAACAGTTTAGGTTTAAAAACGATGGAAAAACAGTTTTGGTTTGGAAGTTATGAGGTCTCAAACACAGGTCTATTAAAACATTGATTGCTCCCTTATTATGCCACCTAAACTTGATTTTTTACCATCGTTAGAAAGCTCTAGCTAAGTGCTTTCAAGTGCAATAGTGTTCATATTTTTTTCTGGTGAAAATGTCATGCTTCGGTGAAGATTTTCAGAAATTTGACATTAGGGTATAACTCGAGAGTTCTTGGAGCTATAGAAATTGTTATATACTCAATGGAATGGTCGTCAAACAATCTCTCCAGCTGTATCGTTAGGCAATAAGTTTAACTTTTAATTAGGAAATTAAGAAAAATAAAAATGATTAAAATTACAATAGTTGCTACGGATTTTTCCCCTATAGTTACCATCTGTTTTTCGGTGGGAACGTTCACAAATGTTCGGAATATTTAAAATGACAAATGGATAGTCTTCTTAAATCAATATTGAAGCGAATAATAATAAACCACTGTACAATCATTTGCAGCGTTTTTTTTTTTCAGACTGCAAAAATGTTCATATCTAAACGCTGGGGGAATTTTTTTAGCGATTGGATCACACACAGTACTTCCGCCACACGTCGTTATTGACAATTTCGATTTTTAGGAGTCGCGAAAAAATCAATATCTCTGACGCTGGAAGTTCATAAAAATTATCCCATTTTACAAAACGTGGTTTGTATCTTTAATGATGTTGGGAGCATAGATCCAGACATTTCTTACCTCATTCGTTTTATTTCTCTGAACGTTTCGCCGACTTCTAAGGTGGCCTCTTCAGCTTATCTCCTTCATTCCATCATTTAGCTCATCCTCATTTCATCCATCTCCCCCTCCTCTAACCCGTCATCATCATTCCAATCCAATTCCACAAATAAACTATTTTTCACCTAACCTTTCTATTTTTCACCTTTTGGTTTGTATCGTTATATTAGGCTTAGATACTGCACTTCAGCATTGTCACTCTAAATCTTGTATTTTTCTATTTTTCGGTTCTCCTTTGCTAGTTCTTCAATAACAGTTGTACCTAGAGTAATTACGTAGCGCCCTTAGTACGAGCTTCTTGATTTTAGAATTGGCTATTCCTGTTTCAACTTTAAACACGTTACACTGAGTGCTCTATACACTCCACTGGTTTCTATTGGATATTCTGATTCTACATGCGTTGAAATGTAAATATCAAATTCTAGGTAGGTTTCAATGGTTAATTATATTGAATAACTAGAGTCAACTTAATTCAACAACAGTAACCTTCTCCATTGGAAGTCGGTTTATAAAGCAGAAATTACGTGCAAGGATACTTCTAATCACCAGGCACATTATATAGGGAGTAGCATTACGATACGTTTATTGTTGCGCTTGTTTTCAGCCCTGGCCCTGGCGAGGACGAGGAGGATTATCCAGAACCGGAACGGCCTCCTCCAAGGCAGATAGACAAATACATAAGGCCAGAGCTCCCCTGTCTCACCAAGAGGTACACCATTGCCGTCCTAACATGCGTCGGTGGGTAACAATATTACACACTACTTGTTCATTCATTTTTCACGTGACAAAAAAAATCTAATAAATATACAATCTAGAAAAAATTATCATGAACAGAAACACTAGAAAAAAATTACAAAAAAAATAATAATGAACCCAACTTCAAAATTATATACCTAAAAAACTACTCTGAAAAGGAAAAAATTACGAAACCAAAAAAACACAACAAAGATGCCCCAACTTCGAGCTACTCAATCACCGGCTCGAATTTTAACCACTTGACTACTTATAACTACCATCACCACCATAACCTGACTATTTCCTGATTGATTGGACCGACCACCTACCGTTATAATATCAAAAAAAAAAAAAATTATTTCTCATTTCCCAAAGGATTGAACGAACTTCCTTTTCTCCTCTCAATCGCCTCCAGAATGTTCACTTATAGTAGTCGGCGCCTCTCTTACAATGTCTGAGAAGCCAATAGAATCTAAACAAAAACGAAGATAATACGACGAGTTTTCATAATATTTGAACAGAGCAAGCTCGCATTTAAGAGAAACGATTTTTAACAAGATCAATTCAACAATGATAATTTTGAAGTCGGTCTTATTTTTTTTTTTTAGTTTTTTTTTTCTCTCTCTTTGTAGTGTCTTACAATTAAGGGCAGCTCTCTTCACAAAATTTGCCCAATTTTTCTTTTTTGTGTTTTTGTACTTACCTACTATACTAACCGGCCAAAAAACCAGTGGTTTGCATAGATCACACAGAACTTCCATGTACAACCAATTATAAAATCAAGAAAATCGTACGAAGGCCGAAAACCTTTTTGAATTATACAAAAAACAACAATTAGGTATACAAACAGACGAAATAATTTCCACTGTTCGATGGAAGATGTAATGATTGAAAAAAATCTACCTTCATTCTCCACCAAACATTTTCGGCATGTTGCCATCGTTTATTATGTTGGTTTAGTTCTAATCGAGATGAAAAACCATTGTATTCATAGTATATTATCATTTCCGAATATCAATTAAGTTTTATTAAATCAAGCGTGATTCCCTGCCATAAACAAATCAGAATGCCAAAAAGCACTCTAGATGCGAAAAATATTTTAATAACGCGGAAGTACGGTATGTGACTTTAACGATAAAAATCTATCGTCATTCACCCACCAAAGAGAGCATTTCATGTCCTTCCAAACGTTCAACTATATTGACTTTTGGGTAATGTGAGTATTTCTGATCCCAAAAACTACTGGATTGCACGGATGTACGTTGTGTGACCCCAGCGGTGAAGATCAGGCGTCATTCACTCGCCATTACAAATATTAAATACCCCTAGCGTCAAATATATTGATTTTTCAGCCTGTAAAAAGCTCAACAGCAATAAACGGCGTACGGCGGAAGTACGGTGTGTGATCGAAAAAAGGGTTTTGAACATGGTCGAAGTTGGTCATATTTAAAGCAAAGAGACCCACAAATTACTCATAAATAACTGAAAATGCGTTTTACGTGAGGTACTGCATGTGACCCCAATAATAAAAATTAAGCAATTTTCAACTGACATACAGAAAAATTTCCAGCCCTCCAGCGTTCAAATATATTCATTTTTGCGGTCTATAAATATCAAAATGTAGCCAATATGCAAATAACGCGGAAGTACTGCACGTGACCCGCTTGATAAAATTCCGTTGCAAATACATTGAGTTTTGCGGCCTGTAAAAATCAAACTACAAAACATACACTAGTAAAATCGTGAAAAAGGCTCATTCTCCGATTCTCCATTCTCCAATTCTTTATTAGCTGGCCGAGCACTTTCGCCCATTCAGGCGTCCTCAGGGCGACGTGGAGCCAGGTTTTCTGCTTGCCATAACCGACATTTCAAGCCCTCAAACGTAGAAAAATATTGACTCTCTTAGCCTGTAAAAAGCGAAACAGAAAAAACTTTTCGTTTCCTTCTCGTCGCATTTTTTTATGTCCGGGGGTTGTGAGGTGGAGAAAAACCAGGCGACTCATTCTCCAATCTGGAGGTCTCCAGGCTGTGGACCCTATGGCTCCACGTCGCCCTGAGGATGCTCGAATGGGCGAAAGTGTTCGGCCAGCTAATAAAGAATTGGGGAATGAGTCGCCTGATTTTTCTCCACCTCACAACCCCCGGAAAACTAATATTAATTAGTCATGATGGTTTTCGGGCAAAAGTGTATTTCATCGTCCAGTTTATGGAAAACTCTTCGCTTACTCCAATATCTCAACTGCTGCAAACTGTGAGTCGAAAGAGCCTTCGACTTGGCTGTTATAGTAGCTGATACGCTCTCTAAGAGTCATCGGCGTCAATCAATATTGCCGATTCTATTATTTAAGGTCTACATGGAGATGTATCGAGCTGGCGAGTAAATTAATTTTGGCAGCGTGGGTTAGTCTTGGCGCATTTAGTGGGCGGGCGCTGCCTACGTCGCTGCCTACCGTCTGCTTCCTAAAATGTTCACCCCACCTCTAACTTACACAAAAAAAAACGCTTTACCGCGTGAATCAATAATACGATTTTCGTTGGCGTGCAAGCGTTCCGACATATTGAATTGCTTGAAAGGTAAGACTCCAGGGAGCTTATTTTATGTTAGATAGCGTGAGGCGGTGAGTGGGGCTAATGGTTAGTTTGATACGCGGTGGGTGGATCGCAATTCGATGTTCATGTATCCCTTGCTCGTGGGCGTACGAAAGTACGCGAAAAATTGCCTGGTTGAAGGCCGAGAGGCATGTTCAACTCCGCCAGTACGGATTTAACGAAGTTTTTTGTTGTACCTAATTTTTTGCCATAATAAGTACATAAGTACCTAATTTTTGATATTTTTAACCGACTTCAAAAGGAGAAGGTTACCATGGTTGACTTGCGGGTTTTTTCATGGTATATGTTGTTCGCTGGCGTTCAGCTCCTTTTTAACCGACTTCAAACAAGGAGGAAGTTACTATGGTCGTCTAGCGAATTTTTTTTTTTTTTTTTTTTTTTTTTTTTTTTCGGTATGTGTTGTCCACCGGCGTTCAGCTCCTGTACGTCCGATCGAGTTACTTTTTTTTTGTTTCAAAGGGTTACTATCCAGGTAGGTCCCATAATTTTTTCAATTGAGTCCATTCAGTAGTTACGTCTCCAGACGCGGAGAAACGCCGGAAAACGTGATTTTCGCGAAAAAAGGAAGTTTTGACTTTGCAAGCTTATAACTTCTAGAATACTTGCTCGATTGTTTTGTTTCTGGTGTCATTTTGTTCATAATTTATCTGCCTACAAGGGCGTAGCTTCAATTTTCCGTTCGGCATTCAAATATAGCGTGTAGAGAAGAAAGTGTAACAAAAAAAGTGATGCCAATTTTCACTTTTTTGAGGTTTTTCCAGCACCGTTCCCAACCACGTCGAGAAAAAAAATATGAACACTATTGCACTTGAAAGCACTTAGCTAGAGCTTTCTAACTATGGTAAAAAATCAAGTTTAGGTGGCATAATAAGGGAGCAATCGATGTTTTAATGGACCTGTGTTTGAGACCAAACGAAACATAACTTCCAAACGAAAACTGTTTTTCCATCGTTTTTAAACCTAAACTGTTCAAATTTGAGTCTAGTTTACGTGATTCAAATTTGGTATTGATTGGACTAAAAGTAGATACTTTTTAGGCCGTATTTCTAAAAAATTTGTTTCGAAATCACGTTTTTTGGACTATTTATGCTTGTAGAAAAAAAACTACGTTAGTCATAGCATTCTCGTTAGAAGATTTGAGTTCAGCGTTAAATTTTCAATAAATAACATGGTTTGTAAGGCCAAATAACTCCATTTTAATGCACAAACGTTTGGCGAATTTCTGAAATTTGGTTCGGATTCTCTCATTCAGTGTGAATGCGGATACGCTTCAGGAAATCATCACTCTATTATCGTTAGAGAAATAAAGTACGAGTGAATTGGTGCAATTCGGTAACTAGCAATGGTGTAGACAATTATTTGAGTTTTATAAGGTGGAGATCAATGGGATCAAAGTATCCGGTATGTTGACCAAAAGACCCAAATCAGTGGATGGATTATTCCAAACGTTCAAACTCACTCTCAATCAACATAATAACATTGAAAATAGTTAGGTAATCATTATACTTTAGAACTTCATCGTTCAACGGACTTATGAATTGAGTTTGGACGGTTAGTAGTAAGTGACAAGAACACAATAATGAAAGCTTGGGAAAGTTCTGTAAAGAGAGCTGTCCATAATTGTAAGTCAAAAATAAAGTCAGAGAAAAATAAAAAAAACTTTTTAAAAAAAAAATAAAACCGACTTCAAAAAGTTTGTCTATAAAATACACTCTGAAAAGGAAAAAATAACAAAAATGTCCCAACTTCGCAGCAACTCATTCGCCAACTACACATTTTAAGGACTACTTTACTACTCGTATTGACCTGACCACTTCCTGATTGATTGGATCACCTTCCCTAATAATATAAAAATTACTATTTCTCATTTCCCAAATGATTAAAAGATTTTCCTTTCACCTCTGAATTGCCTCCAGATTGATCATCTTTTGGAGTCGGCGCCTCTCTGGCAAAATAACCGATGGTTACAAATAAATATTATGAATTTACGATAAATTAGTAGGTGCCAGGTAATAAGTCTGGCTCTGGACGTAAAGATTCTTAGAGAAATCTGAAATGGTTTTTAGGAAAAGGCGTGAATAGTCACCTTCAAATCGATATTGTTAATGATCAGTTCTCATAAATGCTGATTTGCTCTGTTCAAGAATCGTGAAAACTCATGATATTTATATTCATACTACTGGTAATTCGGAATCTATAGGCTTCTCCAATACAATATAAGAGAGGCGCCGACTCCAAAAGATGATCAATCTGGAGGCAATTCAGAGGTGAAAGGAAAATCTTTTAATCATTTGGGAAATGAGAAATAGTAGTTTTTATATTATTAGGGAAGGTGATCCAATCAATCAGGAAGTGGTCAGGTCAATACGAGTAGTAAAGTAGTCCTTAAAATGTGTAGTTGGCGAATGAGTTGCTGCGAAGTTGGGACATTTTTGTTATTTTTTCCTTTTCAGAGTGTATTTTATAGACTAACTTTTTGAAGTAGGTTTTATTTTTTTTTTTAAAGTTTTTTTTATAGTCCGATCGGGTTACTTTTTACTTCCATGTTTACGTAGTAAATGGAAGTATTGAGATCGTCTGAAAAGTCGAATTCGGAACCGAGGTCCTGATGGAAGAAATTTTCATAGTAGTATACTCAGAAACACTTTCTGAACAAGTGTCTGTGAGTCTGTGTGTCTGTGTGTCCGTCTGTCTGTGGTCACAAACTGACATAAATCGCCATATCTCCCTGAAAAATGGATGAAACCTTATGAAATTTTAAGAGAATGTTTTCCCAGTGATTGTGCAAAATTAGGGTTTTCCGAATTTTGGATTACACACAGTACTTCCGAGGTATAAGCGCTCAACGTTTTTTCTGTTTCGATTTTTACAGGCTACGAGAGTCAATATTTTTCTACGTTTGAGGGCTTGAAATGTCGGTTATGGCAAGCAGAAAACACTAGATTTTTTGTATAGTGGGTCACATACAATGCCTCCACGTTATGAGCGTTTTTCACGATTTCACTAGTGCATGTTTTGTATTTTGATTTTTACAGGCCGCAAAACTCAATGTATTTGAACGTTCAAGGTCTTGAAATGATGGGGTCGGCGATTGAATGACGATTGATGAGGTATTTTTTGGGTCTCTTTGTTTAAAATGTGACCAACTTTGACCTCGTTCACAAAACTTGTTTTGCACAGTTTCGATAACACACAGTACTTCCGCAATATGCCATTTTTTAACTTTTGAGATTTTAATAGACTGCAAAAGTGAACATACATTATACCTTAAATTTTCTATATGACAGCTGAATATTGCTTGATTTTTGTAATTGGGGTCACCTGCAGTACCTCCTCGTAAAACGAATTTTCAGTTATTTTATTAAGCGTTATTGTACTTTTAGGGTCTCTTTGCTATAAACATGACCAACTTTGAACTCGTTCACAAAACCTGTTTTGTACAGTTTGGGTAACACACAGTACTTCCTCTTCATGACATTTTTTGGCTTTTGAGACTAATTATAAGCCAAAATAGTGAATACTTTAGGCCTCAAATTGTTTTATATGATAGCTGAATATCGCTTGATTTTTATTATCAGGGTCACATGCAGTATTTCCTCGTAAAACGATTTTCAGTTATTTTATTAAGCGTTATTGTTCTTTTTGGGTCTCTTTGCTTTAAATATGACCAACTTTGACCTCGTTCACAAAACTTGTTTTGCATGGTTTGGGTAACACACAGTACTTCCGCTTCATGCCATTTATTGACTTTTGAGAGTAATTATAAACCGCAATTGTGAATATACTTTAGACTTTAAATTTTTCCACATGACAGCTGAATATATTGCTTGATTTTTATTATCAGCGTCACATGCAGTACTTCCTGGTAAAACGCATTTTCTGTTATTGGACTTTTTGGGGATGTTTGCTCTATATTTGACCAGCTCTGACCACGTTCACAGAACTTGTTTTGTATAGTTTGGATAACACACAGTACCTCCGCCGCCTGCCGTTCTTTTGCTTAAGAGATTTTTATAGACCGGAAGAGTGAATATATATGAAGGCTGGGAGACTTTACATTTTTGTATATGAAAGCTGCATATAGCTAAAGTTTTAATTTCCGGGTCGCATGCAGTACTTCCTCGTAAAACGAATTTTCAGTTATTTTTTTCAAGCCTTATAGTACTTTTGGGTCTCTTTGCTCTATATACGACCGACTTTGACCAAGTTCACAAAACTTGTTTTGTATAGTTGGGATAACACACAGTACTTCCGCCGTATGCCATTTTTTAACCGACTTCAAACAAGGAGGAGGTTACTATGGTTGTCGTGCGGGATTTTTTTTTTTTTTTCTTTTCGGTATGTGTTGTCCACCGGCGTTCTGCTCCTGTACGTCCGATCGGGTTACTTTTTTTTTGTTTGAAAGGGTTACTATCCAGGTAGGTCCCATAGTTTTTTCAATTGAGTCCATCTAGTAGTTACGTCCCCAGACGCGGAGAAACGCCGGAAAACGTGATTTTCGCGAAAAAAGGAAGTTTTGACTTTGCAAGCTTATAACTTCTAGAATACTTGCTCGATTGATTTGTTTCTGGTGTCATTTTGTTCATAATTTATCTGCTTACAAGGGCTCGGCTTCAATTTTTCGTTCGGCATTCTAATATAGCTTGTAGAGAAGAAAGTGTAACAAAAAACGTGATCCAAATTTGGTTTTGATTGGATTAAAATTAGATACTTTTTAGGCCGTATTACTAAAAAAACTGTTTCAAAATCACGTTTTTTGGACTATTTATGCTTGTAGAAAAAAGACTACGTTAGTCATAGCATTCTCGTTAGAAGATTTGAGTTGTAGGTAGTGTACGGATGATAGTTGGTTGCCTGAACAATACAGGGGGTCCTATAGTAATACATGAGGATATTTTTAATATATAGCTGCTTTAGTGAAAACACTTTTGACTGATTGAATACGTCCAAAGACGGATGTTGTTTACCTTTTTAACCGACTTCAAAAAAGGAGGAGGTTACTATAGTTGACTTGCGGGTTTTTTTCTCGGTATGTGTTGTCCACCGGCGTTCAGCTCCTGTACGTCCGATCGGGTTACTTTTTTTTGTTTGAAAGGGTTACTATCCAGGTAGGTCCCATAATTTTTTCAATTGAGTCCATCCAGTAGTTACGTCCCCAGACGCGGAGAAACGCCGGAAAACGTGATTTTCGCGAAAAAAAGAAGTTTTGACTTTGCAAGCTTATAACTTCTAGAATAGTTGCTCGATTGTTTTGTTTCTGGTGTCATTTTGTTATTAATTTATCTGCCTAAAAGAGCCTAGCTCCAATTCATCGTTCGGTATTCTCATATGGCGTGTAGAGAAGAAAGTGTAACAAAAGTAGTATTTTTGCTTGTAGAAAAAAAAGTACGTTAGTCATAGCATTCTCGTTAGAAGATTTGAATTCAGCGTTAAATTTTCAATAAATAACATGGTTTTGAAGGCCAAATAACTCCATTTTAATGCACACACGTTTGGCGAATTTCTGAAATTTGGTTCGGATTCTCTCATTCAGTGTGAATGCGGATACGCTTCAGGAAATCATCACTCTATTATCGTTAGAGAAATAAAGAACGAGTGAATTGGTGCAATTCAGTAACCAGCAATGGTGTAGACAATTATTTGAGTTTTGATAGGTGTATCAATGGGATCAAAGTATCCGGTATGTTGACCAAGAGACCCAAATCAGTGGATGGATTATTCCAAACGTTCAAACTCACTCTCAATTAACATAATAACATTGAAAATAGTTAGGTAATCAGTATACTTTAGAAATTCAACGTTCAACTGACTTATGAATTGAGTTTGGACGGTTAGTAGTAAGTGACAGGAACACAATAATGAAAGCTTGGGAAAATTCTGTAAAGAGAGCTGTCCATAATTGTACCTAAGTCACTAAAACGAGAAAAATAATAAAAACTTAAAAAAATAAATAAAACCGACTTCAAAAACTTTGTCTATAAAATACACTCTGAAAAGGAAAAAATAACAAAAAGGTCCCAACTTCGCAGCAACTCGTTCGCCAACTACACATTTTAAGGACTACTTTACTACTCGTATTGACCTGACCACTTCCTGATTGATTGGATCACCTTCCCTAATAATATAAAACGCTGCAAATGATTGTACAGTGGTTTATTATTATTTCGCTTCAATACTGATTTAAGAAGACTATCCATTTGTCATTTTAAATATTCCAAACATTTTTTTGTGAACGTTCCCACCGAAAAACAGATGGTAACTATAGGGGAAAACCCCGTAGAAACTATTGTAGTTATAATCATTTTTATTTTTCTTAATATCCTAATTAAAAGCTAAACTTATTGCCTAACGACACAGCTGGAGAGAGTGTTTGACGACCATTCCAATGAGTATAGAACGATTTTTATAGCTCCAAGAACTCTCGAGTTATACCCTAATGCCAAATTTGTGAAAATCTCCCAAATTCGGCACAAAAGCTGCGATAACTCGAGAACCAATAAAGCTATCGACCTGGCGATGGTCTCATTCGATTCATCGTCCAAAAATCTATATAGTTTGATACCACGTACACATTTTTCTGAAACACCCTGGAAAATATGAATTTTCTCCCCCTCAAAACCCCTCAAAAGTACCCTTAAAATTGAGCTAGCAAGTTGGTTCAAGAGTTGGGCCGTCGTAGGACCGAGATTGATTTTTCGTGAAAATTTCAAATATTTAGCTCTTACAGTTTGGCCAGAAAACTGCTAACGGCGTACGGCGTACGGCGTACGGCGGACGGACAGAATTTTTTTTATTGGATATTCTGATTCTACATGCCTTGAAACGTAAAACATCAAATTTTGAGGGGTGGTTAGAATTTTTTTTTCTTGGGCGATTACAATGGTTTATTATTGAATAATAAACCAAAATTACTATTTCTCATTTCCCAAATGATTAAAAGATTTTCCTTTCACTTCTGATTTGCTTCCAGATTGATCATCTCTTGGAGTCGGCGCCTCTCTGGCAAAATGACTACCCGATAGTTACAAATAAATATGAATTTACGATAAATTAGTAGGTGCCAGGTAATAAGTCTGGGTCTGGACGTAAAGATTCATAGAGAAATCTGAAATGGTGTTTAGGAAAAGGCGTGAATAGTCACCTTCAAATCGATATTGTTAATAATCAGTTGTCATAAATGCTGATTCGCTCTGTTTAAGAATCGTGAAAACTCATGATATTTATATTCTTACTTATTCGGAATCTATAGGCTTCTCCAATACAATATAAGAGAGGCGCCGACTCTAAAAGATGATCAATCTGGAGGCAATTCAGAGGTGAAAGGAAAATCTTTTAATCATTAGGGAAATGAGAAATAGTAATTTTTATATTATTAGGGAAGGTGATCCAATCAATCAGGAAGTGGTCAGGTCAATACGAGTAGTAAAGTAGTCCTTAAAATGTGTAGTTGGCGAATGAGTTGCTGCGAAGTTGGGACATTTTTGTTATTTCTTCCTTTTCAGAGTGTATTTTATAGACAAAGTTTTTGAAGTCGGTTTTATTTTTTTTTTTTTAAAGTTTTTTTTGCAGAATAACTTTTAAAATACTCCTTTGCAGCGTTTGTAATTTACTCAGGCGGTATTGCGATGCGTGGCCCCACAGCATTTTTCCGAATTGCGTTACTGACTGGACCAAGGATACATTATAACAATCTGAGTAATTCGAAAGCAACATAGTTCCGAATGGTGTAAAATACAAAAATATACTTTTTTAATTTTTGATAAATATAATTTATGTGTGTTTCCCAGGTTAATCGGTCGTCCACGATCACCCCCAAATACCTGTAATGCTGAACTCTTTGCAGCTGTTCACAATTCGCACTACATGTCCCAACATGTTCACCATAATGTACGAATAACTTATGCTCATCCTTTACGACATCGCTCCCCACGTTCCCATACACCATGTACTTTGTTTTGCTAACATTTAGCGTTAAGAGATTGTTGGCCAGCCATTTATTAACTTGATTTAAGGCGTGTTGCGCCTTGCAAAAAGCTTGGTCCCACGAGTCGATTTCTATAAAGAGAGCAGTATCGTCAGCAAACAAGAAATATGAGCACTCGTCTGTTGCCTTGTAAATCTGGTCAATGTAAATCAAGAACAAAACCGGACCTACTGTGCTTCCTTGCGTTACTCCATATTCGTTTAGTTCGACCCCACTTTGAACTCCCTCGATAAATAATACAATCTGGTCTCGTTCGGTCAAAAGATCCTTAAACCAGGCAAGTTCGCCATTTCTGATTCCGCACTCGTTCATTTTTTCGAATAGCAAGTCCCGGTCAATCGAATCGAAAGCCTATGTTAAATCCAGAAAAATCAATATACTTTTCATAGATTTATCCTTGCTCTTATATATTTTATCCACAAGGTGAAACAAAGCATCATCAGTTCCTTTTGACTTTCTGAACCCATACTGCATTGAACTGAGCAACTTTTCATTTTCCAAATATGCTACTAAGTGCTTTTTGACAAATTTCTCCAATATTTTTGAAAGAATAGTCAGTAGAGCGATAGGTCTAAAGTTACTGGGATCCAGCCTGTCACCAACTTTGTACAGAGGAATGATTTTTGCCGTTTTAAAAATGGTGGGAAATTTTGAGGTACTTATACTCAAATTGTATATTTTCAGCAACGGAGATTCTAATTCTTTGATCGACTTTTTAATCAATTCGATTTTGATCCCATCGATTCCTGGCGCTGAACCGCCTCTCAAAACCGAACCGCCTCTAGTCGTTAAATAAAAAACTTCAATCAATCAATCAATCAATCTCATATTTTCGACCAGTGTGTGTAGATCGGACTTATTCATCTTAGGGATTTGAAACCCTCCACTTGCATCCTTTTTCGCTACTTGTAGCCCCCGTTTATCATAATTTGGACCTTTCTTGATAGATTTAGCCATTTCCCGTCCGATATTAGCAAAGTAAGAATTCAGTCTTTCCGCTGACTCTCGCACAGCTTCATTCCTATCCAGAGCTTGGGTATGCATCAATTCTCCTATCATAGGGCATTCATCTCTATGTTTTTCTTTATTGATTGCCTCTTTCAAGACATCCCAAGTCTTCTTTGCATTCCCTTGAGACTTTTCAAATTTATTCGCGAAGTACGACTTTTTTGCCTCTCGTATAAGAGTTTTAACCAAATTTCGATGCTTACAAAATTTTTCTTTCAATGTCGTATTAAATGGCTGTTTACGGAGTCTTGAAGCTAGCTTATCTCTCGTTCTTAAGAGAGGCGCCGACATCAAAAAGTAACCTATCAGTAGGCGATTCAGAGGTGAAAGGAAGGTCTATCAATCATTGGGGAACGAGAAATAATCTTCTCTAATAATTCTTATTACTTCCATGTTTACATTGTAAACGGAAGTATTGTGATCGTCTGAAAAGTCGAATTTGGAACCGATCTCACAAAACTATACTCAGAATCACTTTCTGAATAAGTGTCTGTGTGTCTGTCTGCCCGTCTGCCTGTTGTCACAAACTGATATACATAAATGGCCATATCTCCCCGAAGAATGAGTGAATGACACTTACGGGCTGGTGACACATTTCCAGGTGTCGTTATTTTAAAATAGATCTCATTTCACACAACTTAGAATTTATTGTGAGGGTCACACACTGCGAAAGCATTATAAACCTAATTTGTGCGTTTTTCTATTTTTGGGTCTCCTGGCTCGTTTCTCAATAAAGTTGTGGTAAACTAACGTTGCGGCCTTTATACGATTTTCTTAATTTTATAATTGGTTATATCTGTTACCGACTCAAACATGGAAGTACTGTGTGTTCTATGCACACCACTGGTTTTTTCTTTGTCGGCGCATTTTTTTATGTCCAGGGGTTGTGAGCGGGAGAAAAACCAGGCAACTCATTCTCCGATTCTTTATTGGCTGAACGGGCGAAAGTGCTCGGCCAGCCAATAAAGAATCGGAGAATGAGTCGCCTTGTTTTTTCCCTCTCTCAACCCCTAACTTATTATTCTTTTGTAAATTGATGTGATCCAGATTTCTTAGCAGCGCGAACGCGTTCCTAATTCCTAATTCGCCGTCAATTTGTATGCCCATATAGCCTGCAAAAAAAACACGCTTCTCAGCGCACGAGCGCACATGGATCGTTTGAAGCGAATTAATCAAATTTAATAGCAGAATAAAAACCATTTTTCGTAGAATCGATACTTTGCTTCCCGTTTCGTATTGATTCGTACTTGATCTGAAATATCAAATGTTCTGAAACAAAAACGATTTGATATCTCGCTCACTTTTTTCCTTTCGTTCCTCTTTTCAGGATTTGTCATATCATTCGGTATGAGATGCAACATGGGGATGGCCAAATTGGAGTTCACCACCTCCGTAAGTATTAGATAAGCACACGCGTTGAATAGGTAGAAACCTTTACTGAAAAGAGCACTGAAAAATTGGATGCGTTGAGAATACGTACAGTTTGTCAATTAAAAAAAAAAAATTAAAATCAACTTCAAAATTATTTGCCTAAAAAACACCTCTGTAAAAGAAACAAATAACAAGAATGACCCAACCTCACTGCAATCAATCGCCAGGTACACATTTTAGGGACTTCCTGCTATGATGATAATTATGTGAGACTTATTTATTACCTATATAATTATTTTACCACTTCTATTGGTTTGATCACTTCCTGATTCATTAATCCACCTCCCCTAATACTATAAAAAATAATTATTTCTACCATCTACCAATAAATTATTGAACTATTCCTTTTTCGCCTCCCAATAACCTCCAGAATGATCACTTGGAGTCGGCGCCTCTCTTATGTTTTAAGAAAGCCAATAGAATCTGAACTTGCAACAATATAATTATTACGCGTTATAATGATGCTTGAATGGAGCAGACCAGCTTATCAAAGAGCAAATTTTCAATGATATGAATTCGACGATGACTATTCACGCCTTTTCCTAAAACGATTTCAAATTTTTGTATAAGCATATTTACGTCTAATTTCTAATCAGATCTTTACAGTTATTTGTAAACGATGAAGAGATAAAAATATTTTGGGTGGTAAAAGTCATCAAGTGTCTGTACTTTAAATCAAGCTGAAGTCGCGTCATCAGTTTCAAGTTGCAGCATTGCAAACCCACCCTTGTTCTGTCCCTTTCAGTCTAATTTGTTATTTAGACGCCTACGAATTTTAAATTCAAATTTTCTGTTAACTATCATCTCAGTGTAATCTGGTTGTCAGAAATCATAAATATGATATTTAATTAAGCTTAACCCGTCCGTAACTGTAGATCGCAGGGGTTAAATCTACTACAGTTATTCCTACCAAAACAAAACCACCAAAACCAAAACATCAAAGTAAAATAAAACCGATTTCAAAATTATTTCAGGGACTGCTTAACTACTCGTATTGACTAGACCACTTCCTGATTGATTGGACCACCTCCCCTAATTTCTTCCAATATGACTTCGGTTTCGAATTCGACTTTTTGGACGATTGCAATATTTCCATTCACTATCTAAAAATGAAAGTAGAAATTATGGGAGCTTTCTGGACAGTTACCATTTCAAATTAAAAAAAAAAAAAAATCGATTGGACTTACAGGGGTTAAACGCCATATATATATTCACTCGATTTGAGTATTACGTCATTGGAAACTCAATGGTGAAAGTTCAAATTTCTCAACTATTTGTAATCTATTAGAAATGAGCAATGAATTACAATTGATCGAGCTTTATGACGACGATGATAGTGGCAATTACGAGTATTTTAACTCCCGTCGATTGGGAGTTTTCGAGAATAAGTGGGGGACAGAAGAACTTCAGAAGAGGGAAGAAGTAGAGCTCCTGAAATGGCAGTTTCCCGAGGGGAGGGTTTTAAGTGTTATCGATATGAACCTCACACCATAAATATTAATGAGAATATTAGAGTTGAAGGAAGGAAAAGATGAATGATGAAGCGTGAAATAATAGCAGGCGAAGGGTGTTGGTATCCTTGCTACTGGGAGTCTTTTTTTCTGCTGTCTCAAAACTTGAAAAGTTCATCTTGCGCACCAATGAGAGTCATACTTGACGAGAACACTATACACTAAGAGACGTTATTCGGACGAGGTTACACATTCAGGTAGTTAGGGAAAAAGATATTTCGAAAAAATGATTGATGGAATGATATTCTCGTGACTATTATAAATTTCGTGCACCGTATGAAATCATGTTCTCGTTAATTTCTAACTTGACGGTGGGCCGATTGATTGTTCAAATAAGGTTACCTATTGTATCGGATAATTTCTACAAAGCTGAAGAAATTCGGATTTTCACCTTCAGATTTTCCGAATCTCAAGAGCCTAATGTTACAAAATGTCGCATTCCTTCACTGGAAAAGCTGAAAAAAGAAACTTTAGAACCATGATGATACAGCAGAGGGATCCCTGACACTCTTCGTCGACGGTCGTTAGGCAGAGGAAGCACCGCTCATTATAACTGACATGACACTCCATTAAACACCAATCACGTTTGGCGTTTACTCGGCTTTAAAGCACGTTCCCTTGTTTCGTGGGGGTACAAAACTGTGGCTAGAGGGTTCGTTGTAAATCAGCAGCAGTTGGTAGTGATGGCGGCTTTTGCTCTCTGTCTTGGAAATTACATCTAGTGTATAATGCAAACACAAAAAGTGGGAGAGGAAAACAGTAAGCGCAAGAACACTGGTAAGAGTCGCAAATAAAAAACTGGTGAGAAAAAATGTGGAAATTAGTTGAAGCGATACATCTAGATGTGTGCGTGTTATTTCAATTCCCGGAGTGCCTGAATTGCATCGCAACTGGATCATGTCTGCATGAAAGAGCCTATATCCATTTAAAATACGAATTCGAAAACGTCTACTTCTTTACATGGAAGCTATCTGCTCCTCTTTCACGGAAAAATAAACCGTCTGAGATAAAGGACAATTCAGACGCAGGAATTCCATCTCAATAGAATAGAGACCAGCCTAGTCCGACACTGATAAAGGAGCTTGCGCGGTAGCCCCGATAGCAATAGCCTTAACTTCCTAACTGATGCTGCAAACCCGCTCCAAGTTCGCAAGCGGCACTCATTCAGGAGATGGGAGATCGGTTAAACCCTCCGACTCGTTCTCGGAAGCAAACAAGTTTTTTAGGTCACCATCGGACAAAAATAAAAGGGAGATCATGGGGAACTTGGGAAAATGAAGTAGTCTTTATGGTAGAGGCGAACTTTCTATTTCCACATTTACGATGTAAATGAAAGAATGGTAAAGGTCCAAAAAACCCATTTTAAAACCACCAGCTGTCAAATACATTGATTTTTTAAGCCGGTAGAAGATGTCCAAAAAAAATTTCATAACATAGGTAATACTACCCCGTGTGCGAGCCAGAGGTAAGAATCAAATCATCAGGCAATATGCATGCTTTGAAGAAACATTCAAGGCTTTGCCCCATCAAAAACATTGCCTTTTATGGCTGGTGAAAATCACTAAAAATAACCAGAAATAAAATTTTAATTCGGTCACGTCGTCTTATTTGCGCTGGAAGAACAGTTCCTGAAAATATAACATCGAATTTCAAAGATTTTCCGATCAAGAGATTGGGCGATATTTGACACTATGACCATAGAGAGATGGACGCAAACACCGACGGACACACTAGACATAATAGAACGAACTCGCAAAACACTTTCTTGTTCAGCAAGTGAGTTGAGCACTCTAAGAGCAGGCCCGCAAACATTCAAGTAAAGCACACGGAAGATTTTAAACGAATATCACCTCCACTCAGGCAGTTTTTTCCTCTGATATAACGGTATGGTATGTTCTCTGCTTTTAAAACCACTTCAAAAAGGGGAGGTTACTATGGTTGACTTGAGGATTTTTTTCAGTATGTGTTGTCCACCGGCGTTCAGCTCCTGTACGTCCGATCGGGTTACCTTCTTTTTTTTTTGTTTGAAAGGGTTACTATCCAGGTAGGTTCTATAATTTTTTCAATTGAGTCCATCCAGTAGTTACGTCTCCAGACGCGGAGAAACGCCGGAAAACGTGATTTTCGCGAAAAAAGGAAGTTTTGACTTTGCAAGCTTATAACTTCTAGAATAGTTGCTCGATTGTTTTGTTTCTGGTGTCATTTTGTTATTAATTTATCTGCCTAAAAGAGCCTAGCTTCAATTTTTCGTTCGGCATTCTCATATAGCGTGTAGAGAAGAAAGTGTAAGAAAATACAAAAGATACTTTTTAGGCCGTATTACTAAAGAAAACGCTTGCATACAAGTCTGCAACGCATTAGGACATTTCATATCTTTCCCATCTCTCCTTCTTCCCTTCCATTTACATAACAGTACACTAACTCCACTAACCAATGATTGCGTAGACAACAATAAACTATTGTCATAATTTTGATGCTTGGGAAACATTGATTACGTAGGTAACACTCAACTATTTTCAAATTTGGATGCATGAGTGAATACTTCCATATACTTCAACAATGGCTACGAAAAAGATAACAAAAAAAACTTTAAAACGAGGTTTGGATGTCTCACACCCTCCTGGTTCCGCCAAAACTGCAGAACCTACTCCAAAATAGTATCAATACAACTACTAGGTACCCATGTAACGTTGACGGATTTCACTTGTGGCCATTGCATACACGGTATTTGAAATTTCCTCTCGTTCGTCATTGGTAGATGAAGCATTCCGTTTCTTTCCTACGCTTGATAGGAGAGAAGTTAGCTTCAGGAGCCAATCAGCTGATCAAAACCCTGTGCACCTTATTGTTCACGTCGTAAGGAGGCTACCAGCCAAATATCTGCTTACTACGGTTGATAGGAAAGAATTTAGCTTCAGGAGCCAATCAGCTGATCACAACCCTGTGCACCTTATTGTTCACGTCGTAAGGAGGCTACCAGCCAAAGTTCAGCTTACTACGGTTGATAGGAAAGAAGTTAGCTTCAGGAGCCAATCAGCTGATCCCAACACTGTGCACCTTATTGTTCACGTCGTAAGGAGGCTACCAGCCAAATTTCTGCTTACTACGGTTGATAGGAAAGAATTTAGCGTCAGGAGCCAATCAGCTGATCACAACCCTGTGCACCTTATTGTTCACGTCGTAAGGAGGCTACCAGCCAAAGTTCAGCTTACTACGGTTGATAGGAAAGAAGTTAGCTTCAGGAGCCAATCAGCTGATCCCAACACTGTGCACCTTATTGTTCACGTCATAAGGAGGCTACCAGCCAAATTTCTGCTTACTACGGTTGATAGGAAAGAAGTTAGCTTCAGGAGCCAATCAGCTGATCAAAACCCTGTGCACCTTATTGTTCACGTCGTAAGGAGGCCACCAGCCAAATTTCAGCTTACTACAGTTGATAGGAAAGAAGTTAGTTTCAGGAGCAGCTATAATCATAAATATATATCTATAGGTAGGTAGTACCTCACTTCTAAGAATCATAATAATCATTGAGCATATTTCGTTACGTAACGTGACATAACGAAAATTTGGTTGTGTGCCATAGCAAAGACATGAAATGTCAAAAACGTGATGCCGATTTTCACTTTTTTGAGGTTTTTCGAGCACCGTTCCCAACCACGTCGAAAAAAAAAATATGAACACTATTGCATTTCAAAGCACATAGATAGAGCTTTCCAAAAATCAAGTTTAAGTGGCATAATAAGGGAGCAATCGATGTTTTGATGGACCTATGTTTGAGACTTCATAACTTCCAAACGAAAACTGTTTTTCCATAGTTTTTAAACTTAAATTGTTCAAAGTTGAGTCTAGTTTACTTGATCCAAATTTGGTATTGATTGGACTAAAAGTAGATACTTTTTAGGCCGTATTTCTTGAAAATTTGTTTCGAAATCACGTTTTTCGGACTATTTATGCTTGTAGAAAAAAAAAACTACGTTAGTCATAGCATTCTCGTTAGAGGATTTGAATTCAGCGTTAAATTTTCAATAAATAACATGGTTTTAAAGGCCAAATAACAGTTGTCATAAATGCTGATTTGCTCTGTTTAAGAATCGTGAAAACTCATGATATTTATATTCTTACCTATTCGGAACTATAGGCTTCTCCAATACAATATAAGAGAGGCGCCGACTCCAAAAGATGATCAATCTGGAGGCAATTCAGAGGTGAAAGGAAAATCTTTTAATCATAAGGGAACTGAGAAATAGTAATTTTTATATTATTAGGGAAGGTGATCCAATCAATCAGGAAGTGGTCAGGTCAATACGAGTAGTAAAGTAGTCCTTAAAATGTGTAGTTGGCGAATGAGTTGCTGCGAAGTTGGGACATTTTTGTTATTTTTTCCTTTTCAGAGTGTATTTTATAGACAAAGTTTTATAAGTCGGTTTTATTAACCGACTTCAAACAAGGAGGAGGTTACTATGGTCGTCTAGCGGGATTTTTTTTTTTTTTTTTTTTTTTTCGGTATGTGTTGTCCACCGGCGTTCAGCTCCTGTACGTCCGATCGGGTTACCTTCTTTTTTTTTGTTTGAAAGGGTTACTATCCAGGTAGGTTCTATAATTTTTTCAATTGAGTCCATCCAGTAGTTACGTCTCCAGACGCGGAGAAACGCCGGAAAACGTGATTTTCGCGAAAAAAGGAAGTTTTGACTTTGCAAGCTTATAACTTCTAGAATATTTGCTCGAATGTTTTGTTTCTGGTGTCATTTTGTTCATAATTTATCTGCCTACAAGGGCCTAGCTCCAATTTTTCGTTCGGCATTCTAATATAGCGTGTAGAGAAGAAAGTGTAACAAAAAACGTGATGCCAATTTTCACTTTTTTGAGGTTTTTCGAGCACCGTTCCCAACCACGTCGAGAAAAAAAATATGAACACTATCGCACTTGGAAGTACCTAGCTAGAGCTTTCTAACGATAGTAAAAAATCAAGTTTAAGTGGCATAATAAGGGAGCAATCGATGATTTAATGGACCTGTGTTTGAGACCTCATAACTTCCAAACGAAAACTGTTTTTCCATAGTTTTTAAACTTAAATTGTTCAAAGTTGAGTCTAGTTTACGTGATCCAAATTTGGTATTGATTGGACTAAAAGTAGATACTTTTTAGGCTGTATTTCTAAAAAATTTGTTTCAAAATCACGTTTTTTGGACTATTTATGCTTGTAGAAAAAAAACTACGCTAGTCATAGCATGCTCGTTGAAAGATTTGAATTCAGCGTTAAATTTTAAATAAATATCATGGTTTTGAAGGCCAAATAACTTCATTTTAATGCACAAACGATTGGCGAATTTCTGAAATTTGGTTCGGATTCTCTCATTCAGTGCGATTGCGGGTACGCTTGAGAAAATCATCAATCTATTATCGTTAGAGAAATAAAGAACGAGTGAATTGGTGCAATTCAGTAACCAGTAATGGTGTAGACAATTATTTGAGTTTTGTAAGGTGTATCAATGGGATCAAAGTATCCGGTATGTTGACCAAGAGACCCAAAACAGTGGATGGATTATTCCAAACGTTCAAACTCACTCTCAATCAACATGATAACATTGAAAATAGTTAGGTAATCATTATACTTTAGAACTTCATGGTTCTACTGACTTATGAATTGAGTTTGGACGGTTAGTAGTAAGTGACAAGAACTCAATAATGAAAGCTTGGGAAAATTCTGTAAAGAGAGCTGTCCATAATTGTAAGTCACTAAAAAGAGAAAAATAAAAAAAAAACTTTTAAAAAAAAATAAAACCGACTTCAAAAACTTTGTCTATAAAATACACTCTGAAAAGGAAAAAATAACAAAACTGTCCCAACTTCGCAGCAACTCATTCGCCAACTACACATTTTAAGGACTACTTTACTACTCGTATTGACCTGACCACTTCCTGATTGATTGGATCACCTTCCCTAATAATATAAAAATTACTATTTCTCATTTCCCAAATGATTAAAAGATTTTCCTTTCACCTCTGAATTGCCTCCAGATTGATCATCTTTTGGAGTCGGCGCCTCTCTGGCAAAATGACTACCCGATGGTTACATATAAATATGAATTTACGATAAATTAGTAGGTGCTAGGTAATAAGTCTGGGTCTGGACGTAAGGATTCTTAGAGAAATTTGAATTGATTTTTGGAAAAGGCGTGAATAGTCACCTTCAAATAGATATTGTTAATAATCAGTTCTCATAAATGCTGATTTGCTCTGTTCAAGAATCGTGAAAACTCATGATATTTATATTTATACTACTGGTAATTCGGAATCTATAGGCTTCTCCAATACAATATAAGAGAGGCGCCGACTCCAAAAGATGATCAATCTGGAGGCAATGCAGAGGTGAAAGGAAAATCTTTTAATCATTTGGGAAATGAGAAATAGTAATTTTTATATTATTAGGGAAGGTAATCCAATCAATCAGGAAGTGGTCAGGTCAATACGAGTAGTAAAGTAGTCCTTAAAATGTGTAGTTGGCGAATGAGTTGCTGCGAAGTTGGGACAGTTTTGTTATTTTTTCCTTTTCAGAGTGTATTTTATAGACAAACTTTTTGAAATCGGTTTTATTTTATTTTTTTTTAAAGTTTTTTTTTTTTTTTTTTTTATCTTAATTCTATAGTTGGTTATACCTGTTACCGACTCAAACATGGAACTACTCTTTGATCTAAATACACCACTGGTTTTTATTGGATATTCGGATTCTACATGCCTTGAAACGTAAAACATCAAATTTCGAGGGGGTTAGAAAAAAATTTTCTTGGGCGATTACAATGATTTGGTATTGAATAATAAACCAAAAAATTCTGCCTGTCCGCCGTACGCCGTCAACACATTCTTGGCCAAATTATAATACCCAAATTCTTGAAATTTCCATCAAAAATCTCCTCTCTTTTTTTTAATCTCCTGGCTAGTTTTTCATCAACAATTGTTTATTTTACTTCGACCTTTGAAAGAGTCCCTCGATTATTATTGGTTACACCTGTCTGCCGACTCAAACAAAGAAGTGTTTGTAATCTATGCACACCAATGGGTTTTATTCGTTTTGCTAAACCCTGAGTATTTCTTATTCAAATTAATCCATTCGCTGGGAAACGAATTGAGCGAGGGCGTCAACTGGGGCGGGTCTATCCCTAGAATGAATACTTCGCCTGACGATGGAGCTGATTCAGCAACCGCCAGTTGCCATAGTAATGTTGAACTCCGCGGATGAATTGCGAGGAAATTCATGAGAAGGGGTGCCCAATCCTTTTCCATCCAAGGGGATGAAACTGTGATGAATAAATAATGTTCACGTACCTCTTTCCACTGCAGATCTGTTCAATTCGGCATAATCCTCAAAAATCATAATCAGAATTAGATGGACAATCTAATGAAAACCCGCGGAATAACTGAGGCCTGGGGTCATGCAAACTTGAACTTTAGGGCCCCTGCTCACTGGCAACTTTGCACTCCCACGTTAACATAGTAAATGGCAGTCTTGGATCGTCTGAAAGGACAAATTTAGAACCCAGGTCCTGTTGGAAGATATTTTCACAGTACCATACTCGGAATCACGTTCTGAACAATTGTTCTTGTGTCCGACTCTCCGTGTTTCTGTGGTTACAAAGAGACGTAAGTCGCCATATCTCCCTGAAAAATACGTTTGTGATCTTAACATGTTTGTTATAGTGAGTAGATTTCACTAGATTTTTGGTATATTGTATATAAATTATGAGATTTTTTCCCAAATTCACTGGCATATTTTGTATTTTTATTTTTCCTGGACGGAATAGACAATCTATTTTAACGCTCAAGGTCTTAAAATTTTTGGGACGACGATTGAATGATGCCTGGTTTTTATCAAGTGGGTCATATACAGTACTTCTGCGTTATTCGCATATTGACAGTTGTTGGATTTTTACAGACCGCAGAATTGAATATATTTGAACACCGGGGGACATTAAATTGTTCTATATGAAAGCTGAATATAGCCTGCTTTTTATTTTCGGGATCACCCACAGTACTTCTTATTAAAACGGAGTTTCAGTCATTTTATTGTATTCTTCGGGTCTGTTTCCTATAAATAGGACCAACTCTGAACACGTTCACAAAACCTGTTTTGTATAGTTTGGATCACACCCACTGCTTCCGCCTCATGCCGTTCGCTGTTACTGGGGTGTAAATTACACCTGATATTCATCGCTAGTGGTATTAGAAATATTCACATTCCCCATAAGTGAACCTATTTGAACGTTCAAGGTCATGAAATGTTTCCTATAGCAGGTGAATGACGATAGATTTGTATCGATAAGGTCACATACCGTACTTCCGCGTTATCGAGATATTGTTAGCATCCAGCATGCTTTTAGGCCGCAAAAATTATTTGAACGGCCTTGGTTTAGGTACCTTTGTTAACGGCGGAGAATCATGCTACGTAGATTTCATATAACTAAATTGATGTACATAAATGATAATCCAGGGGTGTGAGGGGGAGAAAACCAGGCGACTCATTCTCCGATTGTTTATTTGCTGGCCACTTTCGTCCTTTTGGGCACTCTCAGGGTGACGAGGAGCCGTAGGGTGCACAGGCTGTCTGCTCGGCCAGCAAATAAATAATTATTGGATAATGAGTCGCCTGGTTTTTCAACCGCTCACATCCAGTGAGTATAGAAGTTAAAAAAGGAGTTTAAAAAAACCGCAAGTCAACCATAGTAACCTCATCTTTTTGATATCGATTAAAAATACGAATTTTCTCTGTTGGTCCCGACCAACTAGGTACTTAGTTCTCCAGTACGCCGCTCTGATCGCTGCACGTACTGAACGAGTTGTCTCTAATACCTCCGTGGTCAGGAGCTGTGAACGTGCGCTAATATGCGAAGATCTATGATCGGAAATTATCTTCGGTTCGGACGAACGATCTTATGCATAGTAAATTATTGTACTTAATTATATATCATGATCTAGTACTATTGGACTAGTCCTGCTCCTGGCCTACCACCGAGTTCCGATGGGCAACCCTGCGTCCGGGGGTAGTGGCAGTACTGGGTTTAGCTGAGGCCGAGTCGGGACAGTGTCGGTTCGGGTCGCTTCGGACAGTCTTGTGTCGCCATCTTGGCGTTAATGTTCTGTTCTTGAGCTCTGTATTTCATGCCGTTGTTAATCCATAATTTAAAAAAATTCTGTCCGTCCGCCGTCCGCCGTACGCCGTTAGCATTTTTTCGGCCAAACTATAATAGCTAAATGCATGAAATTTTCACCAAAAATCAATCTCGGTCCTACGACGGCCCAATTCTTGAACCAACTTGCTAGCTCATATTTTCCAGGGTGTTTCAGAAAAATGTGTACGTGGTATTAAATTCTATAGATTTTTGGACGCTGAATCGGATGAGACCACCGGGGGGTCGATAGTTCTATTGGTTCTTGAGTTATCGCAGCTTTTGTATCGAATTTGGGAGATTTTCAGAAATTTGTCATGAGGGTATAACTCGAGAGTTCTTGGAGTATAAAAATCGTTCTATACTCATTGGAATGGTCGTCAAACACTCTCTCCAGCTGTACCGTTAGGCAAAAAATTTAGTTTTTAATTAGGAAATTAAGAAAAATGAAAATGTTAAAAATTGCGATAGTTGCTACGAAGTATTCTCTTATAGTTACCATCTGTTTTCCGGTGGGAACGTTCACTAATGTTCGGAATATTTAAAATCACAAATGGATAGTCTTCTTAAATCCATACTGAAGCGAAATAATATTAAACCACAGTCATTTGCAGCGTTTCTCTGGCAAAATGACTACCCGATGGTTACAAATAAATATGAATTTACGGGAAATTAGTACTGGGTTGGTGAGGGGGAGAAGAACCAGGCGACTTGTTCTCCGATTTTTTATTTACTGGCCGAGTACTTTCGCCCCTTCGGGCATCCTCAGGGCGATGTGGAACCATAGGTTACCACAGCCCATAGGTTACCACAGGGCTGTGGTAACCTATGGTTCCACATCGCCCTGAGGATGCCCGAAGGGGCGAAAGTACTCGGCCAGTAAATAAAAAATCGGAGAACAAGTCGCCTGGTTCTTCTCCCCCTCACCAACCCAGTACGATGAGAGATGCGACGACTCAACCAAGGAGAAATTAGTAGGTGCCAGGTAATAAGTCTGGGTCTGGACGTGAAGATTCATAGAGAAATCTGAAATGATTTTTAGGAAAAGGCGTGAATAGCCATCTTCAAATCAATATTGTTAAAAATCGGTTCCATAAATGCTGATTTGCTTTGTTCAAGAATTTATATTCTTACTAATTCGGAATATATACCTAGGCTTCTCCAATACAAAATAAGAGAGGCGCCGACTCCAAAAAATGATCAATCTGGAGGCGATTCAGAGGTGAAAGGAAAATCTTTTAATCATTTGGGAAATGAGAAATATGTAGGTAGTAATTTTTATATTATTACGGGTGGTGATCCATTCAATCAGGAAGTGGTCAGGTCAATACGAGTAGTAAAGTAGTTCTTAAAATGTGTAGTTAGCAAATGAGTTGCTGCGAAGTTGGAACATTTTTGTTATTTTTTCCTTTGCAGAGTTTATTTTATAGGCAAATATTTTTGAAGTCGGTTTTATTTTTTTTTTTAAGTTTTTTTTATATTCTAGCGATTTTGTAACTTTCGGGTCTCTTTGCTTTAAATATGACCAACTTCGACCATGTGAAATGAAATGAAATGAATGAAATGAATGAAATGAATGAAATGAATGAAATGAATGAAATGAATGAAATGAATGAAATGAATGAAATGAATGAAATGAATGAAATGAATGAAATGAATGAAATGAATGAAATGAATGAAATGAATGAAATGAATGGAATGAATGGAATGAATGAAATGAATGAAATGAATGAAATGAATGAAATGAATGAAATGAATGAAATGAATGAAATGGATGAAATGGATGAAATGGATGAAATGGATGAAATGGATGAAATGGATGAAATGGATGAAATGGATGAAATGGATGAAATGGATGAAATGGATGAAATGGATGAAATGGATGAAATGGATGAAATGGATGAAATGGATGAAATGGATGAAATGTATGAAATGGATGAAATGGATGAAATGGATGAAATGGATGATATGGATGAAATGGATGAAATGGATGAAATGGATGATATGGATGAAATGGATGAAATGAAATGAAATGGATGAAATAAAATGAAATGAATGAAATTTTTTTTTTTTTATTGCATTTATTGAATAATATAAAAGAAAATACACAAATTAAAACATACCTTAAATGCTACAACCCCTCTAAGCGAACTTGTGTAGGGTTTGGAGAAGCACATCGAACATAATTATCAGAGCAAACCAAAAACTAATCCAAAATAAAATAAAATTACAAGATTATGCTATATTTTAAGAAAACAAACAGAAATCCTCTTCAAATCAAATAATAATCTTCTGCCGCTATTATCCGCCTCAACTCAAACTTAAACCTGCTTAAGGTCATTACCGGAACCTGGTCCTCGAACAAATAAGCATTAAATCTGGAAACCCCCCAGCAATCAAAACATCTGATACCCGCAGTTGTCGTCCGTCTAGGAGTTTCAATTTGAATTTTATCTGATGATCTGGTAACCGTATTTTTCCTTGTTCTCTTCAATTTCCCTGCCAGTAGTAGTTTATAAATGATGGTTAAGGTGGTTTTTTCAAGAAGTTTCCGGAACGTTAATATTTTAGTTTCCCTGAATAATTCGACTGTCGGGTATCTTTGCGGCTTGTTAAATAATATCTTTATTAGTAATTTTTGTGTCGTTATTACTTTTTTAATTTTATTGTAGTATGCATTACCCCACGCTACTATCCCATAATTCAGTTGGGATTGTACTAAAGCATTATAAATCATTAGTTTAGTTTTTTTATCCATTATGTTTCTTATTTCCAAAAACGGATGTATCAGTTTTCTAAGTTTTTTGTGAACAGCTTCAGCATGGAGTGCCCATGATATCGTTTGGTCTATTTGCACTCCAAGGTATCTTATACTGTTCGTTTGCAGAATTACTGGGCAATGACAGTTTGAGATACAACTCTCTTTATTGTGACATACTATGTTTGAAATTTCGTGTATACCTTGATTTCTGAGGGAGAAAGCTATGTATTTGGTTTTATCATGATTTAATTTAAGATTCAATTTGCTAAAATTCAAAATCAAACTCCTTAGGTCATCTTCAGTTTTGTTTTTAACTTCCTCCCATGAGTCCCCGGTTGTTATCAAGGCTGTATCATCAGCGTACGACACTAATTTTCCATTTATTTTACTATTTAAAATCTCATTCGTGTAAATTAAAAACAAAAGCGGACTAATAATTGTGCCCTGCGGGACCCCACAGGTTATAAAACAGCTGTCACTTAAAACTTCATTCACTTTAACTTGCTGCTTTCGACTATCTAAATAGCTTGTAATCCATTTAATGAAAGTGGCATGGAATTTATGCTTGTACAGTATATCCACTAATATTTTATGCGAGACCGTATCAAACGCTTTAGAAAAATCCTTGAAAACCACCAGTACTTTTTTGCCTGAATCCAGATTAGTTACTATTGTCTCATAGAGATGAAGAATAGCATCCAAGGTGCTTTTGCCCTCTTGAAATCCATACTGATTATTGTGAATAAAATTATGTTGAGCTAGGTATATGGTTATATAACGTTTTACTATTTTTTCCACTATTTTTGCAATATTTGATAGGAGAGAATGATGATGAGAAAATGATCTGATATCTCGTGATTTACACCGACGGTTTATGCAACGAGTAAAAGTTTGGCTTTAGCGGAAGGTCCGAATGAAATGGAATCAAGGTAGGTTGGACCGCTCTCATCGCTGGGGGGGTGGGGCTACCTTCAGCATTCATATTGATTCGACACGCCTCCAATAGCTCAGGAGCTCGGGAGAGGGCCCGCTTGAAAGAACAAGTAGCCTGCTAATTTTGAAAAAGATAGATACAGGAAAAGAATAAAAATACACATTAGATATCAACTTTTTCAGCATCATTCTGAAATATAACGCTTGCTATTTTACGGAGCAGTTACCAGGAGAATAGAGATTTTGAAAAAATCATCAGAATTTCTTACAACAGAAAGCCAGAAATTTCTCTGGAACTATCACCGGTGAATGAATAATCGTAAAGACCGTATCTTAAAATGGAAGGAGCTCTAACTGCTTGTAGAATACAGCGTTACTTATAAACACGAAGCTCTTTCGGTTTATTATTCAACTTGACCATTGTAATCGCCCAGGAAGAAAATTTCACTCACCTCTTCAAGTATTGAAACATCTCTAGCATTCAAATATATTGATTTTGCAGCCAGCTGAAGAGACCCAAGAAAAAGATCATAACATGGGCGTACTGTGTGTGAGCCAAAAATAGAAAACCAAACATCAACTGCTATCCATAAAAGACATTTTATGACTTGCCTATAAAACCAGTGGTGTTACATGTTTGAATCGGTAACAGGTATTTCCATTAAAAAAATCCAGAAATTCGTACGAAGGCCGCAACGTGAGTTTACAACAACTGTTATTGAAGAACCAGCCAGATGCCCCAAAAACAGGAAAACACACGAATCAGGTTGATAATGCTTCCACAGCATGTGAGCCTAATGTCACTTAATGTCGACTTATTCGCACAAGGAAGAAAAGTTTCTGAAAATATTTAACCCAATTTCAGGAATTTTTCAGGAGATATAGCAAAATTTGTCATTATGACCACAGACAGATGGACGCAAGGGCAGACGGACATTGATAGACAAACAAATGGATGCACACTTGTTCAGAAAGTGAGCAGAGCACTCAAGGAGCAGGCGGGCGAAACGTTCCCGTAAAGCAGACAGAAGATTTAAAAGGAATATCACCTCCACTCAAGCAGTTTCCTCTGATTTAACGATATGTTGTGAGTTTTGTTTTTTCCTGCTTTTCAAACCTTGTTGAATTATACAAAGAATAACAGACGAAATTCCTTATGGTTTATGGACAGTGAAAATATTGAAAATAAATCCATCTTCATTCGCATCAAAACGTCTTTGCCTTGTTGCATTCGTTTATTAGATAGATAGATAATTTTATTTGCCTTCACATGCGCATAGCAATGGTCAAAACGTGGCAAGTAATGTGTAGGCCAAAGGCCTCCTACCACAGTGCGGAGAGCGACGCATCCCCCGCCCCGAACGTCGAGAAAGGAGCCCCAAACTCCCCTCAAACAACCGGGCAAGAAATAATTATAATAAAAAATTAAAAATGAAAAAATAATATGTTATGTTGAATCAGTGCAATTCAAGATGAAAACCCATCATAATCACAGTATATTATCATTTCTGTACATCAATTTAGTTATAGCGTTAGTCCCCCCGTTAACGAACATTCCAAGACCTTGAGAGTTCAAATAACTTTTGCAGCCAAAAAGCATTCTAGATGCATAAAATATCTGGATATCACGGAAGTACGGTTTGACGATAAAAATCTATCGTCATTCACACGCCAAAGAAAACATTTCATGGCCTTAGACGTTCAGCTATATTAACTTTTGAGGGCGTGAATATTTCTGAAACAAAAATGACTGGAAAGCACAGATGTATGGTGTGTGATCCTACTGGTGAAATCAGGCGTCATTTACTCGCCATCATAAACATTAAAGACCTTCAGCGTGAAATAGATTGATTTTCGCGGCCAGTATAAAAATCGTAATAGCGAAAAAAACTGAATAAGGCGTGAACAGTGTGAAAGATCTAACTATAAACCAGTAGTGTGCAGAGATCACACAGTACTTCCATGTTTGAGGAATAACCAATTATTAAGTCAAGAAAGCTCCTACTAAGGGTGCAACTTTATTACTTAAACAACTCTTACTGAAAAACTAGCTAGAAGGACGAAAAAACTAGAAAAACTTCCCAATTAGGTTAATAGTGCGGAAGTACAGTATGTGAACATAACATACCGATTCAAGCCAAGATTTGTAAAATGGGATCATTTCTATGAACCTCCAGCGTCAAAAATATTAATTTTTAATGGCATGTAAAAATCTAAATACTTGATTCAAACCACATGAGGCGGAAGTAAGGTGTGCGATTCAATAGATAAATAACACGTTTTGTGAAAAGAAGTCATTAACAAGACCAAAATAAACAAGTATAACAGTTCTTGCAGCAATAAAAATCGTTCTATGCTCATTAGAATGGTCGTCAAACACGCTCTCCAGCTGAACGGTAGGGCAAAAAATTTAGCTTTTAATTAGGAAATTAAGAAAAAGAAAAAGGATTAAAATTACAATAGTCGCTACGGAGGTTTCCCTTATATTTACCAATCTGTTTTTCGGTTGGATCGTTCACACATGGTCGGAATAACTACTATCAGAAATGGATAGTCTTCTTAAATCATTATTGAAGCGAAGTAATTATAAACCACTGTACAATCATTTGCAGCGTTTTTATTGGATATTCGGATTCTACATGCCTTGAAACGTAAAACATCAAATTTTGAGGGGGGGTTAAAAAAAAGTTTTTCTTGGGCGATTGCAATGGTTTATTATCGAATAATAAACCAAAAAATCTGGTAAGAGTATGAAGAAGGTTGGTTTGATAGGGAAACGCTGTTCTATTGTTGTTCACTTGAGAGCACTAATGGACCATTTGTTGTCAAGCAGTGACGTCACGGAATCCACCTTCCCCCTCAAGTTCTTACATATAGAAAACCACCACCAACGCATTACAATGCCCACTTGATCGTTCGCTCCTCTCCAACAGCATCGGCTTCGTCTTCATACTTCATATAATATGAGACATGAGAGGCTGCCGCCGTCTATTGAAGCCCTTTAGACCGTACCTAACACTATCATCGAATATCCCGAAACCCTCCCCCAAGCGAGTTCATTTTCATGTAAACGGTTCTCAGCAAATGCAGTTTCACGCTTTGAACATAATCGTTCAACAGTTTAGGATTGAGAACGCATGTTGCCTTCTTTCGTTTGTAACTTGCAACTGAAGGACTGTAATGACGAATGCGAAGAAAATCCTCTCGTGCCAATGGGGAAAACGCCTATTTTTTATTTTCGTTCCTTATGGCCTGGATTCTGCTATTTGATGTCAGCCGAAGAGGGAATGACCAACTTTTCATGAAAATTGCGAGTTCCCGCGGAGAAAATCGCTAATGAAAACCGATGATTTTGAACGATAAATGAATAGTTATTACGTCATAACTAGTCCGTTGAACGTAAATATCGATACTAGCGCTTGTATCTTCGGAGAATAAACTAACATTGGGAGCAATGTCTCCTGTGGACCTCATGGTTCCACGTCGCCCTGAAGATGCCCGAATGGGCGAAAGTGCTCGGCCAGCCATTAAAAATCTGGAGAATAAGTTGCCTGGTTTTTCTCCCCCTCACAACCCCTCTACTAGAAAGGCTCTTGTTCATGTACTGGAAAAAACCATTTGTCGAGCGGATGTCTCACCCATGTTAGAATTTTACGATCTTCGATTGTGGAGGGGTCCTTGCCTAAAAACACTACAACGATGTTCAGGTACATGGGTTAACTGAAACATCATCAACACGTTGAAGTCACAGATTAAAATTAGTTGATGAGCCGAGCAGCTATAGAAATTTCTGTGTCTTCTTAGTTGTAAAATTGAAACCAGTGTTTACCTCCTATTCTTAAAAATATGTTGGAAATTTTTAACCACCTCTTTACCACATATTTTTATTTTGGGTTACTTTTGAATAATAAACCATTGTGGTCGCCAAGAAAATCTATTACTTCCCCAACGTTACAGCTGAAGAGTGTTTGACGACCATTCCAAAGAGTATGTACCGATTTTTCTAGCTCCAACAAGAACTCTCGAGATACACCCTCAAGCCGACTTTCTGAAAATCTCACAAGTTCAACACCAAAGCTGCGATAGCTTGAAAACCAATAAAGCTATCGACCCCGAGATGGTCTCATTCGATTCAGCTCCCAAAAACCTATACAAATTGATACCAAATACAAGGCGGACGGACGGATTTTTTCTATTGGATATTCGTATTCTAGAGGCCTTGTAACGTAACACATCAATTTTGAGGGGAGTTAGAAAATTTTTTTGCTTGGGCGATTAGGTACAGTGGTTTATTATGAATAATAAACCAAAAAATTCTTCCAACTTTGAATAAGTAGCTATAGACATTTTAAATCACAATCGCAACATAGCAAACTGACGTATCCAAAAGAATTATTCTCATGAAATAATGATGTAATGTTCAAAAATTGACTGAAGAAATCAAAACTTGGAAAACTGAACAATAAAAAGAACTTCAAACCATCAAAAGCTAGGTAAAATTTAAATGTACTTCGATATTCAGCAAAATTCAAAAGACACAATACCTCAAAGCTTTGTAACATTGTTTTGTATTCTTCTTTTCCTTCTCGTCGCATTTCTTGATGTCCGAGGGTTGTGAGGTGGGGAAAAACCAGGCGATTCATTCTCCAATTATTTATTAGCTGGCCGAGCACTTTCGCCCATTCGGGCATCCTCAGGGCACTTTCAGGGTTTTAAGTAAACACGACTTTGTTCCATGCTTCTGGACAGTTCAACGAAACAGCAAAAGCAGCGGTACGTACATATTCACTTAGTTACATATATATGAACTATACGATATTTTGAATGTTCCCTTGATTGATTGTGCTCGTATTATGAATGTCTATTGTATTATGAATGTCTATAACGTCCGTAGGAAAGAGCTATAAAGAAGGTGAACACAACGCACAAAGTTCCAGTAAGTCGATTTTTCATTCGTCACTTTAAAGTAGAAAAGTGATTTGCAAATGTACAGAAATAAAAGCAATGCCACCACTTTTCAGTTCCATTGGTCAGTTGGAATGGAAAGCGCTGTCGATTCTTCCTTCTTCTGGGGTTATCTGGTAACTCAGGTTCCTGGAGGGTTCCTAGCATCCAAATACCCAGCTAACAGGCTAGTAAAAAATACCTCCAATAAAAACCCAATCTGTTAGCAGCCTTTCATTATCATTATTCGTTAGGTAAATTCATTTAATATTTACCTTGTAATGTCTTTATTTCATGATTTACCTAATTCTGTTCATAATTAAAAGAAATTGGAAATGGATTATTTCGGTCATTTTTAACAGACTTTAAAAGGAGGAGGTAACTATGGATGACTTGCGGGTTTTTTTCGGTATGCGTTGTCCGCCGGCATTCAGCTCCTGTAAGTCCGATCGGATTACTTTCTTCTTTTTTTTTAACCGACTTCAAACAAGGAGGAGGTTACTATGGTCGTCTAGCGGGATTTTTTTTTTTTTTTTTTTTTTTTTTTTTTCGGTATGTGTTGTCCACCGGCGTTCAGCTCCTGTACGTCCGATCGGGTTACTTTTTTTTTTGTTTGAAAGGGTTACTATCCAGGTAGGTCCCATAATTTTTTCAATTGAGTCCATTCAGTAGTTACGTCTCCAGACGCGGAGAAACGCCGGAAAACGTGATTTTCGCGAAAAAAGGAAGTTTTGACTTTGCAAGCCTATAACTTCTAGAATACTTGCTCGATTGTTTTGTTTCTGGTGTCATTTTGTTCATAATTTATCTGCCTACAAGGGCCTAGCTTCAATTTTTTGTTCGGCATTCTAATATAGCGTGTAGAGAAGAAAGTGTAACAAAAAAAGTGATGCCAATTTTCACTTTTTTGAGGTTTTTCGAGCACCGTTCCCAACCACGTCGAGAAAAAAATATGAACACTACTACACTTGAAAGCACTTAGCTAGAGCTTTCTAACGATGGTAAAAAATCAAGTTTAGGTGGCATAATAAGGGAGCAATCAATGTTTTAATGGACCTGTGTTTCAGACCTCATAACTTCCAAACCAAAACTGTTTTTCCATCGTTTTTAAACTTAAACTGTTCGAATTTGAGTCTAGTTTACGTGATTCAAATTTGGTATTGATTGGACTAAAAGTAGATACTTTTTAGGCCGTATTTCTAAAAAATTTGTTTCAAAATCACGTTTTTTGGACTATTTATGCTTGTAGAAAAAAAACTACGTTAGTCATAGCATTCTCGTTAGAAGATTTGAATTCAGCGTTAAATTTTCAATAAATAACATGGTTTTGAAGGCCAAATAACTTCATTTTAATGCACATACGATTGGCGAATTTCTGAAATTTGGTTCGGATTCTCTCATTCAGTGTGAATGCGGATACGCTTCAGGAAATCATCACTCTATTATCGTTAGAGAAATAAAGAAAGAGTGAATTGGTGCAATTTAGTAACCAGTAATGGTGTAGACAATTATTTGAGTTTTGTAAGGTGTATCAATGGGATCAAAGTATCCGGTATGTTGATCCAAATCAGTGGATGGATTATTCCAAACGTTCAAACTCACTCTCAGTCAACATAATAACATTGAAAATAGTTAGGTAATCATTATACTTTAGAACTTCATCGTTCAACGGACTTATGAATTGAGTTTGGACGGTTAGTAGTAAGTGACAAGAACACAATAATGAAAGCTTGGGAAAATTCTGTAAAGAGAGCTGTCCATAATTGTAAGTCACTAAAAAGAGAAAAATAAAAAAAACTTTTTAAAAAAAAAAATAAAACCGACTTCAAAAAGTTTGTCTATAAAATACACTCTGAAAAGGAAAAAATAACAAAAATGTCCCAACTTCGCAGCAACTCATTCGCCAACTACACATTTTAAGGACTACTTTACTACTCGTATTGACCTGACCACTTCCTGATTGATTGGATCACCTTCCCTAATAATATAAAAATTACTATTTCTCATTTCCCAAATGATTAAAAGATTTTCCTTTCACCTCTGAATTGCCTCCAGATTGATCATCTTTTGGAGTCGGCGCCTCTCTGGCAAAATAACCGATTAACCGATGGTTACAAATAAATATGAATTTACGATAAATTAGTAGGTGCCAGGTAATAAGTCTGGGTCTGGACGTAAAGATTCTTAGAGAAATCTGAAATGGTTTTTAGGAAAAGGCTTGAATAGTCACCTTCAAATCGATATTGTTAATGATCAGTTCTCATAAATGCTGATTTGCTCTGTTCAAGAATCGTGAAAACTCATGATATTTATATTCATACTACTGGTAATTCGGAATCTATAGGCTTCTCCAATACAATATAAGAGAGGCGCCGACTCCAAAAGATGATAAATCTGAAGGCAATTCAGAGGTGAAAGGAAAATCTTTTAATCATTTGGGAAATGAGAAATAGTAATTTTTATATTATTAGGGAAGGTGATCCAATCAATCAGGAAGTGGTCAGGTCAATACGAGTAGTAAAGTAGTCCTTAAAATGTGTAGTTGGCGAATGAGTTGCTGCGAAGTTGGGACATTTTTGTTATTTTTTCCTTTTCAGAGTGTATTTTATAGACAAACTTTTTGAAGTCGGTTTTATTTTTTTTTTTAAAAAGTTTTTTTGTTTGAAATGTTCACTATCCAGGTAGGTCCCATAATTTTTTCAATTGAGTCCATCCAGTAGTTATGTCCCCAGACGCGGAGCAATGCCGGAAACCGGATTTTCGCGAAAAGAGGAAGTTTTGACTTTGCAAGCTTATAACTTCTAGAATAATAGCTCGATTGTTTTGTTTTTCTATGTCAATTTGTTCATAATTTATCTGCCTATGAGAGCCTAGCTCCAATTTTAGTTCGGCATTCTGAAATGGCGTGTAGAGAAGAAACTGTAACAAAAAACGTGATGCCAATTTTCACTTTTTTGAGGTTTTTCGAGTACCGTTCCCAACCACGTCGAGAAAAAAAAAGAACACTATTGCACTTGGAAGTACTTAGCAACATCTTTCCAACGACATCTTTCTATTTCTTTTACGATGGTAAAACATCAATTTTAAGTGGCATAATAAGGGAGCAATCGTTGTTTTATGGTCCTATGTTTGAGACCTCATAACTTTTAAACGAAAACTGTTTTTTTTTTTATAGTTTGTAAACTTAAATTGTGCAAATTTAAGTCTAGTTTACGTAATCAAAGATTGGTATCGATTGGACTATAAGTAGATACGTTTTAGGCCGTATTTATAAAACATTTGTTTCAAAATCACGTTTTTTGGAATATTTATGATTGTAGAAAAAAAACTACGTGAGTCATAGAATTTTCGTTAAAAGAGTTGAATTCGGCGTTACATTTTCAAGAAATAACATGGTGTTGAGGGCCGAATATCTTCATTATAATGCACAAACGTTTGGCGAATTTCTGAAATTTTGTTCGGATTCTCGCATTCACTGAAATTGCGAATAGGCTTGAGAAAATCATCATTCGGAAAATCATTTGAGAAATAGAGAACGAGTAAATTCGTGCATTTCAGTAACCAACAATGGTGTAGTAAATTATTTGAGTTTTGTAAGGTGGAACAATGGGATCAAAGCATCCGGGATGTTGACCTGGAGTCCCAAATCAGATTATTCCATATATTCCTAACGTTCAAACTCACTCTCAATCAACAAATTGAACATATCAATCAACAAAATTGAAAGTAGATAGGTAATCATTATAGTTTAAATCTTCAGTGTCCAACAGATTCATGATTTTTTTTTGGCCGGTTAGTAGTGACAGTCCATAATTGTAAGACACTAAAAAGAGAAAAATAAAAGAACTAAAAAAAATAATACAACCGACTTCAAAATTATCAGCCTATAAAATAAACTGTGAAAAGGAAAAAATAACAAAAATGTCCCAACTTCGCAGCAACTCATTCGCCAACTACACATTTTAAGGACTACTTTACTACTCGTATTGACCTGACCATTTCCTGATTGATTGGATCACCTTCCCTAATAATATAAAAATTACTATTTCTCATTTCCCAAATGATTAAAAGATTTTCCTTTCACCTCTGAATTGCCTCCAGATTGATCATCTTTTGGAGTCGGCGCCTATCTTATATTGTATTGTAAAAGCCTATAGATTCCGAATTAGTAAGAATATAAATATCATGAGTTTTCACGATTCTTGAACAGAGCACATCAGCATTTATGAGAACTGATTATTAACAATATCGATTTGAAGGTGACTATTCACGCCTTTTCCTAAAAACCATTTCTGATTTCTCTAAGAATCTTTACGTCCAGACCCAGACTTATTACCTGGCACCTACTAATTTATCGTAAATTCATATTTATTTGTAACTATCGGGTAGTCATTTTGCCAGAGAGGCACCGACTCCAAGAGATGATCAATCTGGAAGCAATTCAGAAGTGAAAGGAAAATCTTTTAATCATTTGGGAAATGAGAAATAGTAATTTTTATATTATTAGGGAAGGTGATCCAATCAATCAGGAAGTGGTCAGGTCAATACGAGTAGTAAAGTAGTCCTTAAAATGTGTAGTTGGCGAATGAGTTGCTGCGAAGTTGGGACATTTTTGTTATTTTTTCCTTTTCAGAGTGTATTTTATAGACAAAGTTTTTGAAGTCGGTTTCATTTTTTTTTTTTTAAGTTTTTATTATTTTTCTCGTTTTAGTGACTTACAATTATGGACAGCTCTCTTTACAGAATTTTCCCAAGCTTTCATTATTGTGTTCCTGTCACTTACTACTAACCGTCCAAACTCAATTCATAAGTCCGTTGAACGTTGAAGTTCTAAAGTATAATGATTACCTAACTATTTTCAATGTTATTATGTTGATTGAGAGTGAGTTTGAACGTTTGGAATAATCCATCCACTGATTTGGGTCTCTTGGTCAACATACCGGATACTTTGATCCCATTGATACACCTTACAAAACTCAAATAATTGTCTACGCCATTGCTGGTTACTAAATTGCACCAATTCACTCGTTCTTTATTTCTCCAACGATAATAGAGTGATGTTTCCTGAAGCGTATCCGCATTCACACTGAATGAGAGAATCCGAACCAAATTTCAGAAATTCGCCAAACGTTTGTGCATTAAAATGGAGTTATTTGGCCTTGAAAACCGTGTTATTTATTGAAATTTTAATGCTGAATTCAAATCTTTCAACGAGAATGCTATGACTAACGTAGTTTTTTTTCTACGAGCATAAATAGTCAAAAAAACGTGATTTTGAAACAAATGTTTTATAAATACGGCCTAAAACGTATCTACTTATAGTCCAATCGATACCAATCTTTGATTACGTAAACTAGACTTAAATTTGCACAATTTAAGTTTACAAACTATAAAAAAAAAAAGTTTTTAGTAATACGGCCTAAAAAGTATCTACTTTTAGTCCAATCAATACCAAATTTGGATCACGTAAACTAGACTCAACTTTGAACAATTTAAGTTTAAAAACTATAGAAAAACAGTTTTTGTTTGGAAGTTATGAGGTCTCAAACACAGGTCCATTAAAACATCGATTGCTCCCTTATTATGCCACTTAAACTTGATTTTTTACCATCGTTAGAAAGCCCTAGCTAAGTGCTTTCAAGTGCAATAGTGTTCATATTTTTTTTCTCGACGTGGTTGGGAACGGTGCTCGAAAAACCTCAAAAAAGTGGAAATCGGCATCACGTTTTTTGTTACTCTTTCTTCTCTACACGCTATATTAGAATGCCGAACGAAAAATTGAAGCTAGGACCTTGTAGGCAGATAAATTATGAACAAAATGACACCAGAAACAAAACAATCGAGCAAGTATTCTAGAAGTTATAAGCTTGCAAAGTCAAAACTACCTTTTTTAAGCGAAAATTACGTTTTCCGGCGTTTCTCCGCGTCTGGAGACGTAACTACTGGATGGACTCAATTGAAAAAATTATGGGACCTACCTGGATAGTAACCCTTTCAAACAAAAAAAAAAGGTAACCCGATCGGACGTACAGGAGCTGAACGCCGGTGGACAACACATCTCGAAAAAGCAAATCCCGCAAGACAACCATAGTAACCTCCTCCTTGTTTGAAGTCGGTTAAAAAATGACTATTTCTCATTTCCCAAATGATTGAAAGACTTTCCTTTCACCTCTGAATTGCTCCAGATTGATCATTTTTTTTGAGTAGGTGCTTCTCTTTCAGAATGACTTCCGGATGGTAACAAATAAATATGAATATATAATAATTTAGCAGGTGCCAGGTAATAAGACCGGGTCTGAACTTGAAGACTCATAGAGAAATCTGAAATGGTTTTTAGGAATAGACGTAAATGGTCATTGTAAAATTGAGATTGTTACATATCGGCTCTCATAAATGCTGAATTGCTCTGAAAACTGATTATAGTTATAGTTATGCGGATTCCATGGGTTTCTCCAAGAAATTATAAGAGAGTCGCCGACTCCAAAAAGTTAGCAATCTGGAGGCGATTCAGAGGTGAAAGGAAAGTATTTTAATAATTTGGGAAATGAAGAAGAAGAAAAAGAAATCATGCATTATTATAAATCAAACAACTATTTTTATAACATAAAGAAAATCGAGGAGACATGTATATAATCATGGTCTAAAGACCGTCTAATAGAGTTCGCTTCATCAGGTTTTTTTATATTTTTATTATTTTATTACTGCACTGCTCATTTGGTGGTGCTTGACAACTTTTATTACTTCATTCGTCCTAAAGTCCATATTGCATCGAAGCTTTTACTCTGAGCTGCCATGATACCTTGCAAAATTTGACCAGCCTTCTATCACAGTTTCTCGACAATTTCAAATACTCAGTTCTTGATATTTCCCTCTCACCAATGATCTTCAGCCTTATTGTAACATAAGCGGTGCATGTACTCACAAAATGATACGCGTTCTCAATTTCACCACTAATGCACACCGGGCATGTCTGGACACTATCCCCAAATGGACGATATCGCAAGGCTAGGAAAAATTTGGGAAATGAGAAAAAATAGTCATTTTTATATTATTAGGGGAAGTGATCGAATCAATCAGGAAGTGGTCAGGACAATACGAGTAGCAAAGTAGCCCTTAAAATGTGTAGTTGGTGAATGAGTTGCGGCGAAGTTGGGACATTTTTGTTATTTTTTCCTTCTCAGAGTTTATTTTATTGGCTGTTAATTTTGAAGTCGGTTTTATTTATTCTTTTGTATTACTAGGGGAGGTGGTCCTACCAATTGGGAAGTGGTCAGATCAATACGAGTAGTAAAGTCCTTAAAATGTGTAGTTGGTGATTGAGTGGCAGTGAAGTTGGGACATGATTGTTTTTTTTTTCCGAGTTCTTTATAGGTAATATTTTTTTCCAAAAGTTTCTTTTCTGTTCAGATGTACCTTCATACCGACTCAAACATTGAATTACTGTATGAACTATGGTCGCCACTGGTTTCATCTTTATTTGATTATTTCATATTTATTACATTATCTCTTATCATGTCTTCATAATTTTCATTAGAAATAATTATTCCATCTTTTCTAGGGTGTTTGGTTTAGCAATTGCTACATCGTCCTTCCTTAACCTATTGCTTCCGTTAGCCGCAGACTCCGAGCCAGAGTTCATCATAATCGTCAGAATACTCCAGGGCTTGGTTGAGGTGACATACGACAGTAATTATTAAATCCAATTTACTAGCCCTCCGGCATTAATTATAATTTCAACTTTGTATAGGCTGCATCGTCGCATAGCTTTCACATTTTATCTTGTTACATTTCAACTTCAGGGTGTGACCTATCCTGCCTGCCATGGCATCTGGCGATATTGGGCTCCACCACTGGAACGAAGTCGCTTAGCGACGATCGCCTTCTGCGGAAGTTACGCTGGTGTCGTTCTGGGTATGCCACTATCGGGTATGCTCACCGCTGGAGTTGGCTGGCAAGCCCCGTTCTACTTTTATGGTAAGGAAGCTAGTCAAATTGCGTACAAGTCCGCAACACAATTAGACATTTTTATGTGCTTCGCCAGCAACCACCTCTGTGGTAATTGTCTGGGTAGCGTAAAGACGAGCCGAACCCCGACGTACCGCTCTTCATGGTTGAGCTTCGCCATTAGGTGAAAAGATTTTCTTTTCTTTTAATGAATACTTAACCTAAATCTCAGTTATCGGGATAGTTACCAAGATACACGACAACAACGTCAAGCTCATAATCATAAGTTGCTCAGCAACGGCTATGCTGGAACAGATGGAAAGTCCAATCAAGTGCATTATCTACTAGACTGTGCTACCATGGTATCTGAAGGCGGACGAAATACAGTAGGTAATAAATCAGAGTGTTCCTTATAATACAACATTATGCCCCTAAGGTTTGGCTTCTTGGGTCAAGCAACCCCCTCTGTGGAAATCGTATGGAAAACGTAAATACCTTAATCTCAATACCTACATAAATTGATACCTACATCTAATCTCTATCTTAATAGTAACACAAAAAAATGCAAAGTTGATCACTGAATTGTTTATAATATACATTTATGAATGACCTTAAATCCCAGTTTTCGGGATAGTTACTGGTGAGGTGAATATATAAAAACTAGCGAAAGTGCTTGGTCAGCAAATAATAAATCGGAAATGTGTCTTCTGGCTTTTCTCCCCTTCACCCGTCTTGAACAGCAAACAATGCGACAACAAGAAAAGAAGATAAATTATAGCGACTTCCTTCTTTGAAGTCGGTTAAAGATAGCAAGAGAGGGGTGCCATCTCCATAACATTTGACAGTATTCACTGTCGTGCTTTTTCAAAATGCCCACTCCTAAGATTGAGCATTTTCGATTTGGGCAGTCCTAAGTTTGAGCAGTTCCATTTTCGCCTAGGAATGAGTAAATTCCTAGGCCATGGGCGTTTTCGCCCAGCACAAAATTATATTGATCGATTGAAGGAACATTGGCTGCAAGGGCATATAAATTAGAATAATACGACAATTATTGTTGCTGAAACCAAGACAACATGTAATTTATTTATTTTTAGGAGTTTTGGGTCTCTTGTGGTATCTATCCTGGCTGTGGCTAGCATTTGAAAGGCCATCGAAACATCCCACCATTTCTGCAAAGGAGCTTTTTTACATCGAAAACTCGTTAGGTGAAAATTGTTCGCTGTCCTCAATCAATATCCATTCTTTACTTGATTACTTTAGTAAGGAAAATTATTTAATATTCCTCATTTTTCAAAGGCAAAACGACTCAAGCCTCGTTACCGACGCTGTCAACGACACCGTGGAAAAAGTTCTTCACATCAATGCCCGTTTATGCAATCATAGTGGCAAATTTTTGCCGCTCATGGAACTTCTATCTCTTAGTACTTTTCCAAGCTTCGTACCTATCATCAGCATTTGGTCTTAAGATTCAAGAGGTAATTAATTTACTTAATTAATCTATATGGAATAAGAAAAATTCCTTCGCTGAACATGGAGTCACCAGTCGCTGTTTATTTTTCCCTCTAAACAGACGGGGTTCCTTGGAGCGTTACCCCATCTGCTCATGACAATAATCGTGCCTTGCGGAGGCATGCTCGCCGATTACGTGAGGAAGAATCAAATCCTCTCAACGACCAACGTGCGAAAGGTGTTCAACTGTGGCGGTTTTGGTATGGAAGGACTTTTTTTCATCTTCGTTGCCTATTCAAAAACCGCCGTCTCAGCCAACATAGCCCTCACGTTGGGTGTCGCTTTCAGTGGATTCGCCATTTCAGGTAACATACGCGATGAGGAAGTGCAGATAAAAAATAAATAAAGAACGAAATTATTATATGTAAAGAACTTGACAACATAACTTAGGTAGTAGAAACTTGAAAAAAAAAATAATAATCCCATCTTCAAAAAATATTTTCCATAGAATTAAAAAACTGAAGAGGAAAAAAAACTTTTAAAAAAAAAATAAAGCCGACTTCAAAAAGTTTGTCTATAAAATACACTCTGAAAAGGAAAAAATAACAAAAATGTCCCAACTTCGCAGCAACTCATTCGCCAACTACACATTTTAAGGACTACTTCACTACTCGTATTGACCTGACCACTTCCTGATTGATTGGATCACCTTCCCTAATAATATAAAAATTACTTCGTTTTAGGGTAGTCGCTTCATATCTTCTTGGTTTTGAAGTTTGCGGGGGAGAAAAACTGGGCAACTCATTCTCCTTTTCCTTTATTGCCCGCCCCAAAAAAAGGAAAAGGAGAATGAGTTGTCCAGTTTTTCTCCCCCGCAAACTTCAAAACCAATAAAAATTACTGTTTCTCATTTCCCAAATGAGTAAAAGATTTTCCTTTCACCTCTGAATTGCCGCCAGATTGATCATCCTTTGGAGTCGGTGCCTCTCTTATATTGTATTGGAGAAGCCTATAGATTCCGAATTACCAGTAGTATGAATATAAATATCATGAGTTTTCACGATTCTTGAACAGAGCAAATCAGCATTTATGAGAACTGATTATTAACAATATCGATTTGAAGGTGACTATTCACGCCTTTTCCTAAAAACCATTTCAGATTTCTCTAAGAATCTTTACGTCCAGACCCAGACTTATTACCTGGCACCTACTAATTTATCGTAAATTCATATTTATTTGTAACCATCGGGAAGTCATTTTGCAGGGAGGCGCCGACTCCAAAAGATGATCAATCTGGAGGCAATTCAGAGGTGAAAGGAAAATCTTTTACTCATTTGGGAAATGAGAAACAGTAATTTTTATATTATTAGGGAAGGTGATCCAATCAATCAGGAAGTGGTCAGGTCAATACGAGTAGTGAAGTAGTCCTTAAAATGTGTAGTTGGCGAATGAGTTGCTGCGAAGTTGGGACATTTTTGTTATTTTTTCCTTTTCAGAGTGTATTTTATAGACAAACTTTTTGAAGTCGGTTTTTTTTTTTTAAGTTTTTTTTATTTTTCTCTTTTTAGTGACTTACAATTATGGACAGCTCTCTTTAGAGAATTTTCCCAAGCTTTCATTATTGTGTTCTTGTCACTTACTACTAACCGTCAAAACTCAATTCATAAGTCCGTTGAACGTTGAAGTTCTAAAGTATACCTAATGATTACCTAACTATTTTCAATGTTATTATGTTGATTGAGAGTGAGTTTGAACGTTTGGAATAATCCATCCACTGATTTGGGTAGCTTGGTCAACATACCGGATACTTTGATCCCATTGATACACCTATCAAAACTCAAATAATTGTCTACGCCATTGCTGGTTACTGGATTGCACCAGTTCACTCGTTCTTTATTTCTCTAACGATAATAGAGTGATGATTTCCTGAAGCGTATCTGCACTCACGCTGAATAAGAGAATCCGAACCAACTTTCAGAAATTTGCAAAACGTTTGTGCATTAAAATGGAGTTATTTGGCCTTGAAAACCGTGTTATTTATTGAAATTTTAATGCTGAATTCAAATCTTTCAACGAGAATGCTATGACTAACGTAGTTTTTTTTCTACAAGCATAAATAGTCAAAAAAACGTGATTTTTAACCGACTTCAAACAAGGAGGAGGTTACTATGGTCGTCTAGCGGGATTTTTTTTTTTTTTTTTTTTTTTTTTTTTCGGTATGTGTTGTCCACCGGCGTTCAGCTCCTGTACGTCCGATCGGGTTACTTTTTTTTTTGTTTGAAAGGGTTACTATCCAGATAGGTCCCATAATTTTTTCAATTGAGTCCATTCAGTAGTTACGTCTCCAGACGCGGAGAAACGCCGGAAAACGTGATTTTCGCGAAAAAAGGAAGTTTTGACTTTGCAAGCTTATAACTTCTAGAATACTTGCTCGATTGTTTTGTTTCTGGTGTCATTTTGTTCATAATTTATCTGCCTACAAGGGCTTAGCTTCAATTTTTCGTTCGGCATTCAAATATAGCGTGTAGAGAAGAAAGTGTAACAAAAAAAGTGATGCCAATTTTCACTTTTTTGAGGTTTTTCGAGCACCGTTCCCAACCACGTCGAGAAAAAAAGTATGAACACTACTGCACTTGAAAACACTTAGCTAGAGCTTTCTAACGATGGTAAAAAATCAAGTTTAGGTGGCATAATAAGGGAGCAATCGATGTTTTAATGGACCTGTGTTTGAGACCTCACAACTTCCAATCCTAAACTGTTTTTCCATAGTTTTTAAACTTAAATTGTTCACATTTGAGTCTAGTTTACGTGATCCAAATTTGATATTGATTGGACTAAAAGTAGATACTTTTTAGGCCGTATTTCTAAAAAATTTGTTTCAAAATCACGTTTTTTGGACTATTTATGCTTGTAGAAAAAAAACTACGTTAGTCATGGCATTCTCGTTAGAAGATTTGAATTCAGCGTTAGATTTTCAATAAATAACATCGTTTTGAAGGCCAAATAACTCCATGTTAATGCACAAACGTTCGGCGAATTTCTGAAATTTTGTTCGGATTCTCTCATTCAGTGCGATTGCGGGTACGCTTGAGAAAATAAAGAACGAGTGAATTGGTGCAATTCAGTAACCAGTAATGGTGTAGACAATTATTTGAGTTTTGGTAGGTGTATCAATGGGATCAAAGTATCCGGTATGTTGACCAAAAGACCCAAATCAGTGGATGGATTATTCCAAACGTTCAAACTCACTCTCAATCAACATAATAACATTGAAAATAGTTAGGTAATCATTATACTTTAGAACTTCATCGTTCAACGGACTTATGAATTGAGTTTGGACGGTTAGTAGTAAGTGACAAGAACACAATAATGAAAGCTTGTAAAGTTCTGTAAAGAGAGCTGTCCATAATTGTAAGTCAACAATAAAGTCAGAGAAATCGTATTGACCTGACCACTTCCTGATTGATTGGATCGCCTTCCCTAATAATATAAAAATTACTATTTCTCATTTCCCAAATGATTAAAAGATTTTCCTTTCACCTCTGAATTGCCTCCAGATTGATCATCTTTTGGAGTCGGCGCCTCTCTGGCAAAATAACCGATGGTTACAAATAAATATTATGAATTTACGATAAATTAGTAGGTGCCAGGTAATAAGTCTGGGTCTGGACGTAAAGATTCTTAGAGAAATCTGAAATGGTTTTTAGGAAAAGGCGTGAATAGTCACCTTCAAATCGATATTGTTAATGATCAGTTCTCATAAATGCTGATTTGCTCTGTTCAAGAATCGTGAAAACTCATGATATTTATATTCATACTACTGGTAATTCGGAATCTATAGGCTTCTCCAATACAATATAAGAGAGGCGCCGACTCCAAAAGATGATCAATCTGGAGGCAATTCAGAGGTGAAAGGAAAATCTTTTAATCATTTGGGAAATGAGAAATAGTAATTTTTATATTATTAGGGAAGGTGATCCAATCAATCAGGAAGTGGTCAGGTCAATACGAGTAGTAAAGTAGTCCTTAAAATGTGTAGTTGGCGAATGAGTTGCTGCGAAGTTGGGACATTTTTGTTATTTTTTCCTTTTCAGAGTGTATTTTATAGACAAACTTTTTGAAGTCGGTTCTATTTTTTTTTTTTAAGTTTTTTTTTTAAACAATTTTTTTAGTAATACGGCCTAAAAAGTATCTACTTTTAGTCCAATCAATACCAAATTTGGATCACGTAAACTAGACTCAACTTTGAACAATTTAAGTTTAAAAACTATGGAAAAACAGTTTTCGTTTGGAAGTTATAAGGTCTCAAACACAGGTCCATTAAAACATCGATTGCTCCCTTGTTACGCCGCCTAAACTTGATTTTTTACCATCGTTAGAAAGCTCTAGCTAAGTGCTTTCAAGTGCAATAGTGTTCATTTTTTTTTTCTCAACGTGGTTGGGAACGGTGCTCGAAAAACCTCAAAAAAGTGAAAATCGGCATCACGTTTTTTCTTACACTTTCTTCTCTACACGCTATATTAGAATGCTGAACGAAAAATTGAAGCTGGGCCCTCGTAGGCAGATAAATTATGAACAAAATGACACCAGAAACAAAACAATCGAGCAAGTATTCTAGATGTTATAAGCTTGCAAAGTCAAAACTTCCTTTTTTCGCGAAAATCACGTTTTCCGGCGTTTCTCCGCGTCTGGGGACGTAACTACTGGATGGACTCAATTGAAAAAATTATGGGACCTACCTGGATAGTAACCCTTTCAAACAAAAAAAAAAGTAACCCGATCGGACGTACAGGAGCTGAACGCCGGTGGACAACACATACCGAAAAAAAAAAAAATCCCGCTAGACGACCATAGTAACCTCCTCCTTGTTTGAAGTCGGTTAAAAATAGAAAAATTATTCCCGCTTCACAGGCATTAGTGGCTGATTACACATTTTAGAACACCCTATTACGTGTGAGACGTTATTTTTAGTACCTACTCGTAATGATCTGACCACTTCCTCCTTGATTTGACCATCTCCCCAAACAATATAAACCAGTCGTGTACATAAATCACACCGTACTTCCTATTCACGTCTGTATCAGGTATAACTAGTTAAATTCAGTATTATTCGAAACTAGCCCAGGGAAATTCAAAAATAAAAAACTTAAAAATAAAAAACCGACTTCAAAAAAAAAACCGACTTCAAAAAAAGGATTAAATACACTCTGAAAAGGAAAAAATAAAAATGTCCCAACTTCGCAGCAACTCATTCGCCAACTACACATTTTAAGGACTACTTTACTACTCGTATTGACCTGACCACTTCCTGATTGATTAGATTACTATTTCTCATTACCCAAATGATTAAAAGATTTTCCTTTCACCTCTGAGTCGCCTCCAGATTGGTCATCTTTTGGAGTCGGCGCCTCTCTTGTAAGGTCGTGGAGAAGCCATCTTCAGCAGACCCTAAATTCACAAAAACCGATTATTAAATCGTAGCGGAGCGAATAAGGCGACAATAGGCGTCTTCAACGGCTGGAACTATTACTTGAGCTTAACTTTAACTTAAACTTTGATTTTCTGCTGTATGGATATTTTATTATGTTAACCATTCAAGGCTGAGAGCTTTAATCCTTATTTAGAAGATATGACAGGAATGACGTACCACATGGTGTAACCTCAAAACTCTGATGTACATTTATGACGTTACAGGATACAACGTAAACCATTTAGACATCGCTCCAAGATACGCAAGTATTCTGATGGGCATGTCTAATGGGATCGGGACAATAGCCGGTCTCATTTGCCCGATCGTCATCGACCACATTACTAACGACCACGTGAGTTATGCCAATGAATACAGTATCTTTTCGTTCCTGATCACCTCGTTTCTACTTCCATGTTTAAATAGTAAACGTAGGTATTGCGATTGTCCGAGAAGTCGAATTCGGTAGGGAGGAAAATTTGGAATACATGTTCATGGTGCTAGAATACTGGTTCATGGTGTTAACAAGTGTCAGTGTGTCTGTCGTCAAAAATTGACAAAAATCTCTCCATCTCCGTGCATAATGAATGAAACTTAATGGAGTTTTCAGAAAATGCAGTCCCAGTGAGCCATCGGGTCCACGTCGCCTTGAGGATTCCCGAACGGGCTAGGTTTTTGTCCCCCTAACATCCCCTGGACATCAAAAAATGTGACGACAATGAAAAGAAGAATTTTTTCCATTGTTCATTATTATTCGTCCAATTCAGCAACGTTTACAAAGTAAAACCAGTAGTGTGAATAGATCACGCAGTACTTCCATGTTTTGAGTTGGTAACTGGAATAACCAATTATAAAATCAAAAAGGTCGGACCAAGGGCCCAACGTTATCACTCTACAACTGTTAAAGAAAAAATTGCAAGGACTACCCAAAAATAAAAAAACGCAACAATTAGGTTAATAAGGCGGAATTGCAGTATCTGAGCCTAACATAACGATACAAGCCAAGTTTTTACTTCCATGTTTACGCAGTAAATGGAAGTATTGAGATCGTCTGAAAAGTCGAATTCGGAACCGAGGTCCTGTTGGAAGAAATTTTCATAGTGCACCTTTTATACTCAGAAACACTTTCTGAACAAGTGTCTGTTCGACTGTGTGTCTGTGGTCACAAACTGACATAAATCACCATATCTCCCTGAAAAATGGATGAAACCCTATGAAATTTTAAGGGAATGTTTTCCCAGTGATTGTGCAAAATTAGGTTTTTCCGGGATTTGAATTACACACAGTACTTCCGAGATATAAGCGATCAAAGTTTTTTCTGTTTCGATTTTTACAGGCTATGAGAGTCAATATTTTTCTACGTTTAATGGCTTGAAATGTCGGTTATGGCAAGCAGAAAACACTAGATTTTTTTGTATAGTGGGTCACATACAATGCCTCCACGTTATGAGCGTTTTTCACGATTTCACTAGTGCATGTATTTTGTGCATGTGTTGTATTTTGATATTTACAGGCCGAAAACTCAATGTATTTGAACGTTCAAGGTCTTAAAATGATGGGGTCGGCGATTGAATGATGCCTGATTTTTATCAAATGGGTCACATGCAGTACTTCCGCGTTATTTGCGCATTTGCTACATTTTTATTTTTATGGACCACAAAAATGAATATATTCGAACGCTGGAGGACTTAAAATTTTTCTATATGACAGTTGAATATCGCTTGATTTTTATTATTGGGGTCACATGCAGTACCTCCACGTAAAACGCATTTTCGGTTATTTTAATTGTATTTTTTGGGTCTCTTTGCTTTAAATGTGACCAACTTTGACCTCGTTCACAAAACTTGTTTTGCATAGTTTGGATAACACACAGTACTTCCGCAATATGCCATTTTTTAACTTTTGAGATTTTAATAGACCGCAAAAGTGAACATACATTAGACTTTAAATTTTCTATGTGACAGCTGAATATCGCTTGATTTTTATTATTGGTATCACAAGCAGTACTTCCTCGTAAAACGCATTTTCATTTATTGTACTTTTTGGGTCTCTTTGCTATACATTTGACCAACTCTGACCACGTTCACAGAACTGTTGTACCGCTTGGATAACACACAGTACTTCCGCCGAATGCCGTTTTTTGCTTTAGAGATTTTTATAGAACACAAGAGTGAATATTATACTTTAGACTTTAAATTTTTCTTTATGACAGTTGAATGTTGCTTGATTTTTATTATTAGGGTCACATGCAGTACTTCCTCGTTACCCGTAATTTCAGTTATTTCATTCTAGCGCTTTTGTAACTTTCGGGTCTCTTTGCTTTAAATATGACCAACAACGACCATGTTTTGATCACATCCCGTACTTCCGCCGTACGCCGTTTATCGCTATTGAGCTTTCAACAGGGTGCAAAAACGCTGCAATTGATTGTGCAGTGGTTTATTATTATTTCGCTTCAATATTGATTTAAGAAGACTATCCATTTGTCATTTTAAATATTCCGAACATTTGTGAACATTCCCACCGAAAAAAACGCTGCAAATGATTGTACAGTGGTTTATTATTCCTTCGCTTCAAATAAAATTTCAGAAGACCATACATTTCAGATAGTCATTATTCAGAACATGATGTGTGAACATTTCAACCGAAAAACAGATTGGTAACGATCGGGGAAAATTCCGTAGCAACTATTGTAATTTTAATATATTTTATTTTTCTTAATTTCCAAATTAAAAACTAAATTTGTTGCCCTACCGTACAGCTAGAGAGAGTGTATAACGACCATTCCAATGAGTATAGAACGATTTTTATAGCTCCAAGAACTCTCGAGTTATACCCTCATGTCAAATTTCTGAAAATCTCCCAAATTCGGCACAAAAGCTGCGATAACTCGCGAACCAATAAAGCTATCGACCCGACGATGGTCTCATTCGATTCAGCGTCCAAAAATCTATGTAATTTGATACCACGTTCACATTTTTCTGAAAAACCTTGGAAAATAAGAATTTTCTCCCCCTCAAAACCCCCCAAAAATACCCTTAGAATTGAGCTAGCAACTTGGTTCAAGAATTGGGCCGTCGTAGGACCGAGATTGATTTTTGGTGAAAATTTCAAATTTTTAGCTCTTACAGTTTGGCCGGAAAACTGCTAACAGCGTACGGCGTACGGCGGACGGCGGACGGCGTACGGCGGACGGACAGAAATCTTTTTATTGGATATTCGGATTCTGCATGCCTTGAAACGTAAAACATCAAATTTTGAGGGGGGTTAGAAAATTTTTTTTCTTGGGCGATTACAACGGGTTATTATAGAATAATAAACCAAAATTTATAACCCCCCTAAAAATTTGATGTTTTACGTTTCAAGGCATGTAGAATCCGAATATCCAATAAAAACGCTGCAAATAATTGTACAGTGGTTTATTATTATTTCGCTTCAATATTGATTTAAGAAGACTATCCATTTGTGATGGCAATTATTTCGAACATTTCTGAACAATCACACCGAAAAACAGATGGTAACTATAGGGGAAAACTCCGTAGCAACTATTGTAATTTTAATCATTTTTATTTTTCTTAATTTCCTAATTAAAAGCTAAACTTATTGCCTAACGATACAGCTGGAGAGAGTGTTTAACGACCTTTCCAATGAGTATAGAACGATTTTTATAGCTCCAAGAACTCTCGAGTTATACCCTCATCATGTCAAATTTCTGAAAATCTCCCAAATTCGGCACAAAAGCTGCGATAACTCGCGAACCAATAAAGCTATCGACCCGACGATGGTCTCATTCGATTCAGCGTCCAAAAATCTATGTAATTTGATACCACGTACACATTTTTCTGAAAAACCTTGGAAAATAAGAATTTTCTCCCCCTCAAAACCCCCCAAAAATACCCTTAGAATTGAGCTAGCAACTTGGTTCAAGAATTGGGCCGTCGTAGGACCGAGATTGATTTTTGGTGAAAATTTCAAATTTTTAGCTCTTACAGTTTGGCCGGAAAACTGCTAACGGCGTACGGCGTACGGCGGACGGCGGACGGCGTACGGCGGACGGACAGAAATCTTTTTATTGGATATTCGGATTCTGCATGCCTTGAAACGTAAAACATCAAATTTTGAGGGGGGTTAGAAAATTTTTTTTCTTGGGCGATTACAATGGGTTATTATAGAATAATAAACCAAAATTTATAACCCCCCTAAAAATTTGATGTTTTACGTTTCAAGGCATGTAGAATCCGAATATCCAATAAAAACGCTGCAAATAATTGTACAGTGGTATATTATTATTTCGCTTCAATATTGATTTAAGAAGACTATCCATTTGTGATGGCAATTATTTCGAACATTTCTGAACAATCACACCGAAAAACAGATGGTAACTATAGGGGAAAACTCCGTAGCAACTATTGTAATTTTAATCATTTTTATTTTTCTTAATTTCCTAATTAAAAGCTAAACTTATTGCCTAACGATACAGCTGGAGAGAGTGTTTAACGACCTTTCCAATGAGTATAGAACGATTTTTATAGCTCCAAGAACTCTCGAGTTATACCCTCATCATGTCAAATTTCTGAAAATCTCCCAAATTCGGCACAAATGCTGCGATAACTCGCGAACCAATAAAGCTATCGACCCGACGATGGTCTCATTCGATTCAGCGTCCAAAAATCTATGTAATTTGATACCACGTACACATTTTTCTGAAAAACCGTGGAAAATATGAATTTTCTCCCCCTCAAACCCCCCAAAAATACCCTTAAAATTGAGCTAGCAAGTTGGTTCAAGAATTGTGCCGTCGTAGGACCGAGATTGATTTTTGGTGAAAATTTCAAGAATTTCGCTATTATGGTTTGGCCGGAAAACTGCTAACGGCGTACGGCGTACGGCGGACAGACAGAATTTTTTGGTTTATTATTCAATAATAAACCATTGTAATCGCCCAAGAAAAAAATTTTATAACCCCCTCAAAATTTGATGTTTTACGTTTCAAGGCATGTAGAATCCGAATATCCAATAAAAAACGCTGCAAATGATTGTACAGTGGTTTATTATTATTTCGCTTCAATATTGATTTAAGAAGACCATCCATTTGTCATTTTAAATATTCCGAAAATTTGTGAACGTTCCCACCGAAAAACAGATGGTAACTATAGGAGAAAACTCTGTAGCAACTATTGTAATTTTAATCATTTTTATTTTTCTTAATTTCCTAATTAAAAACTAAACCTGTTACCTAACGATACAGCTGGAGAGAGTGTTTAACGACCATTCCAATGAGTATAGAACGATTTTTATAGCTCCAAGAACTCTCGAGTTATACCCTGAAAATCTCCCAAATTTTTCACAAAAGCTGCGATAACTTGAGAACCAATAAAGCTACCGACTCGGCGATGGTCTCATTCGATTCAGCGTCCAAAAATCTATATAATTTGATACCACGTACACATTTCTCTGAAAAACCTTGGAAAATATTAATTTTCTCCCTCTCAAAACCCCCCAAAAATACCCTTAAAATTGAGCTAGCAAGTTGGTTCAAGAATTGGGCCGTCGTAGGACCGAGATTGATTTTTGGTGAAAATTTCAAATTTTTAGTTTGGCCGGAAAACTGCTAACGGCGTACGGCGGTCGGACAGAAATTTTTTTATTGGATATTCGGATTCTACATGCCTTGAAACGTAAAACATCAAATTTTGAGGGGGGTTAGAAATTTTTTTTTCTTGGGCGATTACAATGGTTTATTATAATAATAAACCAAAAAATTCTGTCTGTCCGCCGTACGCCGTACGCCGTACGCCGTTAGCAGTTTTCCGGCCAAACTGTATGAGCTAAATTCTAGAAATTTTCACCAAAAATCAATCTCGGTCCTACGACGGCCCAATTCTTGAACCAACTTGCTAGCTCCATTTTAAGGGTATTTTTGAAGGTTTATGAGGGGGAGAAAATTCTTATTTTCCAGGGTTTTTCAGAAAAATGTCTATTTGGTATCAAATTATATAGATTTTTGGATGCTGAATCGAATGAGACCATCGCCGGGTCGATAGCTTCATTGGTTCTTGAGTTATCGCAGCTTTTGTGCCAACTTTGGGAGATTTTCAGGAATTTGACATGAGGGTATAACTCGAGAGTTCTTGGAGCTATAAAAATCGTTCTATACTCATTGGAATGGTCGTCAAACACTCTCTCCAGCTGTATCGTTAGGCAATTAGTTTAGCTTTCAATTAGGAAATTAAGAAAAATAAAAATGATTAAAATTACCATAGTTGCTACGGAGTTTTCCCCTATAGTTACCATCTGTTTTTCGGTGGGATTGTTCAGAAATGTTCGAAATAATTGCCATCACAAATGGATAGTCTTCCGAAATCCATTATTGAAGCGAAGGAATAATAAACCACTGTACAATAATTTGCAGCGTTTTTATTGGATATTCGGATTCTACATGCCTTGAAACGTAAAACATCAAATTGTCAGGGGGGGCTATAAATTTTTTTTTCTTGGGCGATTACAATGGTTTATTATTAAACCAAAATTCTGTCCGTCCGCCGTACGCCGTACGCCGTTAGCAGTTTTCCAGCCAAACTGTAAGAGCTAAAAATTTGAAATTTTCACCAATAATCAATCTCGGTCCTACGACGGCCCGATTCTTGAACCAACTTGCTAGCTCAATTTTAAGGGTATTTTTGGGGGGTTTTGAGGGGGAGAAAATTCATATTTTCCAGGTTGTTTCAGAAAAATGTGTACGTGCTAAAATTACAATAGTTGCTACAGAGTTTTCCCCTATAGTTACCATATCGTCGCTGAATCGGCAACACCTGGTATCTCAATTTTCTCCACTTTTCAGGAGAGCAAAAAAACCACTTCATTCTTTCACTTTACGTTCCATGTCTCATCTCAGGCTATTATTATGTTAAATCACATGTGGGGGAAACGTAGAAACTAAAAAAAAAACGGAAACTTAGAAATTACAAAAAATGCTTGAGATAGCCAGTGTTGTCAGTTGCAGACTTGAGATAGCTGTTGTTGCTTTGGGAAGTTTAATTCGAGTCTGCGTATATAATATCTCTAGGTTTTTTATATTTGGCAGAATAATTCGTAACCATTGAATTTATCGATGTCCGGGGGTTGTGAGGTGGAGAAAAACCAGGCGACTCATTCTCCAATTCTTTATTAGCTGGCTCTACGTCGCCCTGAGTATGCCCGAATGGGCGAAAGTGCTCGGCCAGCTAATAAAGAATTGGAGAATGAGTCGCCTGGTTTTTCTCCACCTCACAACCCCCGGACATCAAGAAATGCGACGAGAAGGAAAATATTAAATTTATTTGTAACAAGAAAAAATTTCTGAAAAACCTTGGAAAATATGAATTTTCTCCCCCTCAAAACCCCCCAAAAATACCCTTAAAATTGAGCTAGCAAGTTGGTTCAAGAATAGGGCCGTCCTTGGACCGAGATTGATTTTTGGTGAAAATTTCAAATTTTTAGCTCTTGCAGTTTGGCCGGAAAACTGCTAACGGCGGACGGCGGATGGACAGAATTTGTTTTATTGGATATTCGGATTCTACATGCCTTGAAACGTAAAACATCAAATTTTGAGGGGGGGTTAGAAATTTTTTTTTTTCTTGGGCGATTACAATGGTTTATTATTGAATAATAAACCAATACAAAAAATGGTTGTACTGAAGAAAGAAATAAGGCCAAATGAACACGAAACGACAAGCTCTGTATTTTTTCCAACAAACAATAACAGTATTTTAACACTCCAGAATTGGGAACACAATCTATATATATAAAACTACACAACCAGGAGGAGAAGGTATACTATTGATTGAGGAACTGGCTGGAGGGATTTGGACGAAAAAAATAGGTGATGCTTAAAATTTAAGGCCATCGGCTGAAAAAATCTTAGAATTTCGATTTTTTGCTTCGTTTTTTTGAAAAAAATCGAAATGTGTCGAAAAACGTGTTTTTGGTGAAAAATCGCGAACGCGGAATTTTTTCTATCGGGCGCTGTAGCGCCTTAAATATTGATTTTCGTCTATACCAAGTGAATTGGAAAGTTGTAGCCAGTTAAATTTCCTACATTTTTGTAATTACAATTGTAAAGTTTGGTTCAACCCCCGCGGAGCTATAGCGATCCAAAGTCGGAACTTAGGTGCCGCGTCTCAAAAAAAACTCCGACGGGTGGAGCAAAATTGTGAAGCGATAAAAAATTTTTGACACTATATTCGTCAATTAAATCGAAAATAAAAAGTACGTTAAATCGTACTTTTTTGATTTTCGACCTTGATTTTTCGTGAGGGAGGAAAATGTCAAAATTTGAGCTTTTTCGAAACCACGTTTTTCCGCAGTTGATCGCGATTTTCTCGAAAAATTTCCACAACGCGAAAAGATTTTATGAGCGCATTTTGTTCATGGATAAATTCTTTAAACGAAAAAGTACAAGAATTCGTTCGTAGGTTGATTTTAGCCGGAGCTAGAGCGGCCCGAAGCGAAGGTCAAAAAATCTTGGGTATCCAATTGATTGAGAAACTGGGAATAGGTAATCAAATTTTGGTCATAGTGCCGTTCAATTGAGACAAACTGATCGGGTGAAAAAATCTTCTTTTTTTTAATTAGGCCTCTGTTCAAATTTTATTGCACTTTAAAGTTTTATGACACGATTTTTTGCGTTTTTTTGCATGTTTTTCGCATATAACTTTTGAACCGACTACTTTTACATAGGTATATTACTCAGAGGCGAGAAAGAGCTATCAAAATCCTACAATTTGGTGTATTTAATTATATTTTTATGTTATGTCCCCGCGGAGCTATTAACGTTTGAAGAAAAGTCAAAACACGTTTTTTGACATAAAGTGGAATATTCCTCGAAAGCTATCATATACGCTAGCCATTTTCGTATTTTTACTGGATTCTACGTTAAATTTCCTACATTTTCTTCCACAGCACCTAATCTGTCCCCTTTCCGGAACGTGACGAAAAAAAATCCCAAAGTTGAAACTTCAAAAGTATGAAAAACGAAAAAAATTCGAGAAATATTATTAATCGTTCGAATTTGATTGTTTTCACTTTAAATTCAAACTGTACGTCTAATTTCCTGTAGGAACCATTAATTAATCAAATTTGAACAGTACTGAAAGTATTTGCTACGGAATTTCAAAGTTGAAAAACGTTGAAATGGCGTGTATTAACCCTGGAAAAACTTATAGTTGCCGACTAATTTCCGCCGTTTTGACGTCATATTCGGATTCAGCGTTAAATTTCCTATAAGAATAGCTTTCAAAATTGCTTTAAAACGAAAATTTAATTTTTCACTATTACCGATGCCAGCGGAGCTCGGAAATTCGGCCGGCGAAAAACTCGATTTACGGAAAATAATTTCTCTGGCTCTGTTTAAATTTTTTTCACCAAATTTTTTGCTACGTACGTGTGTAAGGCGTTCAAATGAAGACTCCTGCATAATAAAACAATTGATTCGCATTTATTTTGACCCCGAAAATCACGGTTAAAGCCCAATTTTTGAGCTTTCAAAAACCGATTTTTTTGGACCACTTGCAGATTTTTCCGAAAAATAAAAAAAATACCAAAAATACATCATGGTGAGACACAACTTTCCTAAAAATTTCAGATTTTTATCTGTATTGAGAGAGGAGTAAAAATTCGATAACTGTTCGGTTGAAAAAAATCGCAGGGGTACCCCTTGGATTTTTCGCGAAAATTTTTTTGAAATAGATTTCGCTCAAATTCAGCATAATGATAGTTGATGATGTGTATATCAATAATATATGGTCCATTCTTTGTTTCTTTCGCACTAAATAGATGAAAATAACGTTTAAAGTTGAAAAATGTCATTTTTTCGTGTATAGTCTACTAATATTGTTGAATAACGCAAAAACGGTAGAAAAATTGATAGGTACATTACATTGGGAAAACGTGGACAATTAAATTACCTATCTTTTGGTATATTCAAACATTTGAATTGACGACTTTTTGTCTGAGTTATCCACTGTGCAAGTTACAAATCTTGGAAAACTTACAGTCGTTAAGTCTAATTTTGCTCCTACTTTGCTCCAGTTGAAAAACCCAATACTTTATGATACAAAGTACGATACAATCCCCACCACCAACATACCAAATTATAGCAACTACTACCAAGTACTTTCTACTATAAAAATACCTATAGATTCCCACTCTCCATACACAAATAATAAACTACTACTACCTACCCATACCTATACCTATACCTACCTACCTACCCATACCCATACCTATACTATATATGCTATATACTATACTATATACTATACTATATACTATACTATATACTATACTATATACTATACTGTATAATATACTGTATAGTATACTATATATAGGAGTGATAAGGACAACACCCCGAGTTGTTTATGTAAGGCCCGAGAGGAGGGGCGGAGCCCCTCCGACGGGCCGACCGCGCGCGATAGCTGAGGGGGGCGAAGCCCCCCTCTGAGGGGGTTGGGCGGCGGCAGCCGCCAGGGGCGCTCAGCCCCTAGTATTCTTATAGACTCCAAGAGCGAATGTCCGTTTGAAGTTTGCTTGAGTTCTTTTGACAATAGTGGGATGGAAGAGTGGGCGGCTCATCCAGAAATTGGTTCAAATAACCGATTGCCTCATTGAACTCAATTTTACTATTGTTCTCAGCACGTTGGAGAATGGGTTGCAGAGGAAGGTCGTATTCTTGGTCACTTATGCAGTTGTGTCCTCTCCCACATGGAACATTGTGTTGCTGAAAATTGGAGAGCCAATAGTGGAGTTCTGCTCGTTTAAGACCAAGGGTGTAGAGGTACATTTCCCTACAGGTGGTTTCTTCTAGTTCCCAATCGAACCCTACTTCCTCAATGACAATATTTTCAGGAGGAACGATAGCATAAGCAGGGGGATTTTCTTCTGTGGGAGTCTGTAGACGAATTAAATTGGCGGGGTCTGCATTGAGTGCACTACAAATAATCTCTTCGACGGTGAACTGATATTGAGTCTCTTCATCTTCGGACCCAGAGGAATCTAAAAAACCATCAAATACAGTGAACTACTTTAGAATTCCCGTAAAGAATTATTTGTATAGCTAAATTGAAGATCGTCGCTGAATCGGCAACACCTGGTATCTCAATTTTCTCCACTTTTCAGGAGAGCAAAAAAACCACTTCATTCTTTCACTTTACGTTCCATGTCTCATCTCAGGCTATTATTATGTTAAATCACATGTGGGGGAAACGTAGAAACTAAAAAAAAAACGGAAACTTAGAAATTACAAAAAATGCTTGAGATAGCCAGTGTTGTCAGTTGCAGACTTGAGATAGCTGTTGTTGCTTTGGGAAGTTTAATTCGAGTCTGCGTATATAATATCTCTAGGTTTTTTATATTTGGCAGAATAATTCGTAACCATTGAATTTATCGATGTCCGGGGGTTGTGAGGTGGAGAAAAACCAGGCGACTCATTCTCCAATTCTTTATTAGCTGGCTCTACGTCGCCCTGAGTATGCCCGAATGGGCGAAAGTGCTCGGCCAGCTAATAAAGAATTGGAGAATGAGTCGCCTGGTTTTTCTCCACCTCACAACCCCCGGACATCAAGAAATGCGACGAGAAGGAAAATATTAAATTTATTTGTAACAAGAAAAAATTTCTGAAAAACCTTGGAAAATATGAATTTTCTCCCCCTCAAAACCCCCCAAAAATACCCTTAAAATTGAGCTAGCAAGTTGGTTCAAGAATAGGGCCGTCCTTGGACCGAGATTGATTTTTGGTGAAAATTTCAAATTTTTAGCTCTTGCAGTTTGGCCGGAAAACTGCTAACGGCGGACGGCGGATGGACAGAATTTGTTTTATTGGATATTCGGATTCTACATGCCTTGAAACGTAAAACATCAAATTTTGAGGGGGGGTTAGAAATTTTTTTTTTTCTTGGGCGATTACAATGGTTTATTATTGAATAATAAACCAATACAAAAAATGGTTGTACTGAAGAAAGAAATAAGGCCAAATGAACACGAAACGACAAGCTCTGTATTTTTTCCAACAAACAATAACAGTATTTTAACACTCCAGAATTGGGAACACAATATTCTTATAGACTCCAAGAGCGAATGTCCGTTTGAAGTTTGCTTGAGTTCTTTTGACAATAGTGGGATGGAAGAGTGGGCGGCTCATCCAGAAATTGGTTCAAATAACCGATTGCCTCATTGAACTCAATTTTACTATTGTTCTCAGCACGTTGGAGAATGGGTTGCAGAGGAAGGTCGTATTCTTGGTCACTTATGCAGTTGTGTCCTCTCCCACATGGAACATTGTGTTGCTGAAAATTGGAGAGCCAATAGTGGAGTTCTGCTCGTTTAAGACCAAGGGTGTAGAGGTACATTTCCCTACAGGTGGTTTCTTCTAGTTCCCAATCGAACCCTACTTCCTCAATGACAATATTTTCAGGAGGAACGATAGCATAAGCAGGGGGATTTTCTTCTGTGGGAGTCTGTAGACGAATTAAATTGGCGGGGTCTGCATTGAGTGCACTACAAATAATCTCTTCGACGGTGAACTGATATTGAGTCTCTTCATCTTCGGACCCAGAGGAATCTAAAAAACCATCAAATACAGTGAACTACTTTAGAATTCCCGTAAAGAATTATTTGTATAGCTAAATTGAAGATCCTGACCTATCGTTGGTCATGGTGAATGAGCTTACAGTAAGATGACAACAAAAGCTATCTCAACATAGAACTAACGTTAACACAAGCTATCTCAATCCCATTCTCTGCCTATTAGGTTGTTGCTCAATACAGCACAAACTACTGACAATCTTAGCAACCGTGAGTTTCCATGATCAATAGAAATATCATGCCATTCAGAATTATCAAGAAATTTGTCGAAAATCAAATAAAAAAGTGCACTTACATTCGGAAAAAGGGGAGAGCTGAGGGCGACCCATCTCTTCAACGTTAGATAGCACGTGTTGGCGACCCTCTTTAGATATCGCCTGTTATCAAAAATGTATTTTACGCGGTTCCTGTTGCCTGGACCTTTAAAATAACCTCACCATTCGATCCGGCAGTCGATTTTCTATAAGGAACCATATCTAACTCATTTTGATTAAAAAATGAGATAGCAGGTGTTGCCGATTCAGCGACGATATGTTTTTCGGTGGGACCGTTCACAAATGTTCGCAATATTTAAAATGACAAATGGATAGTCTTCTTAAATCAATATTGAAGCGAAATAATAATAAACCACTGTACAATCATTTGCAGCGTTTTATTTTTTAAAGTTTTTTTTTTTTAATTGAAAAAGTATGGCACCTACCTGTATAGTTACCCTTTCAAACAAAGAAAGAAGTAATCCGATCAGACTTACAGGGACTCATTCCCAGTACACATACTGAAAAAAAACCTGCAGGTCAACATAGCAACCTCCTAATTTTGAAGTCGGTTAAAATAAAAGTCATTCATCCACATAGGTAGTAAATACTTTCAACCCTTGAGCGTTCTACAGGTTGGTTTTGCAGAGATTCACAAGGCGGCCTTTTTTCAGACTAAGGGATCATGGAAGGTGGTCTTTTTGATGGCAGCTACTGTTCACATGTGTGGAGTCTCATTTTACGCCATCTTCGCCAGCGGTGAGCTCCAGCCATGGGCCGAACCTGAGCCTACCGAATCCAAACCGTGGGATCCCATGGAAAATGCGATTGAACCCACCGAAACTACTCGAATGGTAACAGCTCAATGATCCGATATCGACCGTAGAAAACCAACATCCAACATATTTATATGGAAAAAAAAACTAAGAATGAAACCAGTTGGGTGCTTAGATAACACTGTACTTCCATGTTTAGAGTCGTTACCAGGGACAACCAATTATAAAATCAAGAAAGTTAATCAATTTTATTTTTCTTAATTTCCTAATTAAAAACTAAATTTTTTGCCTAACGGTACAGCTGGAGAGAGTGTTTGACGACCATTCCAATGAGTATAGAACGATTTTTATAGCTCCAAGAACTCTCGAGTTATACCCTCATGACAAATTTCTGAAAATCGCCCAAATTCGATACAAAAGCTGTGATAACTCGAGAACCAATAGAGCTATCGATCCCACGATGGTCTCATTCGATTCAGCGTCCAAAAATCTATATAATTTGATACCACGTACACATTTTTCTGAGAAACCTTGGAAAATATGAATTTTCTCCCCCTCAAAACCCCCCAATAATACCCTTAAAATTGAGCTAGCAAGTTGGTTCAAGAATTGAGCCGTCGTAGGACCGAGATTGATTTTTGTTGAAAATGTCTAGAATGTAGCTATTATGGTTTGGCCGGAAAAGTGTTGACGGCGTACGGCGGACAATCTGTTTTTCGGTTGGATCGTTCACACATGGTCGGAATAACTACTATCAGAAATGGATAGTCTTCTTAAATCATTACTGAAGCGAAGTAATTATAAACCACTGTACAATCATTTTTGCAGCGTTTTTATTTGATATTCGGATTCTATATGCCTTGAAACATAAATCATCAAATTTTGAGGGGGGTTATAAATTTTTTTTTCTTGGGCGATTACAATGGTTTATTATTGAATAATAAACCAAAAGATAAAGAGATAAAAATTAAATGTCCTCTGCTTGCCGTGAAGAACATTTTACCTGTCGAGAGTGTTGACTTTTATGGAATCTAAAAATCACAATAAACAACATGGAGGAATAGTTTAATCCTTACATCTAGCAAGTAATCCTTGTGTACGTAAATTCAATCGAGTCATCTTATATTTCGCTGGGAGAACATTTACTGAGAATATTGTATTGAAATTGAATAATTTTTCAGGGTGGTATGACAATATTTGTCAATTTTTGACAAATCATAGAGATGGACAGACGTTCGCATAGACAGACAAACAAATGGACGTACAGACACTTGTTTTAAAAGACAGCCCTAGGAGCAAGTGCAGGAAAAGTTCAAGTAAAGCAGACAGTGGATTTCATTTCTCAGACAGTTTCCACTTATTTCACAATTTACTGTGGGTCTTGAAATTTTTTCCGCTTTGTAAATGTTGTTTAATCGGGCAAAAATGACCAAGAGATTTCTGAATTATTTCCAACTGTTCTACAATCATAAGAGTTTAAAAAACTGCAAATGATTGTACGGTGGGTTGTTATTCCTTAGCTTCAATAATGTGTAAATAGACCATCCATTTGTGATAGTAACTGTTCCGAAATTGTCAATGGGGTGTGAGGGGGAGAAAACCCAGGCGACTCATTCTCTGATTCTTTATTCGCTGGCCGAGCACTTTCGCTGATTTGCTGGCGGAGCACGTTCGCAGATCCAGGGCGACGTGGAGCCATAGGGTGCCACCGCCCCTATGTGGCACCCTGTGGACCCTATGGCATGTCGCCCTGAAGGTGGCCAAACGGGCGAAAGTGCTCAGCCAGCAAATAGAGAATAGGATGCGTTTTTTGAAGTCCGTTATAAAGCAACCTGATTCGACTTGAAGGGGCTGAATGTCAGCGGACAACACATACTGAGAGAAAAATGTCAACTTGAGGAACCACCTCCTTTTAAAGTTGGTAAAATAGGGCACACATAGTTTACTCGTTGCTTCTGCATTATCTCCAGTGGTTTTTCGTTCTTCACCATCAATAATGCTAATTATTTTAGATTTCCAAGAACTAATCTGATATGCACTTGTTTCAGGACGTAAAAGCTGTCGGGTACGGAACCGTGGGAGATCAAGGAGGTGGTTACACAAACCATCTGATGACCGCTCAGGCTGTACAGCCTGAAGTTCGCGACACGTACATGTATCAACAGCAGCCAGTGCCGCCACCAGTAGTAAGACCTCCGCTGCCCGTTTCACGCGCACCACCACCGAATCTTCCGCCACAGCCGGCGCCAGCTTACGATCAGCAAGTACCTGCATACGATTACAACCAGCCAACGTACGGAGTGCCACCGCCGTCGTACGACCAATCATATGGGAGTCCTACAGACCTCTTCACTGCGCACGATCCGCCTCCGGCAAAGCAGCCTTCGAACAACCCGTTCCTCAATTGAGGTGGTCAAGATTAGTCGATTATACGTTCCTTCTAGCCTGGCCTAAATTTGTTTTACGGTAAGAAAAAAAAAATTTCCTTAACCTCTTGCTGAAACCTAGGCAGTCCTATATCGTTTTCACTCCACGCGAGTATAAAAAGATGAAATTTATAGTTGTTATAATCATAAATTGATACCTATCGTTCAAACTCGTTGGTTGAGTATGATTTGTCAGCCTGCAGTGGAATATCACGAACGAGAATGCTATTGCAGAAGTTGTCTATCCCGTCACGTAAGCTGGAACAATTTTTTGCTCTTTTTTCCGCTTTTTTAAACTCGGTTCAACTCCAACAACTACTTTCATCTACTTATCAGGTTCCCAGCGTAATCAAGGTCAGTCTAAAGAGGAGTAAATTAGTCTAGTACTTGCGGTGAACGTGGTGGTGTACAATGAGTTGAGTGATGAGTCTAAACGTTGTAGAGATTATTCAAGTGCCAAATAATATTAACTACAGACATGATGATGGAGAAATATTCGCAGAATGTTTCCCGGAAAAGAAAATAATTTCGGATTTAGATAGTCGCTTAATATATTTTGTTGTGTGATTGAGGGGAAAACGGCGTCTACTTATCAGTAGCAAAAATCTATGGGGATCTTCCGTTTCAGAAGACTCTAGAGATCGAATGGACGCGGGCCAAAGATCTCGGCAAAATACGAAGAATTGGAAAATAAGCCGCGCCGTTTTCTCCCTCTCTACCTCGTAACAAGAGAATGATGATAATTTTCCCGTTTAACTTTGTGCATTCCACTGCAGTTCAGTGTTACTTTCGTTCAATTTCTGCAACAAAAGTTACTGTCTGCTATTCACAGGCGATTGTGCTCCCCTTACCTTTTCCACCCAACAGTTAGCAACAAACGCTACGAGCCAACCAAACGAAGAGGTCAGAATTAAGAATTCACTTTGGTATTTTTGTGATTAGTCCAGAGATAACGAGATAATTTGTGCTGGTTGCGAAATTAATTTATTGTACCTTTTACCGTGTTTCAAGTGGTTCAAGATTGAGCTTGCATTGTTCTGAGATGTTATCAACTTACGAAATCCCTGTTTAAAGCCGTCGAATAAGCCACAATTTTAAGTTGAACGCAGTATAGCAGGCTCGTCTCATAGCATTGTGTAACTTCATATCTCAGTAGCCTTAGGCAGTACCTCCTACCCATTGAAAATGCCCAAGGGGACTGAACTACGGTCACATGAGGCTTCAACATAAGGCAGCGTTTTAAGTTTTATGGATTTGACTCAATACTTATGAACCTCAGGATGAAAAAATTAACAATCCGCCGGTGTCAACATAAAGGAACAATATACAGTGGAATTACCAGGTGTTCTGCAAATAATTACACGAAGTTGTCACCCTTTTGGCCGACGATGCAAACACGAAATTAAAAAACACTAATACAGCTGTCCCTCGATAATCCGACACTTTTTAATCCGACGTAGGTACTCGGTAGTCCGACGGCAGCGCGTCGGACTGTACTTACCGTATGGACATATTGTATGTTTTACTTAAATTTCTTTCCGTATTTCTTTTAAAAACTTACATGTACTGTCATTTTGTATCCTGGTATTAAAATGTACCTTTACTGTTTCTTCCTTTTTTTAACTTCATCGTGTTCAAACGCATTAAGAATAAAACATCGTTGATAATGCATAAATGACATTTTTGGTAATCCGACATTTTTGGTAATCCGACATTTTCGGTAATTCGACACTCTCACGGTCCCTTAACTGTCGGATTATCGAGGGACAACTGTAGTGCGTTGCATGTTTTATTTAAGTGTGGATGTAGGAGTTTTGGTTACTTTGAAAAAGGTGTTTTCCAACCAGTTGTCTAGAACAACCTCAGCAGAAGTACGCTTGCGCAGAAGAGGCTCACGTTTGATAGAAATTCCAATTGACGCTGAGGGCAGTCGAGACAAGTTACACTGCTTTCCTAGCCATTTCAAGATGAGTGCTGAACTACTCCAAAAAGTTTTGAGGAAAAGCTATCCGAAAGTCATGGAGGTGGGCCACGGGAGGATAGTAGTTAGGTTAACAATTATTTTCAGCTTCTTGGATGAGTCGTCGCATCTCTCATTGTTCTGGGTTGGTGAGGGGGAGAAGAACTGTGGTAACCTATGGTTCCACATCGCCTTCAGGATGCCCGAAGTGGCGAAAGTACTCGGCCAGAAAATAAAAAATCGGAGAATATGTCGCCTGGTTCTTCTCCCCCTCACCAACCCAGTACAATTATTGTCAGGTTCTCTACCTCCAGTTTCGCCATCCAACTGACAAATCGGAATTTCTAGAGGGCTCACCCTGGGCATCTCGCATTACGTGACTCGCTTATCTTGAGCAAGTTGGACAGTTGGAAAACATCGAAAACCATTAGTGTCTTATTATTAGGGCCTAATGGGTAGTGGATGTTGGTGACCATTAGAAAAATATCATTTTAGTGACCAAAACTATCACGTTCACGTTTGAAAAATATACGCAATGGACCATAAAGCAGGGTTCACAGGCCTCTGTCAAACGTGTTTAGCGTTGGATTTGGCAAAATATGGAGGGGACTCATAAGCTCCATACATCCAAATTCGGCAGTTTGTAAGCGATAATCAACGCAAAGCGTCAGCTGATAAATTGCGAAGCGGCTGATGGGAAAGTTTTTAGAAATGCTCTACCGTTGCTATCAACAGTTGCTTGTAGCCGAGAGCAGATCCATCATCGCAGGAAAATATTTAATTACAGTAACCGGATGTGTTGGCATTTGCGGCAAAACCACGTCTTCCCGAAATTTCGACAGCCCATCAGAAGGTCGTGAAACGCATCAACGGATTTTATGGAAGCCCGTAAACCCAGCTTGACCTTCTTATGGTCTTGTACTTCCTTTTGTCTACTCAGATAAGAAGCTGCATGTGAGCTCAATAGATTATAATAACTAATACTGAGCCATTTTTATGTACACGAGCTAAGTGCTTTATTTGTGAGCATTTGTCAAGAATCGATCATTCCAGTTCGGGCGACGATTTGAAAAATAAATAGGTTTACAAGAAAATGTATTTTTCAAATGAATAGGTACTTATCCATACTCCCAGTATCGATATTTCATTCACATTCACTTGATATACTTATCGTTTAACTCATTAATTTTTATTTCGGGCGATTACAGCTCGAGGTGACTTTTATTAAAACATTTTATTGTTGCGGTAGGTAGAAAACATTTGCGATTTCTCTGAGGTTAGTGTAAAAAAATCCTCATTACGACGTTTTCTATTTCGAAAGAGCAATTGCATTTAATAATGAAGTTCTTCGTTATAAGCTTCATTGGAAGAGATTTTTTCGTCAAAATGTAAATTGTTTCGAGAACAGTTTTTAGGAATTTACCTACAAAAGTTTCAAATTGTAAAGAACTCAATGGATGTCTTGAAACTTTCGAATGTAGTAGATACTAATGCCTTGCATGGTCTTTAAGCTCGAGTTTTGAGGTCTGGTTGATCAATATCACAATTATCCAAAGGCTTTCTTCATACCGTTACATAGTCAACATGTCGTAACGAATCCTGTACTTAACCGTGTCCTAATAAGTGATCATCGAGAAGATGAACGGAAATAGAACTCAGGATATGTTGGAATGAGTTGAAACCAACTCAGAATGGTTGGAATCAGTTAATTAATAAAATATTAAAACGCCGTGAGCAGCTATACAGCATTAAAAATCATTTCCTGAGTAATATATTATAATATAGACTTATCAGTTGATTTGTGAGCGTTGCGAAAACAATTTTCACAATTATTGCATGACCTAGTATTCTAGAGAATGTGTGCAGAGATGAAATGTTGACGTTATTTTAGATGCCTTATTTTATTATAACACTGATTGTTTGCACGTTTCCAAAGTATGTATTGCCGTGTCTTCGGCGAATTTTGGGGAAATCTAAAATTGAAACCTCTTTTAGAGTCTGAATTCGGTTACTGATACAACAAAAAGAAAATTCAACCATAAGATTAGTCCTGAAACGGCCTCTGTTGACATTCTTAGAACGTACTTAGACTGAATCATGAGTGAACGGTTTGACACCTTTCAATTCGGACAATAATATTATCACTGTGTTCAGTTATGTTCGAATCATTCAATGGAAAACTTTCACAACTAGGTCAATTCAGGTAAATATGGATTCGACGGTTTTTTTCCTGTGACGAAAATGGGAGAACCATTTCACGAGTTTTATGAACTTAATCCACGGCTTGATATTGTTATCTCGTTCCATATTATCCTAGGAATGAACTCTTAATAATTTTCTGTGTGTGTATTTAACAAATAATCGCATTTAAATATTAAACTAGAGATTACACTAGGCGTAAGGCAAAACAATAAGAGTATTCACTCAAAAGGCTGTGTCGACAATAACTAATTTTAAGGACAAAAATGCTAAACTCTTTATTGTGTGTAAAATATAATGTTGATATTGGAAATAGATACTTAGTATTAAAAAGCTACATTGAAAATTAGCAAAGCATGATAGTACTGCCTACAGGTTTATGAGTGGAATGGGAAATAGCTGTTAGTATATTGGGATGACGTGAGAATTGAAATTTTTTTGAACTGAATATGATGGAAAAATGGGAAGAATTGACTTGTAATTTTAGTTACGTTTTTAACAGAAGACTGCTCAGATTTTCTATTTTTCTGGAGGTCCCAAAGCTCGTTGGTACTTCAGTCACGAAACGTACCATTTCTTCCACACTTTCCAAAAGCATTACCTTTTCTCTTCTTACAACAAAAAAAAAAGTCAACGACAGCTGTCCAAGAAATATTTGTAAATTATAACTGTTCCCTGCAATAAATCTAAAAATAATTAATACATAATATTTTACCAGTTGCATGATTCTGCTATGAACGGCTGATTTTCTACAGGTTCCCATAAAATCCCATAAAATATAGATTCTGGTGTCACATGTCCATCCTCTGAGGGAGCAACTATATTATTGCCCATAAATTGAGTCTCAATCGTATTAAATATTCATTACATTTATACAATTACGTTGTGTTAATACTAAATGATTTTATAAATGAAAAATTTACGTTAAATCAATGAATAGTGTGCGCTTTCTTAGTGCGTAAAACAGATAGGTAGCTCTTTTTGTGACTGCTACTCGGCGAATCAGCCGTTCAGGTGGATCCCCTAGGCTAGTTAGTTACGAAATAATTGCTTTACTGATTGCGACAATGGTAGGAACTCCAAGCCGAGCCCACTCAGAACGCTGTAGGCAAATTATTGCTGTCTAGTAGATGTGATAGTATGTATTATAGGTGGTGTAAAAATGAACACTTGGTGCATGCTGCAATAAAAGCCTGGTTGCAATTTGCCGTTGGATAAAAAGGAAATGGAGGTGACAAAATATATAATGGAATCGGATGGCATAATAATCATACTCGTCGCACGTTCATTAGAGAAGTTATAGCAGACAGAGGGATTAACTTCGATTAGTCAACATTCGATAAAGATGAGTGTCCATCGATGATAGTTCAGTACTGTAATGACTTTCTAATCACGAACGATGTACTGATGATGAGGTACACCGTATGTAGGCGTTTGAATGGTTACGTACTGATGTGTATCAATAAATTGTAGATGTACAAGAGTCGCCAAGCATTTCTCTCGTGAGCGAGCACTCGGAAAACTGCTTGCCACCGCTAACTCGAGTATATTTCGGCTTTATCTACTATTAAAAAGCGGGCCCTTTTACGCAAAAACTATCGTTCCATTTCTAGTCTACACAACGCGCATCGATTGCCCGGGCTCGCATGTTAACGAAAACTAAAGTGCTCTGACGAAACTACGAACGATACTTTGTGACAATAATACGCCAGCTTTTAAAACAAACATTAAACGGGCAACATGAAATTCCGAATGACAATAAACATTTTTTGTAAAACCGTCGCTCATTACAATAAGCAAATAAGGTGCCTAAATCTCAGCATTTCCTTCCTTTTTCCCCGTTCTAATTCTATTATTTTTTTAAATAAAAAATAAAAATGAGCTAAAGAGAAGTTCAACTGCTCTGTGATACTGGGAAACAACATGCGCTGCACCATTACGAAGCACTATGCACCTCAGTTGAATGCACAAGATCCGAGGAATAGATACTTTGGACGATCTTCTTCAAATAAGACTATATTTTTTTGAAATCATCGGTCAATTTTCATTTTTATATTTTCTTTTATTTCAGCTCTCTACAATCTCGCGTTTGGGATGGCTTTGTTGCTCTCATCAGCTCTTTCTTCCATTATTATTGCTTATGTACTTCTCTCGGCACTAGTTAAGTTCGCACCATGACTTATGAAACATAAATTATTTTTTCTAGTACAAAATGCAAAGACCAGTCACGTTGTAAAGCACGTCATGTAGCCTCGACGCACTTGCACCAGCCAAACTGTACATAATGTGTAAACGTAGACTAACCCTATCCCATCCATTTATTATCCTGCATGCTTGTGTAAATTGCATGGCGTCCCTTCGTTTTACTCAAGATTTTTTAAGTTTATCACTGTATTTTCTTTGAGTTAGCGATAATATTGAGGATGCGTGGTGGCATGAACCGCCTGCAACGACCGTAGAGAAAACTTGAACTCTTCTATAACGATTATTTTCCATCCCCATGCGTAACTACCACGCCATGTGTAAACTGCTTGATCTCAACTGTTATTATTTTTCAATAACTTATATCAGTGGGAAATTGATTATCTGTTGTAGTAAAGATGAATGTGATTATTGCATTGGTGAGTTAAATGGTGTACCCAAGTAACAAGGTAACATTACATAAAATTAATTGTTCACGTTTTAGAATTCTTAAATATAAAACCTGTTCGTTTGTAATCCGGCGCTAAGTGATCACTAATGTAACTTCTACGAGTTGGAGATAAAGAGCATTCTTAATTCTGATATCTGATATAAAAACCAGGATCGATTGTAAAAAGTGGCCACGGCTACTTGTTCGAAGAAAAAATATGTTAGACGCAAGTCTCTAAACTGTACTTGAACATAGCAATAAAATTATGCTAAGCTAACGACGATTTAACTGTTAATTCTTGGTGGAAATATATTCCCATGTTATTTTTGAAATCACTAAAACCATATTAATACAGTAGGTACGTACAAAACAGCACACACATAGATACACAGAACAACATCGATCAACAAAAAGAGTATAATACATTGAAAAAAACACATACACAGAGTGCATGATTAGATTGAAGAAAATCTAAAAATTTATCGCAATTGTGTCGATGCTTGAAACTGGATAGAAGATAGGTCCTGCTATACTTCACTTTTGATCGAATCCTGTATCATATAAGTGATACCAGTGGAATCCGAATGAATTTCGCCCTAGCAGCATGACACGGTTTGTTAGATGATAATTCGAAAAATACAAATAATAATGCATGGCATTGATTCGCATTTGTCATGTGAGGGCAGTTTGTTAGTAGTACAAAATTATTTCAGAAATCGCAAGTCTCAAACCCATTGAAACTATACCATTCCCACCAAGATTGATATTGATGAAAATAAAGTTTCTTTAAATTTCTCACAATTCAAATATCACAGTTTCAAAGGTCAAATATATCAATCTAAAAAGATTGGCACCTGCCACACCTTTCATTCGACTTTCAAAGTTAATCAAGTTGCCTGATAGAACTAAGAAGAGGTGTAAGACAGAATGACCTTTATAACACCGATGAAACGCTCTATATCTATGATAATCCAATTAAACCTCAGAGCATGCTCCTAGGACGAAACTTGAGAATAGTAGAATAGTCGTCCCATAATTATAAAGTGTTCTCTTCGCCTAAACGATGATATAATAAAAATGTGCAATATGATCAAAGTTACCCGTTAGCAGTTGATATATATTTTTATGTCGTTAATAACATGGATAATTTAACTTTTCGGCCACATTTTCAAGAGAAGATTTCCAACATTTTGTCTATTGTACAAAATGCGGATTACAGTTACCTGAAATAAAAATTCCACTGTACTGTTATTCTAGTAGACGGCACAGCACCAACGAATTTTTGTAGTACCCATTGCACAGCACCATATTGCACTTCCCCCAAGCCTTCCTGGAGCACTACCCTCTTATCATCCTTATGGTGTATTTCACCAAAGAATTTTAGTTGGATTTTGCTGTACAGGCAACGCCAACAAGCTATGTAACAATTGTTGCCAAGTGCCATTCTGGAAATTCTCCTAAGGCTGGTCGAAAAATCCTTCTCGATCCCCTGAATGGGGAAGACGCCTATTTTTCATTTTCGTTCCTAATGGCCTGAATGGGGAAGACGCCTATTTTTTATTTTCGTTCCTAATGGCCTGAATTCTGCTATTTGGTGTCAGCTGAAGACAGAATGACTACACTTTGATCTTAGCCAAAAGGCTGAGAAGCGATAACCTCTGTAAAATCCTCGGATACTACAAATAAAAATGGAAAAAAAAGACAGAATGACCCATTTTTTATGAAAATTGTGAGTTTCCGCGGAGAAAATCGCTAATGAAAATCGAACGAAAAATGAATAGTTATTACAACATAACTAGTCCGTTGAACGTGAATATCGATACTAGCGCTTGTATCTTCGGAAGAATAAACTAACATTGGGAGCAATGATTTGAGGTTGCTGTGAGATTACCAAACCCCAAGGTTGATCCTATATCTATCTACCTTGACCAAACCCCCTCTCAGCAATTGATTTGCTTTACGAGGCATTTTGGGCAGTACTAACCTGACGATTAAAAAAAGATAACAAGTACCAGCAGTGAAGTTAGCGTCACTTACTCGATTTAGCATGACTCCAGTCTTAAAGACCGTCTTGTTGTTGTTGTCTGTCTATCAGCCAACTGCAGAGCGCTCTAGGGAGTTACTTCAATTGGGAGTTACATCTCCGGGTTTATTCAAACTGCTGATTTTCCTTAGCGATTTTCTCCACGGAAACTCGCAATTTTCATGAAAAATTGGTCATTCCGTCTTTGGCTGACACCAAATAGCAGATTTCAGGCCATTAGGAACGAAAATATAAAACCGAAATAGGCGTCTTCCCCATTGGAGGAATTTTCCTCTGACCCTGCTTAGCCACAAAAAATATCCGGGAAAACGTCCAGAAAAGTCCTGATGTTGTGCTTGATAAAAAATGTAAACTGTACCTAACTTGTCAAAGAAAAAATTTTTAAAAAATAATAAAACCGACTTCAAAATTATCAGCCTATAAAATAAACTCTGAAAAGGAAAAACTAACAAAAATGTCCCAACTTTGCAGCAACTCATTAACCAACTACTCATTTTAAGGACTACTTTACTACTCGTACTAAAGTAGTCCTTAACATGTGTCGTTTTGCAGTTTTCTGACCAAAATCAACTGAAATACCTTCGAGAAAGAAAAAATATCCATTAAAAACCTTTAAAATAAATGCCTGTTGTAAAATCTAAATCCCTCATATATTTCGTACCCCTAAATTTTCTCCTGTCACAAAGAAATCTGGAGGGAAACCCCGGATTTGGCTACACTGAATGTACCTAGCAACAACACACTAGCGACTAGTGATAATTAACTATTATTTGTTAGCGTTGCCTGTACAGCTAAATCTAAGGTGTTTACATTGAACTACAGATGATTGTTAACTATATGACTCCTTAGCAACTATCGGAATTTTTATCATTTTGGTTTATTATTCAATAATAAACCATTGTAATCGCCCAAGAAAAAAAAATTTCTAACCCCCCTCAAAATTTGATGTTTTACGTTTCAAGGCATGTAGAATCCGAATATCCAATAAAAAAAATTCTGTCCGTCCGCCGTACGCCGTACGCCGTTAGCAGTTTTCGGCCAAACTGTAAGAGCTAAAAATTTGAAATTTTCACCAAAAATCAATCTCGGTCCTACGACGGCCCAATTCTTGAACCAACTTGCTAGCTCAATTTTGAGGGTATTTTTGGGGGGTTTTGAGGGGGAGAAAATTCATATTTTCCAAGGTTTTTCAGAAAAATGTGTACGTGGTATCAAATTATATAGATTTTTGGACGCTGAATCGAATGAGACCATCGCCGGGTCGATAGCTTTATTGGTTCTCGAGTTATCGCAGCTTTTGTGCCGAATTTGGGAGATTTTCAGAAATTTGGCATGCGGGTATAACTCGAGAGTTCTTGGAGCTATAAAAATCGTTCTATACTCATTTGAATGGTCGTCAAACACTCTCTCCAGCTGTATCGTTAGGCAATAAATTTAGCTTTTAATTAGGAAATTAGGAAAAATAAAAATTATTAAAATTACAGTAGTTGCTACGGAGTTTCCCCCTATAGTTACCATTTTTCGGCTAGATTGTTCAGAAATGTTCGAAATAATTACTATCACAAATGGATAGTCTTCCTAAATTATTATTGAAGCGAAGGAATAATAAACCACTGTACAATAATTTGCAGCGTTTTTTTACTTTTACGGTTTGTTTTTTACTTTATGCCTGCTGTGGAGTTTGTTGGACGATTGTTCCATTTCTATAGAATTATGGAATTACAATACTCGTAGTTTGTGAAATTTTTGTGCAGCCCACTTTTTCTTCATCCCGGTTTCCTACTCATCCGATCGATGATGGTTCAAAACAACTTCATCAGTCTTCAAAACATGACTGCTGCTCATATGGCTTTGACATATGAATTCTGAAATTGAAATGGAAAATTCTGAAATAGGTTTGGAAAATTCTGAAATAGGTTTGGAAAATTCTGAAATAGGTTTGGAAAATTCTGAAATAGGTTTGGAAAATTCTGAAATAGGTTTGGAAAATTCTGAAAAAGGTTTGGAAAATTCTGAAATAGGTTTGGAAAATTCTGAACAGGTTTGGAAAATTTTGAATTAGACTTGGCAAAGCTATAGTGAGAAATTTTTCAGTTATAACTCCAGAATTTAAGGAAAGATAAAAATCTTGCTATATACTAGATGGAATACTCATAAAACACTCTAGCTGTATCGTTTGTTCGTTTGGCGAATAATTCAACTTTTAATTAGATAATTACGAAAAATAATTGAAGTCAAGATAGTTGTTAATGAGCTTTCTCGTATCCAATCTTTTGTTAGCTAGAAACGTTCGCAAATGGGTTTTTTGGTGAGTTAGTAATTTAGTAATTACCATTAGTAATTTTTATATCACTTTTGCAACTGTGTAATATTAAGCAAAATGAAAATAATTTTGGTGAGTTGAATAATTGATAAGTAAGATTTTGTACAGAATAATGATGTAGTTGAATCAGCTGCAACTAGGCTCGCGAAGATGGTACTTTATGCACAGGCTCCTTCTGCGTGGTTACGTATTGTTCGTTTTACTGTTGAATATCTACTCGTGCAAGAATGAGAAACAGTGACAATGGAGAAACCGTAGTGTGCATTGATTACACAGTACTTCCATGTTTGAGTCGTTAAAAGGTACGTAAACAAAGAAAATCAAGATGGAAAAAAGTTTAGTATACTTATAAAAATTGAAAAAGGTTATATTTCGGAAGTACTGTGTGTTATCCTAAGTCTAGAAACGGCTAATTTTGCAGCTACGTCCCTCACGTTCAAGTCTCACATTATTTGTTCATTTTAGCTCTTCTTAAAATTCGAAAAAGTCGCATAAATGGGGGAAAACTGAAAAAACTTCAAGCGATTTCTGCTAAAAGCATACGATACTCCAATAGCTACGGTGCTAGCAAATGCAAGAGGGTCTAATAACTATTGAAACGTTAAATATAATTGGAAAACGCCGCGAGTCAACTTGAGTAACCTCATCCTTTTGAAGTCCGTTAAGAGGTACGAGTACGTACCTACATCACTTAACAGCGTAACTAATTAAATTTCATCATGTCGCATGAAATTTAAAATAAATATGCAGCAAATAGTAGGTAGTTTATTTTCATGTTAACACAACTACATAATTATTTGTTATAATCAGTTGATATCATGGTTCTGTATTTTTCAATAGAAATTATTATTGTATTGTGGTTAGTTGTAAGAGTATCTTTGTAACCGAAACTAACCAGTTTTGTTAAGTAAATTGTTTAAATAAATCGATAGACCATAAAATCCAATGGAATCAGTTAGTTTTTGTTGAAGATTTGGTTTGTTTGTACAAAGGTCTGAAGGTAGGGAAAGGGCCTGTGCCAATTTATTTCCAGATTGTAGTCCAGTCCAAAACGTTTTCTCCACCTCAATAGTTGAGTTAGGTTTATAAAAACAGAAAGTAGGTAGATCGTAAGTTTTAACGAAAAGCTCATTTTGGTTGATATTTATTTGTCGTTCAAATAGCAGCTTCACACTGCGTTACCATTAAAAACGTTATTGTTAGATGTTTGACTGCTAAATTGGCATCGTGGATCCAATTTTTGTCGATTACGATTTCCGAATTTCCCTGCTATTGTTTAGTCGGAATCTTAACCGTTCGGGTAATATTGCTTGGCTTCTTTTTTGAATAAATGTTCATCTTTCAGAGGAAAAAACTTTTTTGACTTCACAGCAATTGAACGACTGCTAAGCATTAGCTCAATTTTCTTGAAGCCTTTGCGAGTCATTTTGGTTTATTATTCAATAATAGAGAGTTTTAGGGTATTGCATGTTGCGTGATGGCGGATTGTGGCGACAATTAGAGACATATGATTTCACAGAGCAACCAAAACTCCCACGTTTAAGTTATTAAAGATCACGTAATGCACTAAAACTATCTAATAAACCGAAACTTACAAACAATGACGTAATGTAAGAAGAGCGGCGTGCTCAGGAGCAAAACTAGGGAGGAGTCAGCCATGATCAATCAGGTTGTAAAATTTGAGCAAAATAAAGGTGCATGAAACCCACCCAAGAAGTAAAACTATTTGATTACCCTAGCGAATGACGCCCGATTCTTATCATTAGGGCCCTGCAATATCTACCTCTACGTTAGTCCCCTATTTCGTGCGTTTTCAACGAATTTCATGAAAATATTATGTGATTTGGCGCGTTCCGAAATCGTTGATTGTCGAATTTCGACCCACAAACGAAGATGAAATCCATTTCATGCATTAGGGAACCGATTTCAAGAAAACAAAAAAATTATCAATCCGCTATAACTACCATCATTTTCGACATAACAAGAAAAAAAATCTTTTTAAGTAAAAGTAATTATTATTGATTTGTTGGTCTTCTAGATCGGAGTTCAAATTCGCTTCTTAATTTCCTAGATATTCGATCTGAACGCCTTGGAAAAGGGTATGTAGGGTATTGAAATAAATATGCTTTTCACACTGAATCAAATGAGACTATATCGAGTTTGGTCAGTTTAAAAGTTATCAATTTTTTGTAATTTTGAGCTTTTGAAAAATACTATTCATATGATGATAACACTCTAGCATTGGAAAGGTCATGAAATCGGTCTACATTTTCGTTATAATATTCCTTAGTCGATTAATATACCGTGCATGAACAACTTCTTTCATTCTTGGCCTCCGTAAAAATGATCCAATTTTTACTAATGTCTTGAATAATTCAAATATTTTAGTGAAATGCCCACAAATTTTGAATTAGTTTGAATTGTTTGAAATAAGTTTTTTTAGTAATTTGAAATTTTATTTGGGCATGAAATAGACCTTTTTACTTTCATATTTAGGCAGTAAATGGAAGTATTTATTACATTATAGTTAACGATGTGTCATGTGGGTAAGTACTCCGAGTTCGACGAGAGTATCACCAGTCTAGCAACTTTTAAGTGACCTTCACATAAATTTCTTGATTTGGCGGTTGGTTATTCCTATTTGCCGGTTCAAACACGAAAGCACATTGTTCTATACACTTCAATCGTTTTATATGATGGGAGAGAGAGGGGGCAGTGACCTATGCGAGAAGGATCCATGCCCTCTAGTATCGCTAATCTAATCGCCACTATTTTATGCTATACATTAATTGGTAGCACAAGTGTTTAATCACATGATTTGTATAGTCTAGGACTATTATATCCAGGCAAGACTGACCTCCCTGAATTCTTGGAAAATGTGGCCGAACTGTTCAAAAATGCCAACTATGTAGCATGTACCTATAGAGGAAATAGACGAATTTTCCCAAGTATGATCATTTCTGCTTTTTTGTCAATTTATTGTCAACAGTATTGTAAACTGAAGTGAGAGTAAAGTGTTTTTTTAATAAGCGTATTATACTGTTCCCTTTTATCAACTTGATTATTACCATTATCACATGATGAGGCATCAAACGGCCAGGTTCAACCATTCAGTGAAGCTTCCAAAAAAGATAAACCGTGGCCATTCCACATTGTAAATGAGAAAACAACGTAATATTCACGGCAAAAATATTGACGCGTTTTGATTTTGAAAAACGTTTTCAACTGCTAAGTTGCCATTAGGTGCACAAGAAAAAAATCTGTTTTTAAATCCAATTTATTGACAATAATTCGATCATCCGATTTCATCATAAGTAGTTACGAATTTTTTTGATAAGAAATAACTTCACTAGTCCAATGCTAAACGTTCATTACGAGCTTCAATGCTAGACGACATCACTTTCAACATGCATTAGTCAGTCATAAAACCATACAAAATATAGTTGAGTTATTTCTACAAGGATATTTTAAGAAACAACACTAATCAATGTCTGGGGGTTGTGAGGGGGAGTAAAACCAGGCGACTCATTCTCTGATTCTTTATTGACTGGCCAAGCACTTTTCGTATTGGTTTTGGATTGAAGGCTGGCCGGGGGTTTTTCTCCCCCTCGTAACCCCCGGACATCAAGAAATGCGGCGACGACAAGGAAAGAACACTAATCAAGTTCGACGTTATATAAATTTTTGTTAGATGCACGTCAAAAGCTGAGAGGCTCTACCAAAAGCTTTTCACCAACATGAGAGTGATACATTTTAAACATGGTTTTGGAAAATACCAATCATCACTTCATACACTCGAAGACGTAATTTTAATACAGGCGGATCAAATTACTATCATTACCTAACTAAACCCAAGTTCTTTCCCCCCAAAAACATCAACACCAAGGAATGCCGAAAAGTGTAAATCCGAAAGAACTGTAGAATTAGAGTTCGGTGAAACAATTGTTACTGGACCGTGAGGAGCTTGACGAGAGCTGGTAGGAAGACTGTTCATGTAATGGAGGGAGATTTGAGTAGATGGCATCATCTTCAGCGTCTGATGTTGGCGAATTGGGCGAAAGCATTTCCTGCATAGTTTGGTACTCTTGAATTGCTTCGTTTAGGGACCAAAGTTGTGACAGCAGAGATAAGTCAATCTCTCTCAAACTATACTGTAGTTGGGAGAGAAGAAAAGCATGTAATCAAGAATGATAAATGATGAACAGTGCTGATATTATAATAGTAATAGATAATATAATATTATAGATTGGTATTATTATTCTTATACTGTACAAAAAGGTGTAGATGAAAAAATGGTGAGACTGCACATGGACTCATGGACCGATCGGCAAAGTGATCATAACTATTGAGTATTGCTTATTAGCTATGAAAAGGAGAACAAATAAATTAGTGAACGTAAAAATGGATTATTTCTCTGCCTAATTCTACAGACATACAAGACTATTGAAACTCACCATTTCTTTCCGAAGTCTAGCTAATTGTACATCAAGTTTAGTCTGCTTTCTGGGAGGGGGAGGAGGCGGTTGCCTTGGTCCTGGTGGAGGTGGGGGTGGTGGTAACTTGTGACTGTGGGAGCTGGTACTTCTTTTAGCCACAATACCCCCTACTCCAGGATCAGCCACGTTAACCGAGCTAAGGCTCTTGGGAAGAGGTGGAAGGCCATGGAAGGACATCGGGTGGCTGTCCGTGGAGTTCCTGGATGGCAAAAATTACAATTAGAAAACAGCTTGGTGTGATATTGAAGGGGAGAAACCAGAGGCCACTCATTCTCCGTTTCTTTATTATTTTGCCATGATCACCGTTCTGGCACATTCAAGGTGTTGTAGAATTATATTTATGAATCTACAGCTGTATACGGCTACAGCGTAAAAATATCCTTGAAATAACGAAGAATTGAAGAGTGAGTTAGTTGCCAGTTGTTTTCCTCTCAACAGCACAACGCGCAACGAATTAGAAAATAGTACTTAACAAGAGGAACATTTTCTTTTCCTTGTCGTCACATTTTTGGATGTCCAGGGGACATTTTTGTGTGAGGGGAAGAAAAACCAAGCGACAGAGCACTTTCGCCCATTTGAGCACCCTCATGGCGACGTGGAGCCATCGGGGCAGTGGACCCTTGCTCAGCCAGCAAATAAAGAATCGGAGAATGAGTCTAGTTTTTCTCCCCCTCACACCCCCCTGGAAGAGGAAATTTGATGAAAATTCCGAGCAACCCTGAAATAATCACAGGCAATAGAAACTCATACAGAAGTCTCAAACACATCAAAAAGAGAATTGACGTCTCATATCACTCAAGTGCATCACCACACGACTCTGCACTAAAGGTGATACTAAATTTCAAAAATTCATTTTTTATAGTTTCGTCAGAAGAATGTTGGTGTGTTGCCCGAATGGGCGAATGTGCTCGTCCAGAAAAGAAGAATTGGAGAATGAGTCGCATGGTTTTTCTACCCCTCACACCTCCTGGACAAGGAAAAGAAAAATATATTTGACGCTAGAGGGGTTTAATGTTAGTAATAGCGAGTGAATGACACCTGATTTTCATCGCTAGGGTCTCACACCATACATCCGTGCTTTCCAGTCATATTTTGTATCAGAAATATTCACATTCAATGGAGGTCAATATATTTGATCATTTAAGAGGTCATGAAATGTTTTCTTTGGCATGTGAATGACGCTAGTTTTTACTTCCTGTTTACATAGTAAATGGAAGTATTGAGCGTCTGAAAAGTTGAATTTGCAACCGAGGTCCTGTTGGAAGAAAGCAGTGAGGCGGTCTAATCAATCAAGACTTGGTCAGGTCAATACGAGTAGTGTGAAGTAGTCGTTAAATAATTTTAAAATCAGTTTCATTTTTAAACGACTTCAAACAAGGAGGAGGTTACTATAGTTGACTTGCGGGTTTTTTTTTCTTTTCGGTATGTGTTGTCCGCTGGCGTTCAGCTCCTGTACGTCCGATCGGGTTACTTTTTTTTTGTTTGAAAGGGTTACTATCCAGGTAGGTCCCATAATTTTTTCAATTGAGTCCATCCAGTAGTTACGTCCCCAGACGCGGAGAAATGCCGGAAAACGTAATTTTCGCGAATAGAGGAAGTTTTGACTTTGCAAGCTTATCATCATTAACCGACTTCAAAAGGAGGAGGTTACTGTGGTTGACTTGCGTTTTTTTTTCTTTTTAACCGACTTCAAACAAGGAGGAGGTTACTATGGTCGTCTTGCGGGATTTTTTTTTTTTCCGGTACCTATGTGTTGTTAACCGGCGTTCAGCTCCTGTACGTCCGATCGGGTTACCTTTTTTTTTTGTTTGAAAGGGTTACTATCCAGGTAGGTCCCATAATTTTTTCAATTGAGTCCATCCAGTAGTTACGTCTCCAGACGCGGAGAAACGCCGGAAAACGTGATTTTCGCGAAAAAATGAAGTTTTGACTTTGCAAGCTTATAACTTCTAGAATACTTGCTCGATTGTTTTGTTTCTGGTGTCATTTTGTTCATAATTATCTGCCTATGTGAGCCTAGCTCCAATTTTGGTTCAACAATCTGATAAGGCGTGTAGAGAAGAAAGTGTAAGAAAAAACGTGATGCCGATTTTCACTTTTTTGAGGTTTTTTGAGCACCGTTCCCAACCACGTCGAAAAAAAAATATGAACACTATTGCATTTCAAAGCACATAGATAGAGCTTTCTAACGATGGTAAAAAATCAAGTTTAGGTGGCATAATAAGGGAGCAATCGATGTTTTAATGGACCTGTGTTTGAGACCTCATAACTTCCAAACGAAAACTGTTTTTCCATAGTTTTTAAACTTAAATTGTTCAAATTTGAGTCTAGTTTACGTGATCCAAATTTGGTATTGATTCGATTAAAATTAGATACTTTTTAGGCCGTATTACTAAAAAAATTGTCTCAAAATCACGTTTTTTGGACTATTTATGCTTGTAGAAAAAAAAACTACGTTAGTCATAGCATTCTCGTTAGGAGATTTGAATTCAGCGTTAAATTTTCAATAAATAACACGGTTTCGAAGGCCAAATAACTCCATTTTAATGCACAAACGTTTGGCGAATTTCTGATATTTGGTTCGGATTCTCTCATTCAGTGTGAATGCGGATACGCTTCAGGAAATCATCACTCTATTATCATTTCCCAAATGATAAAAAGATTTTCCTTTCACCTCTGAATCGCCTCCAGATTGATCATCTTTTGGAGTCGGCGCCTCTCTGGCAAAATGACTACCCGATGGTTACAAATAAATATGAATTTACGATAAATTAGTATGTGCCAGGTAATAAGTCTGGGTCTGGACGTAAAGTTCTTAGAGAAATCTGAAATGGTTTTTAGGAAAAGGCGTGAATAGTCACCTTCAAATCGATATTGTTAATAATCAGTTCTCATAAATGCTGATGTGCTCTGTTCAAGAATCGTGAAAACTCATGTGATATTTATATTCTTACTAATTCGGAATCTATAGGCTTCTCCTATACGATATAAGAGAGACGCCGACTCCAAAAGATGTTCAATCTGGAGGCAATTCAGAGGTGAAAGGAAAATCTTTTAATCATTTGGGAAATGAGAAATAGTAATTTTTATATTATTAGAGAAGGTGATCCAATCAATCAGGAAGTGGTCAGGTCAATACGAGTAGTAAAGTAGTCCTTAAAATGTGTAGTTGGCGAATGAGTTGCTGCGAAGTTAGGACATTTTTGTTATTTTTTCCTTTTCAGAGTGTATTTTATAGACAACGTTTTTGAAGTCGGTTTTATTTTTCATTTTTCAAGTTTTTTTTTATTTGCTAAAAAGTTTTTTCCAGTTACCGATTCAGGCATGGAAGTACTCTGTGATCTACTGATCGCCACTGGTTTTCTTGGGCGATTACAATGGTTTATGATTGAATAATGAACCAAAACGTCATAACTTCTTGAATCAATTCAGTATTAGGATCCGATGGAGAATAGGAGATGGCGAACGTACAGGAGCTAATCATAGAACAGGGAAGTAGTTATTGATAGAAAAGTGACATAATTGTGTGCATCAAATGTACAGATTATTACCTGAAGTACCGACTGTTTTACATATTTCATTTAATATTTTGGTAGTTGCATTCCTTTAATTATTGAAAGGCTCCTTATAGGTACCTACTTCATTTTATCGCAATGATTTATTTCGCCCGCTGATGTGAGTGGAACCAGCTAACCAAGTTACAGAAAAATACAAATCATGCCTTTGCGGCCATCGAAAAATGCTGAGAGGGGTACTTGAATGTACCATTCAGTGAAGAGGGCTATAACTTGAGTGCATTGTTACAACCCACTGAGTGCTGAGTATGATTTATGAATAGCTGGCTGAGTGATAGAGTGTACACGCAAATGCGAAAAGTCGTCAGGTTATTCTCCCCCTCAACTCTATAAATATTTAAGGTAGTCTTCACTCACTCTAATTGTCAAAATTCCATGCTACTTATTCCCTGAACTTCCATTCCTGGCGACACATTGGGCACTGTTGACTGACCTGCTGCGAATTCAGCCATTTCATAATACAGTGGATATGAAAGCAGTGCGAACACTGGCCCCAAACTGAAACAATCATTGGGGTATATAAAAAGAACACATAAATAAATCATAATCAAAAAGAAAAAAGTAGGTACTAAATTTTTATTGTACTCAAACCAACTTACTTAAATGTACGTAACTTTATAAGAACGTAACAAAGATCAGATAGGTACCTACTAAGTAATTATGCACAAAACATATATCACAATTCATCTTTATGTAGAGTTTTTGTTCTTTGCCTGTTCAAGTTAACGATGCAAATTGACCAGTGGTGTCATAGATCACACAGTACTTCCATGTTTGGATCAGTAAAAGTTAAATTTTTTGCCTTACCCTACAGCTAGAGAAAGTGTTTGACGACCATTCCAATGAGTATGGAACGATTTTTATAGCTTGAAAAACACTCGAGTTATACCCTCACGTCAAATTTCAGAAAATCTCCCAAATTCGACACAAAAGCTGCGATAACTCGAGAACCAATAAAGCTATCGACTCGGCGATGGTCTCATTCGATTCAGCGTCCAAAAATCTATAGAATTTGATACCACGTACACAATTTTCTGAAAAACCTTGGAAAATATGAATTTTCTCCCCCTCTAAACCCCCCAAAAATACCCTTAAAATTGAGCTAGCAAGTTGGTTCAAGAATTGGGCCGTCGTAGGACCGAGATTGATTTTTGGTGAAAATTTCAAGAATGTAGCTATTATAGTTTGGCCGGAAAACTGCTAACGGCGTACGGCGGACGGACAGAATTTTTTTTATTGGATATTCGGATTCTACATGCCTTGAAACGTAAAACATCAAATTTTGAGGGGGGGTTATAAAATTTTTTTTCTTGGGCGATTACAATGGTTTATTATTGAATAATAAACCAAAAAATAGGTAAAACCGACTTCAAAAATATTTTCCTATAAAGTCCGTTGAACGTTGAAGTTCTAAAGTATAATGATTACCTAACTATTTTCAATGTTATTATGTTGATTGAGAGTGAGTTTGAACGTTTGGAATTATCCATCCACTGATTTGGGTCTCTTGGTCAACATACCGGATACTTTGATCCCATTGATACACCTTACAAAACTCAAATAATTGTCTACACCATTGCTGGTTACTAAATTGCACCAATTCACTCGTTCTTTATTTCCCTAACGATAATAGAGTGATGATTTCCTGAAGCGTATCCGCATTCACACTGAATGAGACAATCCGAACGAAATTTCAGAAATTCGCCAAACGTTTGTGCATTAAAATGGAGTTATTTGGCCTTCAAAACCATGCTATTTATTGAAAATTTAACGCTGAATTCAAATCTCCTAACGAGAATGCTATGACTAACGTAGTTTTTTTTCTACAAGCATAAATAGTCCAAAAAACGTGATTTTGAGACAATTTTTTTAGTAATACGGCCTAAAAAGTATCTAATTTTAATCGAATCAATACCAAATTTGGATCACGTTAACAAACTCAAATTTGAACAATTTAAGTTTAAAAACTATGGAAAAAAAGTTTTCGTTGGAAGTTATGAGGTCTCAAACACAGGTCCATTAAAACATCAATTGCTCACTTATTATGCCATCTAAACTTAATTTTTTACCATCGTTAGAAAGCTCTAGCTAAGTGCTTTCATGTGCAATAGTGTTCATATTTTTTTTCTCGACGTGGTTGGGAACGGTGCTCGAAAAACCTCAAAAAAGTGAAAATCGGCATCAGGTTTTTTGGTTACACTTTCTTCTCTACACGCTATATTAGAATGCCGAACGAAAAATTGAAGCCAGGCCCTTGTAGGCAGATACATTATGAACAAAATGACACCAGAAACAAAACAATCGAGCAAGTATTCTAGAAGTTATAAGCTTGTAAAGTCAAAACTTCCTTTTTTGGCGAAAATCACGTTTTCCGGCGTTTCTCCGCGTCTGGAGACGTAACTACTGGATGGACTCAATTGAAAAAATTATGGGACCTACCTGGATAGTAAACCTTTCAAACAAAAAAAAAAAGTAACCCGATCGGACGTACAGGAGCTGAACGCCGGTTAACAACACATAGGTACCGGAAAAAAAAATCCCGCAAGACGACCATAGTAACGTCCTCCTTGTTTGAAGTCGGTTAAAAAGAAAAAAAAACGCAAGTCAACCACATTAACCTCCTCCTTTTGAAGTCGGTTAATGATCTCATTTTACAAAACTTATATTTTATACCAAGGCTCACATACTGCGGAAGCATTATCAACCTAAATCGTGCATTTTTCTATTTTTGACTCTCCTGGCTCGTTTTTCAATAACAGTAGTTGTTTTCTCGATGTTTTAACGATTTTCTTAATTTTATAATTGGCTACCTATACCTGTTACCGACTCAAACATGGAAGTACTGTGTGATCTATGCACACCACTGGTTTTTTAAAAAGTTTTATTACTACAGCTAAATAGGCTGAATTTTATCTTTTCGCAGAAATCGCCTCGCTATCGCCGGAATAACAAGCCCGCCAGACCCGCTGACGCAGGACCAACTTAAAATGGTCAACTGATTTTGTCTGCCAAGTTCAGCGCTCCCCCAATTACTCAATCGGCCACACTCATCAATTATGCAACAATTTTGTAGTCAATCATGCTTAATAATGACTTGTGTTAATCAATCTACAAACCTAATGGGCACTCATCGCCTGGAATTCTGCAATCAGGACAGCAACCGTCGAACGCAAGCCGGCAGATTCCGCAAGTGTCGTCGTTAGCTAACCACCGCCAAGTAGCAACTCCGTTCCAACCTGTAATAAGTACAGTGAACTAACTATTCGACACCGAAGGCAGTGGGAACTTACATGTTCAGCGATAAAGAAACGAAAAAACAGCCATTATCCAACTAGACGGAGGAGAATTATGGCTAACTACGTACTTTTAATAGTGACTTTCATAATCCAAATCTCTCGTGAATGATAGCCGCATCGCAGTTAATGACTGTCTAGAAAGACCAAGAAGCTATCAGTTGATCAGTTGGAAATACGTTACAGAATAATATAATTAACAGTGAACGATCAGCATTTAAATTACAACAAGCAACTCGATATCGTTAGCCAACAGCTCGACCCATAGAGAAAGGGACCTTAACTTCCAGGAGTCCTAAGTCATGGAGAAAGGGAGTGTAGGCTCTAGGGTTGGGACATCGACATGGATGTTAGAGAAATATCGATGTATCGGACCAAAAACATCGATGTCTAGGCGTCGATATTGTTGGACCATCGATGTCTAGGCTTCGATATTGTTGGGACATCGATGTCTAGGCTTCGATATTTTTGGGATATCGAAGTCTATGCTTCGATTTTTTACAGCGACGTAGTAATCACGATTTTTTGTTTCAATAGAGGCTCTTTTTCTTCTCCAGGTGGTCGCATTACTTCTTTCTTCAAGGGCCATAGGTACCCTTGGTCCTATAATGCCCTGAAGAAGCCCGAACGGGCGAAAGTACTCGGCTGGATAATAAAAAGAATGGAGAAGAGGTCGCCTCGTTTTTCTCCCCCTCAACCTACAAAAAGTGCCATAGGTACCCTTGGTCCTATAATGCCCTGAAGAAGCCCGAACGGGCGAAAGTACTCGGCTGGATAATAAAAAGAATGGAGAAGAGGTCGCCTCGTTTTTCTCCCCCTCAACCTACAAAAAGTGCCATAGGTACCCTTGGTCCTATAATGCCCTGAAGAAGCCCGAACGGGCGAAAGTACTCGGCTGGATAATAAAAAGAATGGAGAAGAGGTCGCCTCGTTTTTCTCCCCCTCAACCTACAAAAAAAAATAGAGGCTCTGTTTATTTTTGTGTATAAAACACTTGAGGGGCTATTAAAACAATCCGTAAGAAATTTGTGGGAATTTTTTATTTATTTTCTCAGAGGGTACTGGGTGTAATGCTTTGGCAACACTGGTTTCAGTTTCACCTTCTCAGTTGATACCTAAACCTAAACGGCAAAGCCTGTAATTTACTAAAAAATTAAAAGATCGGTATCATTTTTTATCGATTTTTTGTTGGTTTGAATAAACATCGATGTTTTTTCGATATATTGGTACCATAAATTTGGTAGGCTTTCGATGTTTCAAACATCGAACATCGATGTTGAAGCTTCGATGTCCCAACCCTAGGGCAGTGTGACCTTGGGTAGGGACAGAAAAACATCGATGTTGTAATCCCGATTTTTTTTATGTAGGCTTGTTTTTTTTTTGTGTATAAAACATTCGAGGGGTTAGTAAAAAAATAATCTTTAAGAAAGTTGTGGGCATTTTTTATTTATTTTGTCAGTGGGTACTGGATGTAATGCTTCGGCAACCGTAGTTTCTGTTTCACCTTTCGAATTGATTGCTAAACTTAAAAGGCAAAGCCTGTAATTTAATTAATAAATGAAAAGATCGGTATCATTTTCTATCGATATTTTGTTGATTTGAATAAAACATCGATGGTTTTTTTCGTTATATCGGTTCCATCGACGTTGTGGGCTTTCGATCTTTTAAACATCGAGCATCGATGTTGAAGCTTCGATGTTCCCACCCCATGTTGCCACTTGCCAGTGCCTTGCTGGAAATTAATTATACTAAACCGTGTCGAAAAATCCTGCCGAATCCTAAGAATATGGGGAAATTTCCCCTGATCCTGCATGGTCACGAAAAATATCCGGGAAAACGTCCAGAAAGATCCTAATGTTAGGCTTCATAAAAAAATTAAACTGACACTTGTCAAAAAAAAAGCAGGGTTGTAGTTGGGGGAAGGATGTTGAAAGTTGAAATAGGAAACATTGGTAATGAAAATTAGTCCACCCCTCAGAGTAGGTCCAACAATCAAGAACCTCTGATTTTGTTGGAATATGCATGCACATGCACACCACTGGTTTTATTGAATACTTGGATTCTACACGCGTTGAATCTTGAAAAGTAAAACGTCAAATTTAGAGGGGGGTTAGAAAAAAAATTGGGCAATTACAACGGTTTATTATTGAATAATAAAGCAAAAGTTCGATTTTTTCAAATATAAAAATTTCTTGTTTCAACACAACCTGCTACTCTGATTTGGCTGACCAACAAATGAGCCTTGCCAAACAGGATTTTTCAGCAAAGGACGAATTTTTTATCTCAAAAGTTAAGTGTTATTTGCATCAAAAAAGTTTCTTGATGTTGGAAGTAGGAAATGAACCCCGACCACAGCAACTGACGATGTTCGTGAAAAAGTACTATTGATCCCTACGAAACTCAATCTGGGGAGAATATTCGGTAGTTCCGGGAAGATAGTGGCTGATTCCAAGGTAGATAGATATATATATAGATATCTATCTACCTTGGGCTGATTCCCCGCGGTTAGTTAACCCCCTTGTGGTAGCTTTTTGTTGTTGAACTGGTGTCAATTGGATTTGACAGCGGGTTGGCTAACACCGTGATCGGCATGAGTTCGAGAATCCAGCCCTTGAACAATTTCTTGTAGCAAGCGTTTAAATTTGAGAAAAAATGGCAAGCACCGTGAGCACAGAATTTTGCTCTGACGAAGCACAATTTCGACACGTAGAAGCTACAGGCACAAGCAATCCTCATCAAGTCGAAACATTCGAAGTTTGTCAATGGAACCGAATAATTTCCCAATAGTTAGGGCACCGAAGTCGAACTAGCCAAATGGATCGATTCAGATCTCAATGCCACGTCAGATCTAACTATTATTATTTCGCCAAGTGAGCTAAGCAGAATTATTAGGCACTGTAAAACATCATAATATATAAGATGTCTGTTACGATTTTGCATTCTTCAAAAGGCCCTGCTCGAAAGGCAACCTTTCTAAAGAAACTATTAATGCTAAAAATGACTGATAATCGAATCATAATCACTTGGATGAATTTTTGGATGTGGTTGATAAATGAGAAGAAATGGAAATTCAAATTAATGCGGATTTATAAGTGTTTATGATGCTACAGTATACTTAACAACACCCGACGGTTGCAGCATGAGCTTACAATTCAATAGGGCTGGTTAGGTTAGTCTTCGGATTTGCAAATATTGTGGCATGTGCCAACATCCACTGACTTAAATTTTTATAGAGAGGAAAACATCACACATGACGAGTTTAAAAGAGACAGAATATGCGTACAAGGCCAGCTATTATCAATGGGTTCTATGTTATCTACTTCAAGAAGGAATTGAATGCTATCTGACTCAAATCCAAACTGATAAATTCTAGGCTACGCTGCTTTTGTGATAATTAAACTTTAACAAAAAAACTTCTAACCTAAATCAGCGCAGTCCATTCTGATTCAAGAGCTAGGGCTTGACAACGATAGGTATTTAAAACTAAACTCTCTTCTGTGCTATGCCATCCTTGGGAAAAGACAAACACACACAGCCCAAACAAAAATAACTAGGTACTTGAGCGGGAATTAAAAGAATAATAATCAAACATTACAACTCATAACTTTTTAATATCTATACTTACATACAAAAAGCCACTGACGAGAACAGGCAGCAAGAAGAATTGAGATGCTAATCAGTAAGTATTACAAGGAAACAGTAGTTAAGCATCACGAAAACACAAGGCGAGTTAAACAATGTTGTGTTTAAATAGAATAATGAATTACCGCTTATCAACCAATATGAATTTATGAGGAAGGAATAAGCTACATGTAAAAATAAAGAAGTTTCTACATCTTATACAGTTTGACAAATGGTTGGAAGCTCATTTCATTGATATTTTCGGGAATCTCGAACAAATTGTTAGAGCACAGACTGTTTTCTTTTTCACATTCGTCATCTGAGATTGCCTCCTTTTTAATTGAGATATTGTTTTGGCAGGCTTCCTCGTCGCATGGCTCTTTTTTAACAAAGGAACGGTGCTCTTCATTTTCATCATCAACTTCAATGGTATCGCCAACATTTTGCAGATACTCAGCAACACTGCTGAACCCTTGAGCAACTACAGCTGGCACAAGTTGTCCTGTAGGAGCTTTGCCCAGGCGCCGACGACAGATAGAACAATTACAAACACCCCGACACGGAGGACATTTCCAGTTCTGCACAAAAGAACGTCACAGAGAATGCAGAATTGTATTAACTTCTACAAGCACACCAACTGTCAAATTTGAACACATCCCTCTGCTCCTATCTAGCTGGTAAAATAACTTGGAATTACTTTTACCTGGAAGGAATTTGATATAATATACTGATTTTTGTGGAATATAAAAATTAAAATACTATTAATATGCGAATAAAGAAGAAGCACGCTGTGAGATACTAATAATTTAAAAACCAGTGGTGTACATACATCTAATAATGTTTTTAAAAAAATTCCCAATTTCAGAGCAACTTAATCAGCAACTACACGTTCTAAGGACTACTTTACTACTCGTATTGACCTGACCACTTCTTGATTGGACCACCTTCCCTAATAATACAAAAAAATTTCATTCATTTCATTTCAAATTTGCCTATGGATATTCAGGTCTAGAGCAAACCTTACAATCCATCTAATTACTAAGATTCAAAGATTCAAGATTCAAAAATTTGTATTTGCTTTTCAGGTAACATCGACCTATTACAGCAATTTATACAATAACAAATAAATTTTCAGAAATAATTTTCCTCTTATTTGTTGGACAACCATTATAATTAACAACATACAGTTCAAATGAATCGCTGCTCTTCGCTCGACAATAGATTACTTTCCAAAACATATCACGACAAAACTTAATAATTCCAACGCTATTCTTCTCAAAGTCCTCGCACACTTAGGTAGGCCACCACGAAATCATAAATATTAAAAACGATGTCCTTGGGCATCCCAATAAGCAGCTTCCCACATAGGTACCTACTCTTTGCTCAGCCTTCTTGAGCCCAAGTATTTTTGGCGAGACTCCAGGGAAGGGCAATCAGCTAGTACCTGGCTGATTGTTTCTGTCGCCCCCATGCAAAGCACACAGGTATCTCTCTGGGAAATTTTATAGGTCAAGCCTTTGTGGCGAATTTGGAGAAGGTTATCGTTGGCCAGCCTGAGATGGGATGTCACTCGCTTGATTTCCATTGGGATTGGCCAACGCAAGTAGCTTTCCTCTGGAGAATAACCACTGACCAGTCCAAAATATCCAGCGTTGAACGACGAACATATTATAACCCTCCCCATGTCTTCATAAGCCGTCTTTGTAATGTAGCGTTAACCACCATTTGTCTGAATTTTTTTTACCATTTTCGCATCCTGAGCTTCCCACAGTCTGCGATAACCCAACAAGACCAAAATTCCCTGCAGTTGGCTCGCCTAGTTGTATTTGGTTGTAATGTGTCGACTAGCTGATTGTAGCACATTCGTGAATATCGGTCTGCTTCCATGCGAAGGAGAATCTCCCACCATTTCAGGGCTTTTTCCAGCACGAAGGCGCTCAATTTCTTTCTCCCTGTCTCTGCTCGCAGCATATAATGCGGAGTACTTCTTGGAAGCGCCAAGGCATCTTTTAGGATTCTTGACTGCACCACTTCAATTTTGTCCAAGTACCGTAGTGCCCAGATTTCCACCAGGTACAGAAGCACCGAGGAGACCATCGCGTCCACCAGGCGACCGAAAGACCAGTTTTGGCACCGCCCCATGACCTGTAAGCTGCCCCAAGCCCTCAAACTCTTGGTTCAGAAATGCGCCTTAGTCCTGTTGAAGACCCCTTATGAAGAGAGTGGTACTCCCAGATAGCTGTACTCTCCCATGAAGGCAATGCTACCTTGCGACAAGTGGATTTCCGAATCTCCATTTCGCTTCCTCCCTTTATGAAAACTTATGATTTTGGTTTTTTCGGGGTTCATTACCAACTCCAAGGAGCTAGAAAACTCCCCCAGTGCTCTCATTTTGTGCTCAATGTTCCTTCTTGAGTCCCAAAGTACGATGGTTTCTGCTTCTCATGTACTTCTCGAGTTCACTTATGAAGAGGCCCCTTTCTCCCCCAAACGCGCCCAACCACCGTGAGGCCACCCTCCCGACAATTTAGCGATCACTTGTGAACCCCCTTCCGAAGGATTTTTCAGCCTGCCGGCCACTCCCTCTCTGTCTTCCTCCCTTATTTTCGCCCACTTTCACTCAACATTATTTCTCAACTGAATTATTTTTGAGTTGGTTACATATTACCTACGCTATTCGTACAAAAAAAAAAAAAAAAAAAAAAAAAAAAAAAAATTAAATTTTTATTTATAAATTTAATTTATTAAAATTTAAATGCTCCAATTGTCAAACTGAAGGGGAAAAGAGCCGCTGAGGTGACTGAGAAGATAAGCTAATGGGTGAGGTGACAGTTTCGCCCTCCTCGATATTGTTACTGCCGCGAAATCTGTTGGAAGAGGGTGAAAATGAAAGGTGTACTTCTCCCCTATACGATGGTAACCGAATGGAAAAGATTAGTACAGATATACGGCCGTAGATCGCATCAGAAGGTCGAAAACCTACGAAACGCCAAAAGGCGTCCGTCGGGACTGAGGAAACACAAGAGGCAGACGCCTGAAGCCGTCTGTAGGGCCCACAGCACGTTACTCTTCAAACGGCTTTAGACGACAGTCGGGGAGAAAGAGTTAAGGAATCGCCCTGTAAGACTCCAACCGAGACCCCATTGAAGTTGGTACATTCATTGCCAACTTGATCGCAACTCTTACCTTTTCGTAGAGAATCTTCACAACTCTTAGAAAGTCAATTCTGACTTCCAAGTCTGCCAGGACTCTCCAAACCAATTCAAGTGGAATTGATCCAACGCATTCTTGTAGTCAACAAACCAGCAATACAGGGATCCTTTTGGTCTCTGCAGACGAAGTCCAATCAGGGACGACAGAACGAATATGTTGTCCCTGCACCCTCGCTCCCGCCTGGCATTCTGGTATAACTCTCCTCTCTTCAGCCCACTTGTCAAGCCGGGCAACCAAACATGAAGTAAAAACTTTCGCTATTCTATTTATCAATGCAATTGGTTAATATTTATTGATGTCATCCAGATCAGCCGACTTTGGGACAAGTCATGATGTTGTTAAATATCTCAACCAAAACCCAAATAGCTGGGTCTGGTAGGTTAGCCCACACTTCATTTGGAAGGTTATCCTGGCCTGCAGTTTGCCTAATACTTTTTTCACTTCACTTACACTAAAGGGCTCACTGAGTGTTGGGCACAAGGTCGGGCATATTGCCAAGGGGTGGCACTCCAAAGAAGCTGGTGGGAATAAAACTCCCAGTTGCTGTTCTCATTGGTCAATCGATATGAGTGCATGTCTAATATCTCCCTTCTTGAGCAAGGCCTTCACCACCAACCAGAATTCCTTTGAGTTTCTCACATTTTCCAGGTTGTTTATAATTTCATTGTAGTAATTTTTCTTCGACGCCTTTAACGTGGCAACGTACTGTCTTATTGCCGTTCGGTAGTCCTCCGCCACAAGCTTTCCATTTTTCCAATCCCTCAAGGTCTACCTCGCGCATCCCAGGAGCCTGTTGCAGTCCAGACTAAACCAAAGCTTATTCCTAGCACCGTTGTAATCACCCAGCTTACTAATTTTTCTCATCATCCTATTCTAACATTCCAGTCGCCCATGAAAACCACTTTGAACTCCGGAAGGCTTGAAGCAATATGCTCTAAAACTTATACTAAACTGCACTCCAAAAAGTAACCATTCTGGAGGCAATTGAGAGATGAAGAGGAAAGTCGTTATATCATTGGGGAAATAAGAAATATTTACTTTTTATATTATTATGGAAGGTAGTCCAATCATCAAGAAGTGGTCAGGTCAATACAGTAGTAAAGTAGTCCTAAAAATGTGGAGTTGGTGATTGAATTGCTCTGAGGTTGGAAATTTTCGTTATTTTTCATTTTCAGATTTTTTCATAGGCAAATAATTTTGAAGTTGGTTTTTATGATTATTTTTCAAGTTTTATTTTATTTATTTTTTTCATTTTTCTCCTTTTAGTATCATACAATCCTAGACATCTCTATTAATAGAATTCGCACAAGGTTTCTTCATAGAGCTTTTGTCACTTACCGACCTAACAAAATTCAATCATTAGTTGAGAACTGAAGTTCTAAAATGTAATGATTACGTAACTACTTTTAATGTTATTAAGTTGATAGAGAAGTGAGGTTGAACGTCTGGAATAATCCATCTACTGATTTGGGAACCTTGGCCAACATACCGCATGCTTTGATCCCATTGATCCACCTTGGAATTGACCATGACTTTCAAACTTCAAATAATTTATTTCACCATTTTTGGTTATTGAAATGGACAAATCTACTCGTTCTTAATTTTCTCAAGTGATGAGAGACTTTTGCTTTTCTCAAGCTTGTCTGCAATTGCACTGAATTAGAGAATCCGAACAAAATTTCAGAAAATCACCAAACGTTTGTGCTAATAATGAAATTATTTGGCCCTCAAAACCATGCTCCTTGTTGAAAATTTAACGCTGAATTCAAATCTTTCAACGGAAATGCTATGGCTCATGTAGGTATTTTTCTACGTAAATATTACGAAAAACGTGATTTTGAAACAATGTTTTTAGAAATACAGCCTAAAAAGTATTTAGTTTTAGTATAATCATTAACAAACATGGATCGCGCAAACAGTTTAGGTCTACAAACAATGAAGAAAAATGTTTCCATTCAGAAGTTATGAGGTCTCAACATAGGTCCATACAAACATCTATTGCTCCCTTATTATGCCAAGTCAAATTGATTTTTCTCCTTCGTTTGAAAGCTGTTGTGGAGAACTTTTGACTACAAGAATGTTTTTTTTTTCTCAACGTGGTTGCGAATGGATCTTGAAAATCCTCAAAATGTGAAAATCGGTATCACGCTTTTTGTTACTTTCTTCTCTACACGCCATACCATAATACCGAACAAAAGTTCTATTTTTAGGCCTCATGACTAGTGTTGGTATTTTTAGGGTTGCACAATGATCATAGATGATTACATTTGGAATAAAAAAATTGATGTATATTCCCAATTACCATGGGATTGTTCTCAAATTAAATCATAACGTTATAGAGCATACCCTACAGCCTGGACTGTTTGGGGTCCTAAAGACACCAATACTTACAGGATTTTGAAGAACTTCAGCGACGTCTTCACCGTATCGTTTTGATAGGCAAAAGCCACAAAATTGCCCTCGGCCAGCAGAGCAGCTACGGCAATGTGATTTCACATCAATCGTCTTTTGCCTAAAACAGGAGCAAGACTTCATGGAACTTAGGCCCTTAAAAGCACCAACTCATTAGACAATATGCAAAAAGAAGAGAGCTAGAATTTTTTTTTTTCAAAATGACTAAATTTAAATATTAGTCCAAGTAAGTATTTTGAGGTAGTATAAATTATGCCAACTGTTTCAAATTAAAAATGTTGATGGGGAGTTTAAGTGCTTTGCATGTTTTAATTTAAACTTTGGAGTTTAGGATACTTTTTTAAATCATAAGTCTCAAGGTTACCGCTTAGTGAAAGGCAGAAAGTAAGTCAGAAAGTCATAATAGGCCATTCCACATATTATACGATTTCACAAAATAGTTAGTTTTAGTGCATTTTTTGGTTTTGTGAACACTTAAACGTAGGATGAGTTTTGGTTAGTTTGTGAAATCATGTGTCTCTTATAGTCACCATAGTCCACTAGGCGGTAATCATGGAAAACGTATGACATCCCCCAAAAAATACCCTTAAAATTGAGCTAGCAATGTGGTTCAAGAATTGGGCCGTCGTAGGACCAAGATTGATTTTTGGTGGAAATTTCAAGAATTTAGGTACTATGGTTTGGCCGGAAAAGTGCTAACAGCGTACGGCGGACAGACAGAATTTTTTTGGTTTATTATTCAATAATAAACCATTGTAATCGCCCAAGGAAAAAAATTTCTAACCCCCCCCTAAAAATTTGATGTTTTACGTTTCAAGGCATGTAGAATCCGAATATCCAATAAAACAAATTCTGTCCGTCCGCCGTTAGCAGTTTTCCGGCCAAACTGTAAGAGCTAAAAATTTGAAATTTTCACCAAAAATCAATCTCGGTCCTACGACGGCCCAATTCTTGAACCAACTTGTTAGCTCAATTTTAAGGGGGAGAAAATTCATATTTTCCAAGGTTTTTCAGAAAAATGTGTACGTGGTATCAAATTATATAGATTTTTGGACGCTGAATCGAATGAGACCATCGCCGAGTCGATAGCTTTATTGGTTCTCGAGTTATCGCAGCTTTTGTGTCGAATTTGGGAGATTTTCTGAAATTTGACATGAGGGTATAACTCGAGAGTTCTTGGAGCTATAAAAATCGTTCTATACTCATTGGAATGGTCGTCAAACGCGCTCTCCAGCTGTATCGTTAGGCAATAAGTTTAGCTTTTAATTAGGAAATTAAGAAAAATAAAAATGATTAAAATTACAATAGTTGCTACGAAGTTTTCCCCTATAGTTACCATCGGTTTTTCGGTGGGAACGTTCACAAATGTTCGGAATATTTAAAATGACAAATGGATAGTCTTCTTAAATTAATATTGAAGCGAAATAGTAATAAACCACTGTACAATCATTTGCAGCGTTTTATTGGATATTCGGATTCTACATGCCTTGAAACGTAAAACATCAAATTTTGAGGGGTGTTAGAATGGTTTTTTTTAGGGGATTCCAATTGTTTATTATTGAATAATAAACCAAAAAACCACAAAAACTGTAATAAATCCGAAAACAATTAAGCACATTAAGCCAAACCTGTTTTCGAACGTTTATGAAAGTTCAAGATCAATTGTCGGAATGCCCCACTGTCAGTGAACCGACGATGGGATTCGTGTTAGGTGCTCAACCAGTGCAACAAATTCGAATGGCGTTCTGGCAACTAAAGCCCGTATCATACAAACGTCTCTTTGATGTTCCCTCATCCGTCAAAAATGAATGGCGTTCTGCCAACTAAATCCTCTGAATCGCCTCCAGATAGGTCACTTTTCGCAGTCAGCGCCTCTCCTATAATGTCTTAGAGAAGCCTATAGAATCTGAATCAGCAAGCATATGTCATGAGTTTTCATGATACCAGCATAGGCTGACCCTATGCTCCACGTTGCCCTGAAGCTGCCCGAAAGGGCGAAAGTGCTTGGCCAGGCAATAAAGAACTGGAGAATGAGTCGCCTAGTTTTTCTCCCCGTCACAACCCCCGGACAATAAGTACAGGGTGGGGCAGAAAAACTTGCTTATTTGAAAGGTCGATTAAAAAAAAAGTACTGCAGGTATCGACGAAATTATTTTTTTATTGGATAGAACACTTCATGATTTTTTGTTTTACACAGATTTGAAAATCACATCAGACATATGCTGCCCCCCCTGGGTGATACACTGATCCAACCGATTTTTGAAGTTCCTCTCCACTCTCTCGAGCATTTCGATGGGTATCTGATCGATTGCTTGGCGAATATTGGTCTTTAAGTGTTCGAGGGTTCGTGGTTTGTCATTGTAAACAATGGATTTTAAATAACCCCACAGAAAAAAGTCACATGGGGTCAAATCTGGGGAGCGCGCCGGCCACGGAATGTCACCCCTCAAAGAGATGAGGCGCTCGTTAAAGTGTTCCCTCAAAAACGACATTGAAGTTCTGGCTGTGTGTGCTGTGGCTCCGTCCTGTTGGAACCACACATCCCCTAGGTCCATATCTTCAAGTCGTGGGATAAAAAATTCCTCAAGCATATGTGTGTAGCGAGCTGCATTAACAGTAACAGCGCGGTTATCTTCCTCGAAAAAATAAGGTCCGATGATCCCAACTCTCGATAGTGCACACCACACTGTTACACGTTCGCTATGAAGAGGTCTCTCATGAAGTTCACGGGGGTTAACATCACTCCAATAACGCATGTTTTGTTTGTTAACGCAGCCGGTGATGTGGAAATGGGCCTCGTCAGAGAAGAACACGAGGGCGTCGTGAGGCATGTTGAGAAGCTCTTCACATGCTGATTGGCGGGAAACAAAATCACGTTGAGTGAGCTCATGCACCACAGCAAGTTTGTAGGGATGAAATTTGAGTTCCGTGTGGAGAATTCGTCTCACAGTGCGGCTTGACATCCCCAGAGCAGCTGCATGTTTACGCGCCGAACGACGGGGAGAGCGTAACATCGCAACCCTCACCCTCTCGACATTTTCGGGGGTTCTGGCTGTCCGCAGGCATCCAGGTGATTTTTTTTGGCACTCCCACTTTCCCTGAATGTGTCCACCCACGAAAGAATTGATTGCCGGCCAGGAACGGGGCGTGGGACGAATTCCGAACCGAGCGCGGAAGGCACGTTGAGTGGCGATGACCGAGTGGCCGTTCGAAAAGTAGGCCTCGATGGCAAACGCACGCTCCTCCATAGACCAACGCATGATGACGACTACCGCCGAGGGGAAAAAAAATTCAGGAACCCTCCTTTCTAATGGGACCATCCCCACCTCATTCTGACCACCCCTCGCCGAGTGGCGCCAAATCCAAACAAGCAAGTTTTTCTGCCCCAACCTGTATTATTGATTTACAGAAAGTTGCACACCTTATAGAAGTTTCTGGACCTTTATATGGACCAAATTAATCCATTTGATGGTGACAGATCTGTCAAAAAATAGACCACAGTTCAATTATCAACCCGACATAACATGAAGCGATTTCCCTCCTTCTGATCAGTTCTCATTTTCTCATGACGTCTGATAAACGGTCCCTGAAGGAGGTTTCATTTGCAAACCATTCTTGCCATTGCTAGCACCACTGTTCTCAAATAGAGAGAAAACTACAAAGAGTGTGAGGATTTGACTGCAATGAAAATGGAATCTTGCAGAGTTCTAAGAACACAGGGAGGAGGGGCGAGGCCTATTTTTTTGACGTTCCAGCATCCATCAAATTGACGTTTGTGTGATTTGGGCTCAATGAGTTGGGAACTAGTCACAATGTTTGCTAACGACTGCAAGGACGTGCTCTGGCGGTGTGAAGGACTCTTGCTGCTATTTGAGCTAGTGGTAACTGTGTGTGTGAGTGAGACTGTTCTGTTACGGAGTAAACCATTCACATGCTAACTGCCAGCCCTATCAGTAATGTGTAACCAGACGAAATTAAGACTGCCAGTCCGTATAAATGAACAACATTTTATCACTGTTATCACCTCCAATCTTCGAACTTTTGAATCTCCCCCACAAGACATCTTTGCTCTGGGCAGATTGGAAATCATCGGAATAATTTAGAAAATTGGAGCATGAGCCACCATTGTTCCTTCCCCTTCTCATCGCAACTAGAGATGTTACGCTTATTGGCGTGAAAATAAGCTACCTACTATAAATATTTATTGGCGATTTGCGAAAACTTGCACAATATCTTGATTTTATGACGATCAGGTCTCAAAGCTAACAGATATAATTCATAGAAAAGTATCAAAGATAGTAACAGAAAGCTCAAAATATTGAGCCCCATGTTAAGCAGAACTTACCGACATTGATGGCAAGTGGTGCCAGATGCACTATAAACCTTCTTGCAAGAGCTATAATAAATCTTGTCGAAATTGACTGCATCAACATTGAATGCAACGGTCTTTTTCAGCTGAATTTTTGGTGTTTTTGTTGTTGAATAAGGCTGCAACAACAACAACAACAACAAAACATTCTGTTAACATTAATCAGTCAAAAAAAATGCAAAGCACCAATGCGTCCGTACAAGCAACTTAGGTTGATGTAGGGTGTGGTGAAATTTGCCTCTACAATTTGAGTTCATAGCAACTTTTCTGGGCACTGTTTTGTGTCCAGATTACTTGAATACATTCCCAGTTAGAATTCATTGTTCCAACCATTCATATGCGAAATCTGGTTTATTTCAATTTCATTGACCAAATTCGAATTTGGATTATTGAAATATGCCATGGACAAGCTATTGCAGTTAAAACGCTTTGACGTTGAAACTCTCTTCGAAAATTCGTCTGTTACAGATCAATGGAAGCATTGGAAAATCACCTTAGTTATTTTCATCTTGAAGATCATGATGCTAAAGAAGATGAAAAGCTGCAGTTTTTAATAAACTACATCACACCGAACGTTTTCTGATTTGTAGAACGCTGCAGAAGCCATTCAGGTACTGCAAAAACGTTATGTGAAACCGGTGAATGAAGTTTTTGCAAGATGTAAGCTTGCCTTGAGAACTCAACTTGATTCTGAAACTCTTGATCAATACATTGAAGTTCTAAGAGAGCTAGGTAATGATTGTACCTTCAAGGGTGTTACAGCAGATCAGAATAAGAACGACTGTGTGTACCTTTATAGGGACCAAATTAATCCATTTGATGGTGACAGTCTGTCAAATAATAGACCGCAGTTCCATTTTCAACCCGACATAACATGAAGCGATTTCCGCTCTTCAGACAAACTCTTCAGTTCTCCTTTTCTCATGACTTCTGACAAACTGTCCGTGGAGGAGGTTTCTTTGCAAACCATTCTTGCCATTGCTAGCACCACAGTTCTCAAATAGAGATAAGAGAACTACAAAGAGTATGAGGATTTGGCTGTAATGAAAACGGAATCTTGCAGAGTTCTACGAACACAGAGAGGAGGCTGTTCATAAAGTTGTGGAAATACGCCCATGTTTGCCTTCAAGATGGCAGAGTCTCATTGAAACACTTGGGGCTGGCTAAAATCGTTGAACCTTCTCAAGCTTTCCGACTATCTATGAGAAGGATCTATCTATATATCTATCTTTTGAGAAGGAAGGATTGGTTATTGAAACTTGAGAAACCACAAACAACATACCAATCGGTCAGTGGCCAAAAGAAGAGAGCTTTCGATGTTTGACTCTGAATGTGGTGAAATTCGCCTCTACAATTTGAGTTCATAGCAACTCTTCTGGGTACTGTATTGTTTTTTTTTTTTTTTTGTTTTTCTTGTTTTTGTCCAAGTTACTTGAATAAATTGTTCCAACCATTCATAAGCGAATTCTTGCCAATTAATTTACTCAGTGCGGCCGTCCCGGATCCGAGCAATCTTCTATTTTTGTTTTTGTTATTACCGATTATCAACTCCGTTTTTATCCTCAGGGGGGCTGGAGGGTCTCTCAAGTGTAAACGTATCCTCAGTTTTAATTTTCACAGATAAATATTAGCAGATAAAAGGGTTTGAAATTAGCCAGTATTTAATGCAGGTTGGCTGGAATTTTTCCAATTTGCGATCCGCAGTGAATGTGTTGAAGCCTGCTGTTCGTGATGGTTTATTTCATAGGGTACGTATATCAACAATATGAACACATTGAAAGAAAGAAAACACAAGAGTACAAAGCACTATGCTAAATTGGTATTTGAAGTATTACCTTTTGACGCTTCAGCACAGGCTCATCATGATCAGGATCGTAATATTTTGGTCTGTAACATATTTCAAGTATTATCACGAAGTTCCAAAGTTGAATGTAGTTTCACAAAAAAGGCATGGTCATTATCAAACAACCTCAGAACTCAAATTATTTTACATTACATGTATACAATAGAAATCCAAAAATCAGAGGATTACATATTAAATGCAGACGGAACTAACAAAAACCAGGGGTCGAGAAAACTCATAGGGCCAGTTTCGCAAACCACTGCAGATCACAGTGTTCCTCAACCCGTTGTCAAACCCAAATGAAACTGGTTCAACGGAAAGCGTTTTTTAACCACTATCACTCGGAGGTTGGCTAACCTGCCGTCAAGGTTGTAGTTATTGGGAGTATGATAAAATTCATAACGTTTTGCCAAACAGTTCTTTGCTGAAAAATTCTTTTTTCATTTTCTTGACGTCGCATTTTTTTATGTCCGTGGATTGTGAGGGGGAGAGAAACCAGGCGACAAATTCTCCAATTGTTTATTTTCTGGCCGAGTACTTTCGCCCGTTCGGGCATCATCAGGCGTCGCCCTGATTCCTTTCACCTCTGAATCGCCTCCAGATCATTTTTTGGAGACAGCGCCTCTGTTATAATTTCTTGGAGAAACCTATAGAATCCACATTAGTAAGACTATAACTATCATCAGTTTTCATGATAGTTGAACAGAGCAATTCAGCATTTGTGAGAGCTGATTTTTTGTAAAAATATCAATTTTACAATGACTATTTATGCCTTTTCCTTAAAACCATTTCAGATTTCTCTATGAGTCTTCAAGTCCAGACCCAGTCTTATTACCTGGCATCTACTAAATTATTATATATTCATATTAATTTGTTACCATCCGAAAGTCCTTCTGCCAGAGAAGCGCCGACTTCAAAAAATGATCTGGAAGCGATTCAGAGGTGAAAGGAAAGTCTTTTATTTGGGAAATGAGAATAGTCGTTTTTATATTATTAGGGGAGGTGATCCAATCAATCAGGAAGTGGACAGGTCACTACAAGTAGTAATGTAGTCCTTAAAATGTGTAGTTATTGGTTGATTAGCCGCGAAGTTGGGAAATTTTGTTATTTTTTCTTTTTCCGAGTTTATTTTAGAGGCATATAATTTTAAAGTCAGTTTTATTCTCGAGTTATTGCAGCTTATGTGTCGAATTTGGGAGATTTTCAGTAATTTGACATGTGGGTATAACTCGAGAGTTCTTAGAGCTATAAAAATCGTTCTATACTCATTGGAATGATCTTCAAACACTCTCTCCTGTTTACACCTTAATGGGGAAGACGCCTATTTTTTATTTTCGTTCCTAATGGCCTGAATTCTGTTATTTGGTGTCAGCTGAAGACGGAATGACCAATTTTTCATGAAAATTGTGAGTTTCCGCGGAGAAAATCGCTAATGAAAACCGATGATTTTGAACGAAAAATGAATAGGTAGTTATTGCGTCATAACTAGTCTGTTGAACGTGAATATTGATACTAGCGCTTGTATCTTCGGAAGAATAAACTAACATTTGGAGCAATGATTTGAGGTTGCTGTGAGATTACCAAACCCCCCTGAGCAATTTATTTGCTTTACAAGGCATTTCGGGCGGTACTCGACATTTAAAAAAACCTAACAAGTAGCAGTGAAGTTAGCGTCACTTACTCGATTTAGCATGACTCCAGTCTTAAAGACCGCCTTGTTGTTACTTTCTGTCTTTCAGCCGTCTGCAGAGCGCTCTAGGGAGTCACTTCAATCGGTTGGAGTTACATCTCCGGGTTTATTCAAACCGCTGATTTTCCTTAGCGATTTTCCCCGCGGAAACTCACAATTTTCATGAAAAATTGGTCATTTTCTCTTCGGCTGACACCAAATAACAGAATTCAGGCCATTAGGAACGAAAATAAAAAATAGGCGCCTTCCTCATAGTGCAGAATTATGCAGGGGTAACATACGAAGCTCCTGACTGCCTGGCTGATTTTCTTCTCGCTTCGAAGACGGGAACTGATGCACGTTTTCTTTTCACAGGTGGCTTATCAGTTACCACCGTTTCATTGTGAATGGATGTTGGTAGAAGCGACGATAATTTTACTAAAGGTCCATTTTCCTTTTCGAACTAGACAAACAAAAGTCAGAACCACTTATGGTGGATTTCACAAAAAAAAAAAAAAAAAAAAAAAAAAAAAAAAAAAAAAGGAGTTGAAGTAATCTGTACAGGCAATGCCAACAAGAAATGTAACTAACAAAAACCTTTGTTTTCGCTAGAACATTGCATCTTTGCATCATTGCATCCTTTGTTATCCAATCCAATAACAAAATCATATTTAATACAGAGATCACATTTATTCAAGTCGGTAGACAAGAGAAATGGGAAGTGAATCGTGAGAAAAAATTTTCAACAAACGGGAAACCAAGATAACTTCAATACTCAGCCCAGGAAAACCCCTAAAACCATGTTATTCCTTGAAAATTTAACGCTGAATCCCAATCTTTTAACTAAAATTTTATGACTAAGGTAATTTTATTTCTACAACCTTAAATATTGTTTAAAAAACGTGATTTTGAATTTTTTTTAAATACGGCTTAAAAAGTATCTACTTTTAGTCCAATCAATACCAAACTTTGATTGCGTTACCTAGACAGTTTACAATTTAAGTTTACAAACCATGAAAAAACAGTTTTCGCTTAGAAGTTATGTGGTCTCAAACAAGGTCTATAAAAACATCGATTGCTCCCTTATCAGGCCCCCTAAATTTGATTTTTCTTACCATCATTGGAAAGCTTTGAAAAGTACTTCCAAGTGCAACAGTGTTCATATTTTTCTCGACGTTGTTGGGAATGGTGCTCAAAAAACCTCAAAAAAGTGAAAAACGGCATCACGTTTATTGTTACACTTTCTTCTCTACTCACCATATCAGATTGTTGAACGAAAATTGGAGCTAGGCTCTTGTAGGCAGATAAATTATGAACAGATTGACATAAAAAACCAGACAATCGAGCAATTTTTGTAGAAGTTATAAGATTGCAAATTCAAAACTTCCTCTTTTCGCGAAAATCACGTTTAATAGCATTTCTCCGCGTCTGGGGACGTAACTACTGGATGGACTCAACTGAAAAAATTATGGGACCTACCTGGATGGTAACCTTTCAAACAGAAAACTAAAGAAAAAAGCTGGAACGCCAGCGGACAACACAGATCGAAAAAAACCGCAAGTCAACCATAGTAACCTCCTCCTTTTGAAGTCGGTTAAAAATGAACTCACTTGTCGTTGAATTTGACGTTTTCGTTTGAGTATTTGCCGCATATAATCAGATGTTTCCTCGCCAGATGGTGCGCTATCGCTGGAATCACTGTGCATAACATCTTCCTGGTCCATGATCTAGGGAGTAGAAAAAATAAAGGATTTAGTTCCTTATACAACTTACAACACAACATTGTTGAATGATTCCTGCCCCTCTGTCAGAGCGACCAAGTGCTCATACAACATAGCCAGTCCTACTTGCATGGAACACCAGCCTAAATGGAATTGCAGGCATTCTTACCCATACTGTTGAAGGCAGGGAATGACTGATCGCTTACTTGGCCAAATCACTAACTCCAGTTGAACAAAATCATCCACAGCACGACAGGGAAGCCATCCTATGGTATTTTCCGTGGATTATTTATACAATGATTTATTCATCAAACCATTCAAACTAATAGAAACAACCAGCTTCCACCAAGGACTTTTCATAAAACACCTCTATTTCCAAAGATACAACTTACATGCTATACAGCATATCTACAGGTTTAATTATGACATTTCTCTCAAATCAGGATCATTAAACGGTAAAGACGTCCAAATTATGCCAATCGTCTGTAGTTGCTCTGGTCGGCCCAACCAGAGCAATCATAGTTGATCCGCATAGTATCGAAGTGCCTTAACATCGACTGTCTCTCATGGGCGCATATCGATCTATAGATCGTTGAACACAGGGTTATAATTTATGAGACACATAAACTCTATCTCTCCCTGGTGTGCATAGATCACACAGTACTTCCATGTTTGAGTCGGTAACAGGTATAACCAATTATAAGATTAAGAAAATCGTACGAAGGCCGCAACGTTAATTTACAACAACTGTTATTGAAAAACGAGCCAGGAGACCCAAAACTAGAAAAAAGCACGAATTAGGTTGATAATATTTCTGCAGTATATGAGCCTTAGAATAAAAGCCAAGTTTTGTGAAATTAGATCATTTTTATAGCAACGACACCTAATAATGTGTCACCAGCCAGTTAAGTGTCAATTACTCATCCTTAACAACATTCATAAACCTCAAGCCTTCAAATATATTGATTTTTGAAGCCAGTAAAAGATACCCACTTAAAAGCTCATAACATGGAACAGCGCAGTGTGCCAGCCAAAAATATAAATCAAATCATCTGGCAGTTTTCTTTCATCTAACGATGTATAGTGGGTTTTGTATTTTTTCTGCTTTCTGAACCTTGCTGAATTATACAAAAATTAACAAACAAACGAAATAATTTCCACTGTTCGATAGACGATGTTGTGATTGAAAATAAATCCACGTTCGTTCTCCACAAAATGTTTTCGGCATGTTGTCATCGTTTATCATATTGGATTAGTTCAAATCGAGATGAAAACCCACGGCAGGACGAAATTGATTTTGGATGAAAATTTCAATCATGTAGCTTTTAAAGTTTCGTCAGAAAAGCGTTGACGGCGGACGGACAGAAATTTTTCTATTCAATATTCGGAATCTCCATACCTTGAAACCTGGAACATCAAATTTTGAAGGGGGGTTAGCATTTTTTCGTGAGCTATTACAATGGTTTAATAGAATAAACCAAAGTAAGTGCGATAAAAATATTGAGACACAACTGTAACACCAGTCTTCAAAACCCAACATTTCCATAGAGACGACTTGAAGCGTAGAACGCCGATCACCGGGCGCACTCATCCTATCGATTCAACTCGGTGCTTCCTAATACTCTTTCAGTCAGGTACTGACAAAGAACGATGTCATCAATCTCAATAGATAGTCTGAAATTCATTAATAAAAACTTACCAACAATATTATTGCAATGAATGTTTCCACTAAAAATAACTGAAAGTTCGGAAAACTTCAGAAGACGCACAAGCACCAATTAATAAAGATTTAGTAGAAACTCGAATTTTAGCGAAAATGAAGAGTTCGTAACCGGTTAGTAACACGAACACGAAAATAGAGTCAGCGTAAAGAGAACATCACAACACCAATGCCCCAATGGTAGGTATGTCAATTTCGTTTTCGGGTTTCGGGCGAAGGAGAGAGACGTGATGCTGTGAATAGGGCGGGAAATTGGCGAATGATAGGGATGGGCATCGATTAATCGAATTAATCGATTATTAGGGTGAATAATCGATTAATTTTTAATCGATGTTTGTATGGCTCGATTAATCGGGTAATCGATTAATTTTTACCGATTAATAAACTCTTCGCCACCGAAAATTTTCTAATTTAATTTCTTTTTTTTTCATAGTGGATAGACTAAAAATTCGAAAGTAGAAAAAACGAAATCCTAGACTGTAATCGATTATGACGTAGGTAGGTAGCAAGTATATCACGCTGTAGGTACTGATGTCTGCATCGTCTGTTGAGGGCAAGAAAGTGGAGATCATTGCTTTTAAGTACGTGCCAGCTGTCGCGACTTCTGTTCCGTCAGAAAGGCTTTTTTCACAAGCTGGCCAAATTTTGAGGGAGCAGAGGAGCCGGCTGGCTCCTGACCTCGCAAATAAGCTCCTATTTCTCAAGGACGCCGACGAGAAATATTGGATTAATAAATAATTACGTATATTACCTAAACGTCAGATTCAGTTATGTCTTATTTATAAAATTTAAGAAAGACAAATAGAAGAACTATTTTAGTTCTGATATAGTTATTTTTCCATCCTAAAGAATTACACGAAGGATAGAATTTTTTTTCTTTAGAATTACGATTGTTCTTGTAAATTAAAAATAATTTTCTCACTTGTTTGGAATTTGTTGTTTGTCATATTACCTACGTCTACTCATTTTTCCTTCTTAAAATTGTCAAACCATGGGGTATTGATTAGTTAGAAAAGAATGGTAAGTAATTGATAAGATAATGATGGTTTTACCATAAATAAAGTTAAATTTTTTGCTGCTTCCAAGCAAGTTGCCGATTAATCGATTAATCGATTACTAAGAAAAAATATAATCGATTAGACACGAATCGATTAGTTGATGTCCGATGCCCATCCCTAGCGAATGATACTTCATCGTTCATCTTCTTCTTCCTGTCATACAGAGACAAGGTAGATAGATATAGGAGGTACGCTGGTAACTCTGTAGCCAATGAGAAGTGCGAGTGGGTATGACGTCATAATGAATCCCAAGTCCCACTTGGTAATGAAGATTGGATTGATTTCACCTACTTAATACACAAGTAAAACTGATTATTCATTTTTGTGAGCATTTTATTTTAACTTTTAATGCTCGTTTTGGTTATTTACGTAAATAATAATTGGTAAATAACGTTAGGGTGATATAAACCTTCAAAAAATGAATCAAGATGGTCAGACTTACCAGAATTTCCAAAAAAAAATTTAGGGAAACAACAATGCCAGTTGAAACTAGTTCACTTTTGATCATTATTATTAATAATTATTATTAAAACATATTAGGAATATTGAAACAAAACATAATTGTGACGTGGGAAATAAATAAAATTGTTTTTGAAAACTCATTATAAACTTTTCTATTTAACAGTAATTATTTCTATTTTTTTTCATACTTCCTATCTGGAAAATTAGTGGATCGTTCGAGGGATTTTTGTTGTGCCCTTTGTGCATTTAAATATTTTATCCTCAGCAGTATGCGCATTTTGCAAAAAGATTCTATCAACTTGTTGTCAATTTGAAGAGATGCAACTTTTGATGTAACGTATTCCGTTGTTTTTTTGCAGTTGGTGGGTATTTCATCTTTTGTATCATACAGTAGGTTTGTAATTTTCGACTGTCATAGCCGACATGACCATTCCAACTTTTGATGTTCTTCAAGATTTGTAACTTTCATTACTTCACCAAAAGTCGTTAATTCAGATTTTTGAATAGACCGAACGAACGGTAATTTAACTTAAGATTTTCTCCGAGTAGCGTACCTATCCATTTTTCAAAATTTGATGCGGTATTCAACAACATCAGTAAAATGTACACCAAAAAATCTCATTCTCCAACTTTACACATTCTCTTCATTCATGTACCTAGGGCAAAAGAATGAAGCATATAATCATGGAAATTCACACCATAATCAATCATTATGCTAAATTTGAACAAAATGGGAATCAAAAAATGTTTCACAAAAAAACCAAGGGGTACCTCTGCAATTTTTTAAAACTTATCAGTTGTTGATTTTTACTCCCCTATAAGTACAGATAAAAACCTGCAGTTTTCAGGAAAGTTGTTTTTTACCCGAAAATAAAGAGAAAAAAGTACAAACACGCACAAACAATGAAAAAGAGTTTAAACTCGTAAATTAATAAGTAGTTTCGTAGTTTGCTTGAGGGGAATTCAAGAAATACTGACGAGTGTATTATGGTAGGAAAGACTTCTCCCTTCAACAGGTAGAATTTGAACCCTCCAAATAAAAGAGAAAGGTAGAAGAAGGGTTTAATTTTGTAAAGGGTAGGGACCTCGGGTCTGTGCTCTAGGGGTTCAAAATGTACTTGTCAGTGAGAGGATTTAAGAATTAAGGATTTAAGACAAATTTATTCAGCAACATAAAACATATATAAATTAATACACTATAGAAAAATAACGAATAATAGGTTCAGCAATTGGCTATCGCCCGTGAGAGGGATTCAATGTGACGTAATAGCGTCCTTAGCAACCGATTTGGAGAGGGGGCCGCCCTTAGTTACCAGCGAACCTCCTCTATCTATCAACCTTGCTGTAGTCCGACCTCCTCCCGTATGAGTTACCACCACTCTATAAGTTCTCTCTTTCTCTATGGTCGCTCGTCTCTGTTTATAAATATATGTTTTTTTCATTTGAATGTTGATGTTCTTTGAAACTGAAATGGTGAGTCGTATGAATTGTTAAATTTTGAATAAAATGTTTTGTTGCTAGCAAAATTTTGAGTTATGCCTTAGCTAACATCTTTGTGATCCAATAATAATTTGAAATAATCCCTCATGACACACTTCGTGACCTTATTTTCTATGTTTGCTGCAGTGTGCCGTTTTTCGAAACTTTCTTTCAGCTCGTGACATCGTTCCTGCCATGGGATGGATGTGATACCTTCGTTACCGGGAAATCCACAAATTTGCGAACACGATAGCGGAGTCATACTCGTTGGATAACATGTCAAACCTTGTAAACAAAGGAGTCGCCGTCAAAAAGGTCGATCCAATCGGAGTGAATGTGAATCCTGTCCGATTTCCAGGACCTCCGAACCAGCAGCCACTTAACATCCGACCAATAGTACGCGCTCCGGTTCCTCCAGGCATTATCCAAGATCAGCAGCAAGTGCCACATTTATACAAACAACATCAATACGTGGAAAGGTACGTAACAAGATGTGTCGATGGCTGTAATAATCTCTAATCTTGTGCGTTCATTCCTCCGTTATTATTATTTTTATTATTTTTTTTATTGCTTTGAGTTAGTCATCTTGAACTAAATTGCTTGATGCGGAGCGTTCATTCTATTGTGCCTCTGAAAAGCCAGTACCAATTTATCTTACTGACTCAGGGTGAATGATGAATTATGTCTATTGGTGGCAATGTTGGTGAGATACCTACCAGTATTAATTAATTATCTCAGTCAGTACTAGTGTGAAAGTAGCTATAGATAGCCAATCGCTGCACATCCTGAATCCAATCGCTGCATAGAGTCTTAGCTACTAGCCCTCGATTTGTAAAGAAAATGTAAAATAAAACGGTTCACATGTTGGTGTTTTTGCACTTGCGTTGCTACGTTTTGCATTCTTATTGGCTACGTCATTGAATTCCCGCGTCGTGTTGTTTATCCAAAAGACGAGTATTTTATATTAGGGCCAGTGGAACAACAGATTTAATGCGTAAAAATAGTACAGTAGATCGACGTTCTTGATTTTTTTTTTTAATTTCATTTTAAACACCACAACAGTACTAGTTCATTTATGAAGCTTAAAATCACTATCGAGAGACTGTTGGACCGCGTAAGTGCTGCAAGTCTTGATGATAGGAATGTATTTCCCGAAAGGTAGGTGATGGAGGAGCGAATTTATTTTTTTAAACCCTATCCCTGATCATTAACAAATAAACCTGATTATGGCATTCATTATAATGCACAAACGTTTTGGTGATTTCTCTATGAATCTTCACGTCCAGACCCAGTCATATTACCTGGCACCTACTAATTATCGTAAATTCATATTTATTTGTAACCATCCGGTAGTCATTCTAACAGAGAGGCGCCGACTCCAAAAAGTGATCAATCTGGACTTAAATTGTTCAAATTTGAGTCTAGTTTGCGGAACCAAAGTTTGGTATTGATTGAACTAACAGTGAATATTCTTTAGGCCGTATTTCTAAAAAATTTGTTTCAAAATCACGTTTTTTGGACTACTTATGGTTGTAGGAAAAAACCACACAGGCCACAGAATTTTCGTTAAAAGATTTGAATTAAGCGTTAAGTTTTCATCAAATAACATGCTTTTGAGGGCCATATAATTTAATTATCATCGACTAACGTTTGGTGGATTTCTAAAATTTTGTTTGGATTCTCTCATTCAGTGTAATTGCGGATAGGCTTGATGAAATCATAACTCTATCATCATTTGAGAAATCAAGAACGCGTACATTTGTGCTTTTGGTGTGGTAAATTATTTGAGTTTTGTAAGGTGGATCAATGGGATCAAAGCATCCGATATGTTGCCCAGGTTCCCAAATCAGTGGATGTGTTCTAATTTACTCTTCATGAATCTTTACGTCCAGACCCAGTCTTATTTCCCGGCACCTCCTAATTTATCGTATATTATTATTTATTTGTAACCATACGGTAGTCATTCTGCCAGAGAGGCGCCGACTCCAAAAAGAGAACATACTGGAGGCGATTCAGAGGTGAAAGGAAAGTCTTTCAATTATTTGGGAAATGAGAAATAACCATTTTTAGGGGAAGTGATCCAATCAATCAGGAAGTGGTCAGGTCAATACCAGTTGTAGTAGTCCTTGAAATAAGTAGGTAAGTAGTTGATGAATGAGTGCTGTAAAGTTGGAACATTTTTGTTTTTTCCTTTTCAGAGTTTTTTTTATAGGCTAATAATTTTGAATTCGGTTTTATTTTTTTTTTCAAGTTTTTTTTTCTTCATTTTTCTCTTTTTTGTCGTACATGGACATTTCTCTCCACAGAATTTGCGCGAGCATCATTTATTGTGTTTTAATCACTTACTACTAACCGACCAAAAAAAGTCGTAATTCAGATGAACTATAATGATTACCTAACTACTTGTTATGTTATTATGTTGATTGAGAGTGAGTCTCAACGTTTGGAATCATCCATCCACTGATTTGGGACCCTTGGTCAATATATCGGATGCTTTGATCCCATCGATCTACCTTACAAAACTCAAATAATTTACTTCACCATTGTTGGTTACTGAAATGGACCCATTTATACTTGTTTTTTATTTCTCAAATGATAATAGAGTTATGATTTTCTCTAGCCTTACGCAATTACACTGAATGAGAGAATCCGAACAAAATTTCAGAAATTCACCAAACATTAGTGCATTATAATGAAGTTAGACTCAGTTAGGTGCATAAAAACGTCCCTTGTTCTCTAATTGGCTTCACCTGGTACAGAGGTTTAGCAAAAAATGTCCGCGTGGAAATGAATTATTTAATTCAAGAGGAAAAAACAATGGAACAAAATCTTAAGAAAAATATTCAAGAACGCAACGTCGCATATGGTAATTGAGTTGAAAAAAAAAAACCGGAACTTAGAATGAAATGAAAGTCATTCCGACGATCGCACACGAACACAGGAAAAAAGTGCTTAAGAAACGCGTTGTTCGATGGGCTGTCACTGTGGAAACCAATGGGGAAGACGCCTATTTTTTATTTTCGTTCCTAATGGCCTGAATTCTGCTATTTGGTGTCAGCCGAAGAGAAAATGACCAATTTTTCATGAAAATTGTGAGTTTCCTTGGAGAAAATCGTTAAGGAAAATCAGCGGTTTGAATAAACCCGGAGATGTAACTCCAACAGATTGAAGTAACTCCCTAGAGCGCTCTGCAGTCGGCTGATAGACAGACAACAACAATTATGATGGTCTTTAAGACTGGAATCATGCTAAATCGAGTAAGTGACGCTAACTTCACTGCTACTTGTTATGTTTTTTTGATTGTCGAGTTAGTAACGCCCGTAAATAAATTGCTGAGGGGGGTTTGGTAATCTCGCAGCAACCTCAAATCATTTCTCCCAATGTTAGTTTATTCTCCAAAGATACGTGCGCTAGTATCGATATTCACGTTCAATGGACTAGTTATGACGTAATAACTATTCATTTTTCGTTCAAAATCATCAGTTTTCATTAGCGATTTTCTCCGCGGAAACTCACAATTTTCATAAAAAATTGGTCATTCCGTCTTCAGCTGACACCAAATAACTGAATTCAGGCCATTAGGAACGAAAAAAAAATAGGCGTCATCCCCATTCGGGTTCTGTTGGCTTCTCCAAGAGGCGTTGACTCTAATAAGTGAGCTGTGAATGAGTTACTGTGAAGTTGCGGCAGTTTTGTTAATGTTGTCTTTTTAAAGTTTTTTTTTTTTTTTTTTTTTTTAAGCAATAATTTTGAAGTTGGTTTTCTTTATTTTTTTAAAAAGTCTTACTTCCATGTTACCTAGTAAATGGAATTATTGGGATCGTCTGAATATTTGGAACCGAGGTCCTGTGGAAGAATTTTCATAGAACTATACTCAAAATCACTTTCTGAACAAGTGTCTGTGTGTCCGTCTGTCTGTGGTCACAAAATGACTTAAATGGCCTTATCTTCTTGAAAAATGAATGAAATTCAAAGACATTTTCAGGAAATGTTTTCCTAGTGGATGTGCAAAATAAGGTTTTTTCAAAATTTGAAAAACACTGTGCACTTGAGATAAAAGGGTTCACAGTTTCTTCTGTTTGGATTTTTACAGGCTATAATAAAATTGATAATTTTCTACGTTTGAGGGCTTGAAATGTCGGTTAAGGCAAGCAGAAAATACCAGATTTTTTGTATAATGAATTACATACAGGGCCTCCGCCTTATGAGCCTTTTTCATGATTTCACTAGTGCATGTTTTGTATTTTGATTTTTACAGGCCGCAAACTCAATGTATTTGAACGTTCAAGGTCCTAAAATGTTGGGGTCGGCGATTGGATAATCCCTGATTTTCATCAAGTGGGTGACATACAGTACTTCCGCGTTATTTGCTTATTAGCTGTGTATCGATTTTTACAGACTGCAAAAATTAATATATTTGAGGGTAGAGGTCTTTAATATTTTTAATGGCGAGGGAATTACGCCTGATTTCGCCGCTAGGGTCACACGATGTACATCAGGTGCTATCCAGTAGTTTTTTGGATCAGTAATATTCACATTGCCCTAAAGTCATTATAGTTAACGTTTGAAAGGCCATGAAATTTTTTCTGTAAAGGGTGAATGAGGATAGTTTTTTATCGTTAAAGTCGCATAACTTAATTCCATGTTATTAAAATATTGTTTGAATCTAGAATGCTTTTTGGTCACAAAAATTGTTTGAAAGCTCCAGGTCTAGTATATAGTATAAGGTAGTATACTATGAATACGATGGGTTTTCATCTTGATTTTAACTAATCCAACCTGCCGAAAACGTTTTGTGGAGAATGAAAGTGGATTTATTTTCAATCATAACAACGTCCATAGAACAGTGAAAATTATTTCGTCTGTTTGTTGGTTTTTGTATCATTCAACAAGGTTTCAAAAGCAGAAAAAATACAAGACCGGATAAGAGGAAACTGCCTGAGTAGAGGTGTTATTCCTTATAAATCCTCTGCCTGCTCCTAGAGCGCTCTGCTCGCTTTCTGAACAAGTGTCTATGTTTGTCTGTCAGAGTGCCCGTCTGTCCATGCGTTCATCTGTCTATGGTCTGACAAATATTGCCATATCCTAGTAGTTCCATGAGCTTTGAGTGGGTATCTTCTACTGGCTTCAAAAATCAATATACTATCTCTTTTCCTTCTCGTCGCATTTCTTGATGTCCGGGGGTTGTGAGGTGGAGAAAAACCAGGCGACTCATTCTCCAATTCTTTATTAGCTGGCCGAGCACTTTCGCCCATTCGGGCATCCTCAGGGCGACGTGGAGCCATAGGGTCCACAGCCCCTGGGCTGCTGAGGATGCCCGAATGGGCGAAAGTGCTCGGCCAGCTAATAAAGAATTGGAGAATGAGTCGCCTGGTTTTTCTCCACCTCACAACCCCCGAATATACTATTTGAACGCTGGAGGTTTTGAATGTTTGTAACGATGAGTGAATGACGCATTTTTAGGTGTCGTTGCTATAAAAATGATCTCATTTTACAAAACTTGGCTTTTATTGTAAGGCTAACATATTGCGGGAGCATTATCAACCTATCTCGTGCATTTTTCTATTTTTGAGTCTTCTGGCTCGTTTTTCAATGATAGTTGCTGTAAATTAACGTTGCGGCCTTCGTACGATTTTCTTAATTTTATAATTGGTTATACATACCTATTACCGACTCAAACATGGAAGTACTGTGTGATCTATGCACACCACTGGTTTTATTTTATAATTATTGGTTAAATACCTATTACCGACTCAAACATGGAAGTACTGGGTGATCTATGCACACTACTGGTTTATTGACCATAGACATGAAGATGGGCCAGACATTTGTACTTGCAGACACTTGTCGATCATATGGTAGCTTACTGGGTAGCTCATTGAACCACGGTGCAATTTTAGGTTACCATAATTTTTCCCCTGAGGGTTTCTTTCTACACCCGTTTGACTGCAAGTGGTGTAGGATTTTCGAGAATCCTGATCTAGCACCCGTTGTGTTGATCACAATGGGCATTGAAGCTTGTTTCTAATACATTGTTTTATTCATTTATAGAGAGAGTGAAAACGGAGTCAGAGCCATCACATCCCAGTTTTGCGTTTCTCCCCCACCTACTCAACAAGAGATGTTGAAATTTGTTCGAAAGCCTGAAGCTGAAGCCGCTAGGCTTGCTGCAGAACAGGTAAATTTTTCTTATGGTTAAATAACTACTTATTACTTTCACATTTATGTAGTGAAACAGTTGAAGTACAGTAGACTCTTACTAATCCGGTGATATGGGGCCAGGGTACTGCCGGATTAGTGAAAATGCCGGAATACTGGATTTCTATGAATAAAAACGCTGTAAATGCATAAAACAACGTTTTTATTGGATGACACACCTATACATAATATGTTATTTATCAAAATCAAAATTAAACTTAATTTACAAATGACCTATGAGAAAAGCTACAATGAGGCAACTGACGGATCACTAGTTGTTTTTTACAATAGTTTGAGCTACATGTCTCAAGTTGTTTCCCCCGCCACGTCCGTTTACCGGCGCTGGATTACTGGAGTGCCGGACTGCCGCAGTGCCGGATTAGTGAGAGTCTACTGTTAGAAAACTGGCATTGTTAGAAAAAAAAAATTTGGAACGGCCTTTTCTCAGAAATACTTTACAAACAAGGGGTCTAAGAGTGACAAAAGTCGTCATTTCGCCAAAAATTACACATAATGTGCCAAGTTAGCTGTCTTTTTGTAGGTTGAGGGGGAGAAAAACGAGGCGACCTCTTCTCCATTCTTTTTATTATCCAGCCGAGTACTTTCGCCCGTTCGGGCTTCTTCAGGGCATTATAGGACCAAGGGTACCTATGGCCTAAGAATGGAGAAGAGGTCGCCTCGTTTTTCTCCCCCTCAACCTACAAAAAGAAGTAATGCGACCACCTGGAGAAGAAAAAGTTAGCTGTCATTGAATATTAGAATTAGTTTTAGAAACGTCGCAGTCGTTTGGCCAATTCTTTCTTGGAAACCTTGTTTCCCTGGTTTTTCCTAAATTATCTTGAATTTGTAATTGTAATCAATATTGATCAGTTTTGTCTCCATGTTGTGACAGTCGAGGCGTATTGCGGCTGAAATGAGGGGTCTCAAAGATGCAAACCAACGTCTTAGTGATGACAATCAGGAATTGCGAGATCTTTGTTGTTTTCTGGACGATGATCGACAGAAGGGTAGGAAATTGGCCAGAGAGTGGCAGCGATTTGGGAGGTATACAGCAAGTGTTATGCGTCAAGAAGTTTCTGCCTATCAGAACAAACTGCGTGAACTCGATTCTAAACAGCAAGAGCTAATCAAAGATAACCTCGAGCTCAAGGTATTTCATACATTCAGAATTGTTTTTGTTTGGCATCTGCTCTATCTATGGCAAACTACTTTTGATTTTTCTGTTATTGCTTTACTTGCTGCTAACTGACCATTTTTCATCTCAGAAATTGAAGGTAGGTTGGAGTGATTGTTTTCCCTGTTTACTCGTCTAGGAGTGTCTTCAAACGAAGTACAATCATGTTAATCTTGCGCCAAATTAAGACCAAGTCGCTGTATTTACCTCCATGTTTACGTAGTAAATTGAAATACTGCGATCGTCCAAAAAGTCGAATTCAGAATGGAGGTGAATTTGGAAGAAATTTTCATAGTAATATCATACTCAGAAACACTTTCTGAACAAATGTCTGTGTGTCTTTCATAAAAAATTACATAAATTGTGATATCTCAGTAAAACATTCATGAAAGCCACCATTTTGCTCAAAGGAATTTTCAGAAAAAATTTTCCCTGTGAATGTGCATTAAAAGATGTTATTGAATTGTAAAACGCAGTTATATATCTCTCTGGAAAATGAATGAAACTCTATGATATACTTTCCTAGTGAATGAGCAAAATTAGCTTTAATTGAATTTTGAATAGCACGCTGTGCATTCGAGATTGAATGTTTCGAAGTTTTTTTCTGTTTTGATTTTTACAGACTATAAGAGTCAATATTTTTCCAAGTTTGAGGGCTTAAAATGCTTGTTATGGCAAGCAGAAAACACTAGATTTTTTGTATGTTGGATAACACTTAGTGCCTCCACGTCATGAGCCTTTTTTTTTCAATTTCAGTAGTTCGTGTTTTGTATTTTGATTTTTACTCAGGGCGACGTGGAGCCATGGGCTGTGGACCCTATGGCTCTACGTCGCCCTGAGGATGCCCGAATGATTAAGGTCTTTCCTTGAGATGATTGAGACTTTCCTTTCACCTCTGAATCGCCTCCAGATTGATCATTTTTTGGAGTCGGCGCCTCTCTTATATTGTATTGGAGAAGCCTATAGATTCCGAATTAGTAAGAATATCTGAATAGTAAGAATATAAGAATAATAGGAATAATAATAAGAATAGTAAGAATATCTGTTCAAGAACTCTTGAACAGAGCAAATCAGCATTTATGAGAACTGATTATTGACAATATCGATTTGAAGGTGACTATTCACGCCTTTTCCTAAAAACCATTTCAGATTTCTCTAAGAATCCTTACGTCCAGACCCAGACTTATTACCTGGCACCTACTAATTTATCGTAAATTCATATTTATTTGTAACCATCGGTTATTTTGCCAGAGAGGCGCCGACTCCTAAAGATGATAAATTTGGAGGCAATTGAGAGGTGAAAGGAAAATATTTTAATCATTTGGGAAATGAGAAATAGTAATTTTTATATTATTAGGGAAGGTGATCCAATCAATCAGGAAGTGGTCAGGTCAATACGAGTAGTAAAGTAGTCCTTAAAATGTGTAGTTGGCGAATGAGTTGCTGCGAAGTTGGGACATTTTTGTTATTTTTTCCTTTTCAGAGTGTATTTTATAGACAAACTTTTTGTAGTCGGTTTTATTTTTTTTTTAAAGTTTTTTTTTATTTTTCTCTTTTTAGTGACGTACACTTATGGACAGCTCTCTTTACAGAGTTTTCCCAAGCTTTCATTATTGTGTTCTTGTCACTTACTACTAACCGTCCAAACTCAATTCATAAGTCCGTTGAACGTTGAAGTTCTAAAGTATAATGATTACCTAACTATTTTTAATGTTATTATGTTAGTTGAGAGTGAGTTTGAACGTTTGGAATAATCCATCCACTGATTTGGGTCTCTTGGTCAACATACCGGATACTTTGATCCCATTGATACACCTTACAAAACTCAAATAATTGTCTACACCATTGCTGGTTACTAAATTGCACCAATTCACTCGTTCTTTATTTCTCTAACGATAATAGAGTGATAATTTTCTCAAGCGTACCCGCAATCGCACTAAATGAGAGAATCCGAACAAAATTTCAGAAATTCGCATAATGTTTGTGCATTAAAATGGAGTTATTTGGCCTTCAAAACCATGATATTTATTGAAAATTTAACGCTGAATTCAAATCATTCAACGAGAATGCTAAGACTAACGTAGTTTTTTTTCTACAAGCATAAATAGTCCAAAAAACGTGATTTTGAAAAAAAATTTTTAGTAATACGGCCTAAAAAGTATCTAATTTTAGTCCAATCAATACCAAATTTGGATCACGTAAACTAGACTCAAATTTGAACAATTTAAGTTTAAAAACTATGGAAAAACAGTTTTTGGTCTCAAACATAGGTCCATTAAAACATCGATTGCTCCCTTATTACTCCTTGTTTGAAGTCGGTTAAAAAATCAAGCAAAATTCAACAGTCATAAAGAAAAATTTTAAATCTAAAGTATATTCACTCTTGTGGTCTATAAAAATCTCTAATGCAAAAAAACGGCATAAGGCGGAAGTACTGTGTGTTATCCAAACTATACAAAACAAGTTCTGTGAACGTGGTCAGAGTTGGTCAAATATATAGCAAAGAAACCCAAAAAATACAAATAAAACAACTGAAAATGCGTTTTACGAGGAGGTACTGCATGTGACCCCATTAATAAAAATCAAGCGATATTCAACACTGTCATATAGAAAAATTTTAAGTCCTCCAGCGTCCAAATATGTTCATTTCTGTGGTCTATAAAAATCAAAATGTAGCAAATGTGCGAATAACGCGGATGTACTGCATGTGACCCACTTCATAAAAATCAGGCATCATTCAATCGCCAACCCCAACATTTTAGGACCTCAAACATTCAAATACATTGAGTTTTGCGGCCTGTAAAAATCAAAATACAAATCATGCACTTGTGAAATCGTGAAAAACGCTCATAACGTGGAGGCATTGTATGTGACCCACTATACAAAAAATCTAGTGTTTTCTGCTGGCCATAACCGACATTTCAAGCCCTCGAACGTAGATAAATATTGACTCTCATAGCCAGTAAAAATCGAAACAGAAAAAACTTTGAACGCTTATATCTCGGAAGTACTGTGTGTAATTCAAAATCCGGAAAACCCTAATTTTGCACAATCACTGGGTGAACATTCCCTTAAAATTTCATAGGGTTTAATTCATTTTTCAGGGAGATATGGCGATTTATGTCAGTTTGTGACCACAGACAGACGGACACACAGACACAGACACTTGTTCAGAAAGTGTTTCTGAGTATAATACTACTATGAAAATTTCTTCCATCAGGACCTCGGTTCCGAATTCGACTTTTCAGACGATCTCAATACTTCCATTTACTACGTAAACATGGAAGTAAAAACGCTACAAAATAATGATTGTACAGTGGTTTACTATTATTTCGCTTCAATATTGATTTAAGAAGACTATCCATTTGTCATTTTAAATATTCCGAACAGTTTTTGTGAACGTTCCCACCGAAAAACAGATGGTAACTATAGGGGAAAACTCCATAGCAACTATTGTAATTTTAATCATTTTTATTTTTCTTAATTTCCTAATCAAACGCTAAACTTATTGCCTAACGATACAGCTGGAGAGAGTGTTTGACGACCATTCCAATGAGTATAGAACGACTTTTATAGCTCCAAGAACTCTCGAGTTATACCCTCATGTCAAGTTTCTGAAATTCTCCCAAATTCGGCACAAAAGCTTCGATAACTCGAGAGCGTCCAAAAATCTATATAATTTGATACCACGTACACATTTTTCTGAAAAACCCTGGAAAATATGAATTTTCTCCCCCTCAAAACCCCCCAAAAATACCCTTAAAATTGAGCTAGCAAGTTGGTTCAAGAATTGGGCTGTCATAGGACCGAGATTGATTTTTGGTGAAAATTTCAAATTTTTAGCTCTTACAGTTTGGCCGGAAAACTGCTAATGGCGGACGGACAGAATTTTTTTTATTGGATATTTGGATTCTACATGCCTTGAAACGTAAAACATCAAATTTTGAGGGGGGTTAGAAAATTTTTTTTCTTGGGCGATTACTATGGTTTATTATTGAATAATAAACCAAAATGGAAGTAAAACAATTAGAAACCTTATTGATAGTTGAACACTTCTAGCATTGGGTTGTGAGCTTCTTAGGTGGGAAGAACATTTATGCAGATATGCAGAATAATATGCATTATCAATTTTTCGATGGAATGGCTAAAGTGTAATTATCCTTGTCTACTATTCGAATTATTCAGGAGTTGTGCTTGTATTTGGATGAGGAGAGGAGTGGAATGTGCCGTAATTGCGGTGCATCTCTCAGACGAGACGATGGCGATGGGAGCAGTTCGAGTACAAACGCAGACGAACCTCAACTACCCCCTCATCATTCTTTCCGGCCAGTTTCACAAAATTCCACTAATAATGGTAAATTGTTGTGCTTAACGTTGACACGTTTTATTAAGCAACAAGAAATTTGGGAGTGTAAACACAGCTTTAATTCCATGTTTGTATTTTTCGGTTTAGCCGACACTCCACAGGTATTGGAATATATTCAGCGTCTAGAAGCAAGAATAAAACAGCTGGAAGAGGAGAATAGAAAATTGCATCAGAAGTTAGGAACCCCTGTACCAGCATGGGATTCTGTAAGTTTAGTTAATGTTTTTAGGCACTTGGTCATTTCTGTTACTTAATACTTGGACGTTTCCTGAGTTATTACCTCAAAGTACTAAACTCCTGTCAAAGTACCATCACAAAGTATCTAAACTATTTCAAAACTCTGTATAAATTGTGCTGGTATTTGTTATGGAACTTTGTTCACTGGTATCATTTTCATTTGTATTTGCAAAGACTGCCACAAAAATTAACATTCAAAATTGAAAATTTAGTTAGATGAAAAGTTAAGGATTTGGAATCGTGTTTCCGTTCTAAGTATTGCTTTCAGGCTCTAAAGCAGGGTTCACAGGTGACCATTTAATGCGTTGATGTGTTTTGCTTTGAATCCAGCTAATCATGGAGGGGGCTCGTAAGCTTCACTTATCCGGATGTGGCAGTTCATAAACAATAATTTACTCAAAGTGTCAACTGATAAATTGCTAAGCGACTGATGGGAACGTTAGCGGATATCCTTCATCGCTGCTCTCCACAACTACCAGTTGCCAAGGGTAGATCGAATGCGTTTGCATTTGCGGCCAAAACCACACCTACCTCGGAATTCCGGCTGCCAGTTAGAAGTTAGAACACATTAACGCATTTGACGAAGCCTGGGACCCCTGCGTTATTCATTCATGTAATCAGCCATCAATAGAAATAATATTGATGCTGTAGGGGCTCAGCTCAAAATTGTTTGTTTAACTGTTTCAAATCATCCTATTCCCAGGAAGTACTTACGCCTCCGCAAGGAGTTATACAGGCGTTACAAGTTCTTGAAGTAAGGGAACAACTAGAGCAAAACACTACTGATCCTACGTCTCCAATGGATCAAGGAGAAAAAGCTCTGCTACGAGAAATGTGCAACGTACGTTTTCAGCTATTGAAGAAAGTAGTTATTAAAATTCATTGCAATGCAATAAAAGATTCAATAACGAATTTGTTAATAATTACTTCATGATCGTGATCGTATTGTTTTTATCAGGTTGTCTGGAGGAAGCTTGAAGAGGGCCCTACTGCAAGAAGGTGAACCTCCATCTATGTCAGCAAATATTCTGAAGTTCCTAGTTGGTGTATATGTGTATAATCAACAGACTATCTTTCTGCTGGAAAGTGGGGTTAGTATATGAAATCATTTGAACCATAGGTACATCATGAAAGTGTCTGACTAGCTTGGGCTTAGATAAAAACTGCTGACTTGAAGAACATCTCAAATGAATTTATGTAAAAATGTTGGCGATTTCTCAATCATCTTTCTTGTGATGAGTTTGAAAAAAAAGAAAAAAAAACGTATTTTTGCTTGTTACATTGTTTGATGGTGTTGCCTTTACACTTATAACTCAGGTTATAAGTGATCTTTTGGAAATTCACTACTAGGCCTGGTTTACACGACTAGAATAAACTACAAAGTAGGGAAGAGTGAAATCTGTCGTTTACTAAATGGTCAAGTGAACTCTACTCCACTGAAAACATTAACACTAATTGTATTCCTCTCTACTTGTGTTGGTTATAGCTGGGTACGCGTTACTTGAATTGTATATTGAAGGCCCAGTGTGCTGATTCTGCTGCTGGTGTGGTCAGCAGTTAGGAAAATAATTGAAAGAACTTGATTTACCTGGTTTATTTGCGCTTGAAAAGAGATAATTGGTTACCTGTCTTATTGATGGTGGTGATGGGGCCTATCACCATGCTGGCTTTCCAATGAAGGATCGTGTGAAATCAGAAATGCATAAAGCGTGAATAAACCAGGTGAATCAATTTTTTTTTCCTGACTGCTGACCACACCGGCAGCAGAATCAGCTGGGCAATCAATATACAACTCCTCTATACTTGCTCTATCGCAAGTTGTATTTCGCTCCACTCTACAGGTTCCTCTACTCATGTAAACTGCCCTTTCGGTTCAGACATAAATTAGTTGATGATCTATAACTGCTTGTGGTTTAGTAACTTCTTGTTGATTCACAAAGAATGGAGAAAAACATAAACCCATTGTTTTTTTTTCTTCTTTTGAGTGTTGCTCTTTTTCTGATATTGTCAGGATGAGGGGGAGATTGAGATTGCGACTTTTTCTCCAGATTTTTATTCCTCGGCCGAGATCTTTCCCCCATTCGAGCATCTTCAGAGCTGCATAGGTCCATCTGGTACCTATGAGGTCTTGTTGTCATAGAGATAGAGTCTCAAAGTTTGTCTTCCCCTCACCCCAATAACTATGAGAAACCAGTTGGTTTACATTTGGTTTGGTTGGTTTATATTTGCCACTTTGCTTTAGTTTTTTTTTTTTTTCAAACATTTGGTTCTCAATCAGGCAATTGTCAGGTTGCAGGAGGAGTAATCAGAGACTCACCTCTTAAAAACGTTTTACGAACTTTTAATTTGCAAAAGAAATTATTTTCGCACTATCGATTTCTCTCTTTCCCACCAATTTTCGTTCACTATTGAACTCATTTCTGCTTTATTATGAAAACACATATTATTCTTTCAAGTGTTGGCTCACATTGATTCAGCATAGACCTTAAACTGTTATAAGCACAGAAAAATTTATCATGCTTATAATTGTACATAACCCGTCCGTTCAACTTTTAATGAAGAACTAATATGTTAAACTAAAACTAAGATGTATTTTTTAAATTATATACATACTCTGATTTTGGTTTATTATTCAATAATAAACCATAGTAATCGCCCAAGAAAAAAAAATTTCTAACCCCCCTCAAAATTTGATGTTTTACGTTTCAAGGCATGTAGAATCCGAATATCCAATAAAAAAAATTCTGTCCGTCCGCCATTAGCAGTTTTCCGGCCAAACTGTAAGAGCTAAAAATTTGAAATTTTCACCAAGAATCAATCTCGGTCCTACGACAGCCCAATTCTTGAACCAACTTGCTAGCTCAATTTTAAGGGTATTTTTGGGGGGTTTTGAGGGGGAGAAAATTCATATTTTCCAAGGTTTTTCAGAAAAATGTGTACGTGGTTTCAAGTTATATTGATTTTTGTACGCTGAATCGATTGAGACCATCTCCGGGTCGATAGCTTTATTGGTTCTCGAGTTATCGCAGCTTTTGTGCCGAATTTGGGAGATTTTTAGCAATTTGACATGAGGGTATAACTCGAGAGTTCTTGGAGCTATAAAAGTCGTTCTATACTCATTGGAATGGTCGTCAAACACTCTCTCCAGCTGTATCGTTAGGCAATAAGTTTAGCTTTTAATTAGGAAATTAAGAAAAATAAAAATGATTAAAATTACAATAGTTGCTACGGAGTTTTCCCCTATAGTTACCATCTGTTTTTCGGTGGGAACGTCAAAATTGTTCGGAATAATTACTATCACAAATGGATAGTCTTTCTAAATCAATATTGAAGCGAAATAATAATAAACCACTGTACAATCATTTGCAGCGTTTTTTAACTCATCTCTATTATTTGTGTTTTGATGTGCATACAAAAGTTGTTAATTCCCTTTTTTTCCCCTTGAAAAAAAAAAACAAAAAAACTTGGACGCGTTTGGAAAATTCAATTGATAGTAATAGGCGAGTTTTCGTTCTCTTATGCCATGTTTATTTCCCTTACTGCAAATTATCAAAATCAGCCACAGAAAATGGTTATCTTATGAAAAGCGTATATAAAGAGATACTCTTGTTGTAAGTTTCAATTGAGTAGGAAAGTTTCTTTGATTAATTTTCCAAAAGTGATGGTTACCTTGTGCAATTGACCTTAGTTACTAGTGCGTGCTTCACTTCATCTGCTTTTATCTGGTTCTCTCCGTTTTATTTTATTTTATGGGTTTCTTCAACTTGTAAGTTTTTCCCCGATTTAGGGTTGTGATAAGTGACAATAAAGCCAAATGACCTTCCTGATTTATAAATAACACTATCGAAATTTTTTTATTATCTGTATTGCTCATTGTTTTACCGTATATTGGAAGTACAATTTTTATTCTAAGTTATCTTGGTTATAAGCTCGTTTTTGCAATGTCCAATTTATAACTAACATATTTTAACAGTGTCAGATGTGAAATTTGTCATCAAGATTGTTCTATTTTCTTCTCCAGGTGGTCGCATTACTTCTTTTTGTAGGTTGAGGGGGAGATAAACGAGGCGACCTCTTCTGTATGGCCCTAGGGCCATAGGTACCCTTGGTCCTATAATGCCCTGAAGAAGCCCGTACGGGCGAAAGTACTCGGCTGAATAAAAAATGGAGAAGAGGTCGCCTCGTTTTTCTCCCCCTCAACCTTCAAAAAGAAGATTGTTCTAGTTATTCTTAGTTGCTCTGACTACTCTTGTGCTGTGGTTGAGTTAATCCATAAATCTTTCAGCTACTTTTTAATCTATTTTATGCCTTTTTCTGCCAACTATTCTTTTTACAGTATTTAATCCTTCAAGAAAATCAAACTTTTTTTCCAATTAACAGAATTATTATTTGCAACACATTTTTATTTATTTTCAACATCTTGTTGTACGAATAATTATTGTGGTTACTGTTAAGTCTCTGCGACTGAGGTTTACTTTATGTACATTAGTTTACCTAACGTAATGTACGTATGTTTACTTTGTTGTAGGAACTGGTCTGATTTATTCTTTCTTTATTATTACTCAAAACCATTTTAACGATATTTATTGAGGTGGTGGCATAGGAAGTGCAAAAAAACTGTTGATATTGATGTCATATTTTTACTGGTGGTTCATTGTACCTATCTTGAACTTGTTTGAGTGGGGTTTACAATATCCGATTTTTTTCGATTCTGCAAATGGAACGTGTAACTTGTAGCTTCTTACCCGATGTAAGTGGGTCATCTAGGAAGCAGGAGGCAAGATAAACGATATTGGATGCTCTTCTTTCTTCATCCATTGAAATTTCAAAAATTGGAGAAGTTCTATAGCCGTAGAAAAAATGGACCTTTTTGCGACTGACAGGATCAAAACTTGTAAACACCACCCCTTCAATACAGAAAGCCCCGCCCCCTTCGGAGGGCATCATGTGAATCCACTCAACTCGCCTAAGAGAAGAGCTTATAATACAATAGAAAATGTTGTTTCTAAATTTACCAAAGTGTCTTTACCTTCTTAAAACACAAACAGTAATGCAGCAATGCTTTACGAGCGAATTTTCATCATCAATACTTTAATTTTACGTTTTAATCATCGTTACATATGTATGCATTCTTCCAAAACTCAGAACTTTCCTTAAAACTGCAATAAATCGAGAATTGTTAAAGATAATGACCCTGCTATTGTCTCATTCGATTCAGCGTTAGAAAATACACAAATTTGGATACTCCACGAGCGCAATTGAGATTTTCAAAACTAAAAAAATTCCATAAAACTTCTATAACTCGAGATGATGGTTTTCTGATTTTTGGTTTGTGATTTACAATCAAATTTGAACATCATCTATGCTCCGATCTCGCTGGCCAACGAACTCACAGTTACTTTTGTCTGGAAGGATTCGTCTGGAAAAAATCGTTGTATATCGGAAATTAGGGCAGTTATATATAGGCAGTGACACATTATATATTTAGATATATTTTTTCTAAGAATTTGATCCTGTGATACATCCGTTTCATGCGTCAGGGAATCGAGAGAATGAATGTGTTTTTGGGTTAAATTCGATGGTTGTTTTTGGTTTATTATTCAATAATAACCAAAGCGATTTCGATTTTAATGGTTTATTATTCAATAATTGACCATTGAAATCGCTCAAGGAAAAATTCGTATTTTCCCACTTTTTTCAGAAAAAGGTGGATTTGGTAGGTATTAATGTCTATCGATTTTTGGACTCAGAATCGAATTCGACCATTGCGGTGTCGGTAGCTTTATTGGTTCTCGAGATATCGCACCATTTGTGTTACATTTTGGGAAATTTTCACAGATTGGGCACAGCTTGAGAACTCGTGGAGCTATAAAAATCGTTATATACTCGTTGGAATGCTCGTAATACACTCTCTTTAACTATACCCTTAATTTGAAAATCAAGAAAAGTAAAAATGATTAAAGTTACAATAGTTGCTACGGAGTTTCCCTTATCCCGGAGTTACCCATCTGTTGTTAGGGGGAAACGTTCACACATGTTCGGACAAGTACTTGTTGCGAATGGATGGTTTTCTTAAATCATTATTGAAACGAGGGAATAGTAAGCCACTGTACGATCATTTGCACCTTTTTTCGAAACGAGCCAAATAGCATAATTTTCTGCGAAAATTCGCTAATAATCGCCAAAGATTTGAATTGTACGTTGATCACCTGACGGAATGATTACAAAATCACGTGAACAACTGTGTTAGCCAGCTTAACTAGGTCGACTTGTTACTGATTCGGAAAAATGCTGGTACCCAATCCAGAAACTCCGCCAGTTTCTCGTACCTTCGACGAAAAACTTGACACGAATTTAGTTTTTAAGAAAGGATGAATTTATCTTCTCTTATAAATCTTCTCTCATTCTACAAATACTAGTAGCTCGGCGACAAAAGTCTTTTACTTATTAGATACTAACTGGAGGAACCATTCAGCTGTCATAATTAAACTTACCTAAGTATTTGAAAGGTATAGTATGAATGATCGAAGTCGCAGCAAATTTTTTGTTCATACAGCTTGCCTTAGAATTATTTTAATCGGTTTATAAGAGGTAAGAATTAAGTTTTGGCTTCTCGTTCAATGTTATGTTTGTTATTTCTAGTACTTTTTCCAGTTATGTAATAGTATATATCTAAGAATAATGCTTGATCAAAATACTAATTACTAAAAAGCTAATTTTTACATTATTATATTAATACGTTATAAGAGAGCTTCCGCTTTTACCTGTAATGCAAGAACACAGTAAAAGAGGCATTTTATACCCGTCTCGTTAAACCTCGACTCGTTTAATCCTGCATTTTTAAACGTTTATACTTACATTTTTGAACTTTTGAAATAAATTTTATCTAGTTGTATTAGATTGTTCCCTGCTGTTAACTTGATGTTCAGAGGTATTTGATGCAGACAAACCCGAGTTCAAATAAATATTGAATCATTATCACAGGGTGAGAAGTAGAACTAGCAGTGCGCATGAGCGAACTTCACAGCAACTCAATCACTAATTACATATTTTAAGACTATTTTACTAGTCGCATTGTCCTGACCACGCGAAAAATAAGATGACATGATTGAATTTTGCAGTACTTTCAAGGATTAAAATATTTTACCTTTAGCTCACACATGCATAGTGTATGATTTTTCAAGGGTATGTTCTACTGGCGACAAAAACCAATATATTCAAATGCATGAGGTTTATAATTATTATAACGACGAGTGAACGACGCCTCATTTACCTTTCAGGGCTGTTAAAACCTTTTTGGGTGTCCTTGCTATAAAAATGATACCATTTTACAAAACATTGCTTCTACTGTTAGGCTCACATATTCAACTTCCACATTTGGGTCTCCTTGCTAGTTTTTCCATAACAGTTGTTGAATACTTTCCTGATTTTATGATTAGAGATATACCTGTTACTGACTCAAAAATGGAAGTACTGTGTGATCTATGAACACCACAGGGTTTCATTCATCACCAGTGCTTGTAAACGTTTTTGCTGCTGGCTAGTTAATCTGTTGGTAGATTTAATAGATAGGTATAAAAATCACAAAGAGGACAAAAGACCCATCATGAAAGATCGAAGCAAACAAGGAAAATTGTCCACGAGAACATTGTAACAAAATAAATTTGAGTAGTATTAGCCAGAAAAAGTCGATAATTGCTGATGTACAATGTAGGGGAATGATCCACTCAATGCATGGTGCTTACACGCTAAATATGGGGATAAGCGTGATCTATTGACACATGGAACTTTATTAAAAACTGTATGTACTCACATGACATTATCGGCCAAATAACATGTAATCCTAACAACAAACGTTACAAAAATACTAAGCGTCTGTAGCTTTGAGAATATTGGGAAAGTTAACAGGATGATTAATTATTATTTCAAGCTTATTAACTCAAAAGAATTCCATCGCTCAAAGAGAACAATCTTCCATCATTTCATGCTGTACAGTTAATAAAGTGTTGCTTTAAAGCTTTCCGATCGCCATGAGTATAGTTTTTCGGGGACCTAAAAGTCTGTGAAAAGGAGATAAAATATTATAACATCATCCATAGGACAGTATAAATTATTTCCTCTTTCAGTTGATTTTTGTATAATTCAACAAGGTTTAGAAAGCAGAAAAAATACAAAGCCCACTATACATCGTTAGATAAGAGGAAACTGCACGAGTAGAGGTGTATTTCTTAGAAATCCTCAGTCAGCTTTATCTGAACGTTTCGTGCGCCTGCTCCTAGAGTGCTCACCGCACTTTCATAACAAGAGTGTCAGTGCGTCCATTTGTTTGTCTGTCAGAGTGTCCGTCTGTCCTTGCGTCCATCTGTCTACAAATATTCAGTGACAAGGGATATTGCCATATCCTAGTAGTTCAATTTTATGAGCTTTTAATGGGTATCTTCTGCTGGCTTAAAAAACGCTGCAAATGATTGTTCAGTGGTTTATTATTATTTCGCTTGATTTAACAAGACTATCCATTTGTCATGTTAAATATTCCGAACATTTGTGACCGTTCCCTCAGAAAAACAGAAATGGTAACTATAGGGGGAAACTCCGTAGAAACTATTGTAATTGTAATCAATTTTATTTTTCTTAATTTCCTAATTAAAAGCTAAACTTATTGCCTAACGATACAGCTGGAGAGAGTGTTTGACGACCATTCCAATGATTAGGTATAGAACGATTTTTATAGCTCCAAGAACTCTCGAGTTATACCCTCATGTCAAATTGCTAAAAATCTCCCAAATTCGGCACAAAAGCTGCGATAACTCGAGAACCAATAAAGCTATCGACCCGGAGATGGTCTCAATCGATTCAGCGTACAAAAATCAATATAACTTGAAACCACGTACACATTTTTCTGAAAAACCTTGGAAAATATGAATTTTCTCCCCCTCAAAACCCCCCAAAAATACCCTTAAAATTGAGCTAGCAAGTTGGTTCAAGAATTGGGCCGTCGTCAAAAACGCTCTCCAGCTGTATCGTTAGGCAATAAATTTAGTTTTTAATTAGGAAATTAAGAAAAATAAAAATGATTAAAATTACAATAGTTGCTACGGGTTTTACAATAGTTACCATCCGTTTTTCGGTGGGAACGTTCACAAATGTTCGGAATATTTAAAATGACAAATGGATAGTCTTCTTAAATCAATATTGAAGCGAAATAATAATAAACCACTGTACAATAATTTGCAGCGTTTTTAGGTGTCGTCACTATAAAAATGATCTCATTTTACAACTTGGCTTTTATTCTAAGGCTAACATATTGCGGAAGCATTATCAACCTAACTCGTGCATTTTTCTATTTTTGGGCCTCTTGGCTCGTTTTCAATAACAGTTGTTTTAAATTAACGTTGAGGCCTTCGTACGCTTTTCTTAATTTTATAATTGGTTATACCTGTTACCAACTCTAACATGGAAGTACTGCGTGATCTATGCACACCACTGGTTTTTTTTTTTTTTTTTTTTTTAGGAAAATAGTTTTGAAGTCGGTTTTATTATTGTTAATTATTATTACTTTTTTTTGTGAAATTTTTTAACAATAACAATTGGATGGTCTTCTAAAATCATAATTGAAATAAAGGAATAAGAAATCACTCTCTGCAGGTTGAGGGGGAGAATAACGAGACGACCTCTTCTCCATTTTTTTCTGCCATAGGTTTTTAGGGCCATAGGTACCCTTGGTCCTATAATGCCCTAAAGAAGAAGCCCGAACGGGCGAAAGTACTCGGCGTAATAAAAAGAAAAAAATGGAGAAGGAGTCGTCTCGTTATTCTCCTCCTCAACCTGCAGAAAGAAGTAATACGACCACCTGGAGAAGAAAAAGAAATCACTGGTTCACTAACTTTATACCTATCTTCATTAAATCGTCTTCTTCTAACAAAAGGAATTGTTCCAGAGTCGTCTGAGCAAAAATAGCTCTGTATTTCTCAAGTCCCCACTTCTTTAGGATGCCATCCACAGTGACGTTTTCTAAACATATCAAACATACAGTTCGGTAATCAAACCCAGTGTTTCATTTTCAATTTGAGATTCCAACATTTCGGCTGTACGTTTAGCTTTTGATTACCATACTCACCATCGTTAGTTTGTAGTTTCCAAGTAACCGCTCTATGCCCATACTCAGCAGCTAGAACTTGAGCCGTCCGACCTTTCCGATCAGTCAATAGCACGTCCGCTCCAAGTTGAACTAACAAAGCTACTATATCGTTTTGACCAAGCTGAGCTGCGATCATCAAGGGTGTAAAGCCATTTTTCAATCTATAACGTACAATCTCCAGTTACTTTAACAATTGCTGAGCATATTACGGTAAATCACACCAATTTTAAACTCACTCTCCAACGTTAATAATTTTAGATATTGCCAATCTCAAGGTATTGCTAGAAACACCATTTCTTCCTAGGTCGGCCGCTAGCACGGCTTCCTGAAATTAAAATGGCTCATTTCTAAAGACTGGTCCACACGCTCCGTTTTACACAACGTTTTGTCTGCGCAGTTCAAAACGTTGCAGATAAAACGTTGCGTGTGGACTGGAAAACCGTGCAGTTTTGAATCCATTTGGAAGACGGTACAGTCTTAGTAAAACTGAGCCAGAGAGCTCAGATTTCCTTGAACTGCGCAGTTTTTTAACAATACACATCGCGAAAATCGACCAGAGTAGTACCTCCTCCATGGCGATCTCACACAAAACTGAGCAAAATATACGGATATGTCTGTGCCGTGTGGACGCTCTGCAAATTGCAACGTTTTCATTCCGTCTTAAGACTGCGCACACAAAACGTTGTACAAAACGGAGCGTGAGGACCGGCCTTAACACCCTGCCTAATATGAAGCAAAAATATGTAGTTTCATTTCTTCTTATAGCATCAACATTCGCAGCACTGGTACTTACTATGACTCCACAATTCAGGTCAAAACCATGATACCAACATTTTTTTTATAATTTGCATTATCCAAAAATCATACATTTTCCCCCATAGCAAGAATATTTCACATAACCATACTAAACACTACACAATATTAAACACGCCACTAATTAACGTAATTTAACTCATAGAACGGCGGGATTGCAATTTATAAAATCATTTTGATTGCTGAATAGGATATTGACCAATAGACTCGACTTGATAGAAAAACCAGTGGTGTGAATAGATCACACAGTACTTCCATGTTTGAGCCGGTAACAGGTATAACCAATTATAAAATCAACAAAATCGTACGAAGGCCAAAACGTTATTACAACAGCTGTTATGGAAAAACGCGCCAGGAAACCCAAAAATAGAAAAACGCACTACTTAGGTTGACACTGCTTCCGCAGTAAGTGAGCCCTACAATAAAAGCCAAGTTTTGTAAAATGGGATCATTTTTATAGCAACGAGACCTAAAGATGTGTCATTAAGCAAGTATCATTCACTCATCGTCACAAACATTCAAAAACCTTCAGGGTCGTAATATTTTGATTTTTGGAGCCAGTAGAAGATAGCCACAACAAAAGCTCATGACATGATACTAAACGGTGTGCTAGCCAAAGATATAAATTAAATCATCTGGCACCTGCTTGCCATGAAGAATATTTCAAGGCGTTGGTTTGTCAAAAATATTGACTTTTATGGCTGGTAAAAATCACAATAAACAAATCAACAATTATAGAAACAGACGAAAAAATATGCACTGTTCGATGTACGATGTAATGATTGAAAATAAATCCACTTTCATTCTCTACCAAACGATATAAATATAGATTTTTGCAGCCTGTAAAAAGCTCAACAGCGATAAGGCGAAGTACGGTATGTGATCGAAACAACACAAAACATGGTCGTTGTTGGTCATATTTAAAGCAATAAGACCCGGCATACAAAAGCGCTAGAATGAAATAACTGAAAATGCGTTTTACAGGGAAGTACTGCATGTGACCCTGCAAATAAAACTCAAGCAATACTCAGCTCTCACATACGAAAATGTAAAGTCTCCCAGTGTACATATAAATTCACTCTTACGGTCTATAAAAATCTCTGTGGCAAAAAAACGGCATCAGGCGGAAGTACTGTGTGTTATCTAAACTATACAAAACATGTTTAGTGAACTTGGTCTAAGTTGGTCGTATATAGAGCAAAGAGACCCAAAAGTTTTTATTCAAGCAATTGAATAAAAAAAAACTTTCAAAAAAAATTTAACCAACTTCAAAAACGTTGTCTATAAAATACACTCTGAAAAGGAAAAAATAACAAAAATGTCCCGACTTCGCAGCAACTCATTCGCCAACTACGCATTTTAAGGACTACTTTACTACTCGTATTCAATTATTTGAACGCTCAAGGTCTAGGAGGAATGTTTGTTAATGGCGGGGAACGATGCTTAATTTTATGAATTTATTTATCATCAGTAAAAAAAAAAACAGATTGGACATGGGCTGAATGCCAGTAGACATCACATACCTAAAAAAAACTCCAAGTCAATTTGAGTAATTGCCACCTTTTGGAGTAAGTTTACAGTATAGGTTAGGTAACATTCTGACGTCCCATTGGGACCCAGGAAGTGTGCTGTTTGTTACGAAATAAATGTTTTTTATTACATAAATACGCGCATTTTCCTATGTTCACACTTACTACTTTTCTGAAATGCCTTACTTTCAACATGATTAGGGCTTCCGCATTGCCCTGTTCAGCTGCCAACGAAATGAATGTCCTCCGTTCTGCATCCATCAATGAAACGTCAGCCCCTTGATTCAATAGGTACAATAAAGTTTTATTTCTACGACAAGAGCACGCGTACATAAGCGCCGTCCATCCTCCTCGGTTTTGTACATTGATATTTAGCCCTCTGAAATTAAACGGGATCGAACATGAAATTTGGATTCAAGAAGAGTCCAGATTACTAGGAATTTTTGTTTCATCATCTAGGCCTAGGCATTAGTATTCTTTAAAACGACGTATTCATACCTTTCGACTAAGTTCATGACCACATCAACAAGTCCGAGCGAAGAAGCTGTGAATAAATCAAGCCAATGGCACTTTTCAAATTGCGGAATATTAGACGAATACATTGTAACCCCTTTATTCTTTGTTTTGATAGTGAAGCAATTGGACTGACTCATACTTAAATTTAGTTATAGTTTAATTTATAAGCTCATTTAGAAAAACATTGGTGCTTTCTTCCAACGTCAAAGAAACATTTTCCTATTGCCACCGTCTCATGTCGATCATATCAGTGATCAGTGCATGAGTGCATGTGGCTTGTGATTGTGATGTAATCCAAATCCAATCGCTGTCTCAAGAATGTCTTAGGACTTCGAACCTAGGGGAACAGTGATGTAATGTTATTGCTCAACTTAAACATTAGGTTTTTTCTCCATCGCGTTTACGAAGTCCTTCGATCGAAAATCGCGAGGAGAGTGGATTGCTTTGCAAATTAAGAGTGAGACACAGTCATTTTTATGGCCCGATTACTAATCCGTTTTCATTTTTCATCGATGTTGTCCCGATATTGCTTAGGCTTACCATCGATTTCGTATCTTCGATGTTTTTGTTAATGTGGGCATCTGTTGAAATTCCTGTCCTTCGGTTAAAAACTGAAACAAATTGTTTAAAAAGTTTTTTCTTCGATTTGCTCTTTTAAATGTGTCCACAATCCACATATATATTATATCGCTCAAGGTATAGTCAGCAACGGATATTGGTACCTATACTAGTCACCTTGCTTGGGTGCATAGAGAAAGGACAAGGTAACCTTGCCTATATACGCCTATCTGCTGATTTCTCATCGCTATCAGTCTATGGGCATGCCCTCTGTTGGCGATGTCGTGAGATAAAATATTATTGTAATCAGCAGCGATGTTATTTTTCAACGTTTTCTATCCAAGTACCTACTAGTTTTTTTTTGTGTTTCGTTAGAAATACGTAGACTTCACGTTGTTACTCTCGATTCTGTGTTAGTCCACCGTTGGAACTCGCAATAATGACTTTATACCACTTTGGAAACTGTTTGGCTCTCGTTTACATACCTTATCATTTAACGTACAAATACTCGGGACTGTACGTAATAATATTCCTATATCTCTACTTAGTACCTATTTCTCATTGGTGCTGTCGTTATGAGTTGATTCAGAACGATTTTCTTCTCAGGTCTGAATATGGTGCTTTCTGGAAATGCATTCAAGCGGGTGGCATTTACATCCTCACTCAGCTTTGCAAGATGTTAATCCTGGCTACATTTTTTCCGACTTCGGATTCGACAATTCATGGCCAAGTTGATATGTTCGGGGTGAGCTTTAACTTATTGACTCAATTTTTGATATATTGAAGGCCAGGCGATATTAATTCCTGTTTTTATCGTCCAATATCCAAAATTTTATCGTCAATATACTTCCGTATGTTCCCCCACTTTTGACTGCTGGCAAATCCGTTTGTTTCATAACAAAAAATAAATCTGACTACTGTTTTGGAAAACTCCTCTGCCGCATGCTGAACATTGTTGCCCTGGCTTTTTTGGAATAGCCGATTTTTTTTTTCATTTACAAAAAATCGGGGCACGTACGGAAGTATTGTCCTTGGGATTAATCAATAAATACCTGGATATTAATACTAGATTCATTTATTCAAATATTTGATATAATTAGGAATTGGGAGAGACGCACAAGTTGGTCAATGCGAAACTAAAAACTTTACTTTTCCTTCTCGTCGCATTTCTTGATGTCCGGGGGTTGTGAGGTGGAGAAAAACCAGGCGACTCATTCTCCAATTCTTTATTAGCTGGCCGAGCACTTTCGCCCATTCGGGCATCCTCAGGGCGTGGACCCCACCGCATTTGTTTGAGAATATGCTTATTTATAAAAATATAGATTACTACATTTCGAACAATTTGATAGGACTGAGTTTTTTGTACGTCCTAAGGTATTCAAGCTCCAAGAAGGCTAAAATGGGGTTTGTCTAATTTTCCATTTTCGCTCCACTTCTCATCGCTTCATTGATGTGTCCTAATTTCCGATGCCAAAGTTTTAATTTCGACTCGTTAGTAGACTGATGTTCATCCGAATTGTTGAGTGCGGAGAAATGATTAGTCTTTTCTTTAATGAAGTACAGCTTGTTTAATTAGCGCTGTAATAATTGGGTTTTGTTTCTTATCTTGAATTTCGGCATGGTCTTCTCTGAAAATGACATTCATTCCATTCGAAGTGATTTTGCTTATCGATAATAAATTTGTTGATAAATTAGGAAGATAAAGTGTGTCTGTCAAATTGACAATAAAATCTTCTCCAGTTTTGTTTTCAAAATTAACTTTCACTGTTCCTTTACCCTCAATTGTTGCTGTTTGATTGTTTGATGCTAGTTTTAGTATTCCGGATTCCTCTTCCAATTTTGCAAATTTTGTTTTATCCGAACACAAGTGTGATGTACTACCACTGTCCATGCACCATATTCCATCAGCGATCGAATGTTCGGAAATTGTAAGACTTTCTTCAAAACTTTACCAAGTGGATTCAGCCAATTTTGATTTTTGGTGGTTATTTTTATTTTTCCAGCAGTTTTCAGTTGAATGATTTGTTCTCTTACAAATTTTGCATGGTGGAAATTTTGGCTTTCGTGAGTAATCCAATTTTGTGTTTGTATTTTTGTTGTTGAAAGTTTTTGGATTTTCGTTGGAGTAGGTAGAATGCTCCTTCTGAGGTATTGGAGTTCTCACAATTTTTTCGAGCGTCTGCTTCTTCTAAAATTTTGACTTTAAGTTCCTCTGGTTTTGGGAGTGTATCTCGGGTTTCAATAGCGATCCGGAAGTTTTCAAAATTTGGAGGTAAACTGAAAAGCATGAGAATGGCGAGTAAATCTCCATGAATTTCGATGTCCATCTCGCGTCATTTGTCCACAGCATCTGTGAATAATTTGAGGTGTTCTCTAATGTCATCATTTCGGTTCATTTTTTGTAAAACCAATCGTTTAAAAAGATGTGCTTTACGGGCTGGTCCTTGGCTTTGATAAATCCCAAACTTGTTTCGAGGTGTTGCAATTTTTTACCTGTTTTAATTCGTTGGGAGAAATATTTAATAATAGATCTGACTGTGCATTTAAATCGCCGTCAATCCATTTCGCTTTTTCTTCGGCGGTAGCAGTTGCGGCTGGTTCTGGAATCGTTCCAGTCACGTATCCCCACAGCTTGTTCTTGATCAGCACTGCCTGAGCTTGAATTTTCCAGGTGCCATAGTTTTCTTTTGATAACGCATCGATTCGATAACCCGAACTTGCAATTTTTACAATTTGAAATTAATTCCGAGCTGAACCTAGAGAATGAGTTGAGCGATACGCATTTCGGGCAACAGCTGCAAAATTTGTCAATTGTAAACGTGCCGGCAACCCTAACCTTTAGGAAATACCTAATTTATGATTTGTTAAATTGATGACAGTTCAGGTTGAACGCAAGAAGCAGAATGATTTCCATGAAATTGTATCTAGAGATACAAAGACAAGATGACTGACGAGTGTAGTAGCATTTAACAATAAGTATAGTTTCCATCTTCAAATTTGGAAAAACCTAATTTTGCTCATTTACTAGCAAAACATTTCCTGAAAATGTCATTGAATTTCATTCATTTTTTAGGAAGATATGGCCATTTATGTCAGTTTGTGACCTGGGACAGTCAGACATACAGACACTTGTTCAGAAAGTGATTTTGAGTATAGTTCTATGAAAATTTCTTCGAACAAGACCTCGGTTCCAAATTCGACTTTTCAGACGATCTCAATACTTCCATTTACTACGTAAACATGGAGGTAAAACATCTAAGAGCAATGGGTAGGAGTGGAGGTTAATTTAAGATAACTAGAATAATTTTTTTTTTTAATTCAGCCGTGGAGCGCCGTGTTGCGTAAAGTTTCTTGGTTTCTGTTTATTAAAAACTTCTTTTTTTTTTAACACAGCAGTGCATCTAAATAATATTTGAACCATGTAACCACACGCACACATACAAGCATGTATATAATTTTTTTCAAAGTTGATTGTAAATAACAAAATATATTTTATCTTAAATTGTTTTAGTGAACAAAAAAATGTTGTTATATTAATTCCTGATAAACTAGGAGGAGTAATTGCAATAAATAGAACTCTTAAGAAAAATTGTGTAAACCTCTAATTTGACTATGATGACAAACCTTTCTTGAACCTTCGATCCTGCGACAAGTATGTCATCAAACTTGGGAGGAACATTTTCTGGTTATAATCATCCTACCATCAATATTTTGACTAAACTAGTATAATTGCTTATAACTCACTTAAAAAACATTGCATACAGAATTTAAAATACGCCTTAAAAATAAATACCAAGGTTTATCATTACTGATAATTACTTTATTTATATTGATTTTAATCAATAACGTAATAGGGTTATTACCTTATATTTCTCATGATCTAGACCAATCTCCTAGAGACGTTTTATATATATGAGCTAACACAATAGCCCCTTTCACTTAGTTGATGTCAGTCCCTGACCCTTAACAGGTTCAATTGGGGCCTTAACTTTTGTCAGAGGATTAGTTATAATATTCCTCAGAAACGATTATAAAACGCTATGACTTGGGGTACTAACTATCTTATTAACCATGTATCAACGATGACGTGAAGCAGCAACGTATTCGTGATGGCACATTTCAAGGAAAACTTACAAGTAATGTAACCCAAGGATTAAAGCTAGGAATAATGCTATTCATCACCTCAGAAGTAATATTCTTAGTATCTTTTTCGAGCGTTTTTTCATTGAAGCTTATCCCCAACAATAGAAATTAGGGGTATCTGGCCTCCAAAAGGATCATTCTTTTTGACCTAATACAGATTCCTCTACTAAACTCTTCAGTATTTTTAACGTTCAGGCATCACAATTAAATGAGCCCTCCATATAGGTACTTATAAATATAGACTACATAAGATCCGTTCTAAGTTTTACAATCACTGTTGGACTGGACTTTACTATTCTTAAAGGGTTTGAATACAATGAATCGACATTTACAATTAGAGATTCAGTATATAGGTCATGTTTCTATATAGCAACTGGGTTCCATGTTGTAAGAGAAAACCTCATCAAATAAGGCTTTATTTGTCAGAAAACTAATGGTAGAATGAATGAAATGAATTAGAAATATAAATCATAAACAAAATGTATCCGGGAGACGAACTAAGCAATCTCATTTCACTACACATGTTATTAACATCTTTTATTTATTATTATATGCCTACTACGCCAAAAAAAATTCCAATTCAGAAGAAACCATCTTTTGGATTTGAAGCCACAGCATAATATTGACATTTTGTAGACGTAGGATGACTATATCTATACATTTCTGGTTACTTATGCTGAAACTAACTTTTTTAGTACCTATAAATGTTACATTTGATTCAATCAAATGATCCTGATGAAGGAAAAAGTAATACATAAAATTATAATCTGCCGAGCTCCTCGTTTCTTATTAGCCTTCCTCCTTATGTTTATTTGCTTAAATATTAGAGAAAACCAGTGGTGTGCATAGATCACACAGTACTTCCATTTTTGAGTCGGTAACTGGTATAACCAATTATAAAATCGAGAAAATCGTACAAAGGCCGAAACGTGACCCTAGCGGTAAAGATCAGGCGTCATTCACTCGCCATTACAAATATTTAATACCTCTAGCGTCAAATGTATTGATTTTTGCACCCTGTAAAAAGCTCAACAGCGATAACGGGCGTAGGGCGGAAGTACGGTATGTGATCAAAACAAAACAAAACATGATCGTTGTTGGTCACATTTAAAGCAGAGACCCGAATGTTACAAGAGCGCTAGAATGAAATAACTGAAATCGTGTTTAACGAGGAAGTACTGCATGTGACCCTGATAATGAAAATCAAGCAAAATTCAACTGTCATAAAGAAAAATTTAAAGTCTAAAGTATATTCACTCTTGTGGTCAATAAAAATCTCTAATGCAAAAAAACGGCATAAGGCGGAAGTACTGTGTGTTATCCAAACTATACAAAACAAGTTCTGTGAACGTGGTCAGAGTTGGTCAAATATATAGCAAAGAGCCCCAAAAAGTACAGTAACTGAAAATGCGTTTTGCGAGGAAGTACCGCAGGTGACCCCAATAATAAAAAACAAGCAATATTCAGCTGTCATATAGAAAATTTAAAGTCTAATGTATTTATTCACTCTTGCGGTCTATTAAATCTCAAAAGTTAAAAAAGGCATAATGCGGAAGTACTGTGTGTTATCCAAACTATGCAAAACAAGTTTTGTGAACGAGGTCAAAGTTGGTCATATTTATAGCAAAAAGACCCTAAAAGTACAATTACGCTTAATAAAATAACTGAAAATGGTTTTACGAGGAAGTCCTGCAGGTGACCCTAATAATTAAAATCAAGCAATATTCAGCTGTCATATAGAAAATTCAAAGTCTAATGTATTTATTCACTCTTGCGGTCTATTAAATCTCAAAAGTTAAAAAAGGCATAATGCGGAAGTACTGTGTGTTATCCAAACTATGCAAAACAAGTTTTGTGAACGAGGTCAAAGTTGGGCATATTTATAGCAAAGAAACCCAAAAAATACAATTAAACAACTGAAAATGCGTTTTACGAGGAGGTACTGCATGTGACCCCAATAATAAAAATCAAGCGATATTCATCTGTCAAATCGAAAAATTCTAAGTCCTCCAGCGTTCATATATATTCATTTTTGTGGTCTATAAAAATCAAAATGTAGCAAATGTGCAAATAAAGCGGAAGTACTGCATGTGACCCGCTTGATAAAAATCAGGCATCATTCAATCGTCAACCCCAACATTCAAATACATTGAGTTTTGCGGCCTGTAAAAATCATAATACAAAACATGCACTTGTGAAATTGTGAAAAACGCTCATAACGTGGAGGCATTGTATGTGACCCACTATACAAAAAATCTAGTGTTTTCTGCTGGCCAGAACCGACATTTCAAGCCCTCAAACGTAGAAAAATATTGACTCTAATAGCCTGTAAAAATCGAAACAGAAAAAACTTTGAACGCTTATATCTCGGAAGTACTGTGTGTAATTCAAAATCCGGAAAACCCTAATTTTCCACAATCACTGGGAGAACATTCTCTTAAAATTTCATAGGGTTTCATCCTTTTTTCAGGGAGATATGGCGATTTATGTCAGTTTGTGACCACAGACAGACGGACACACAGACACTTGTTCAGAAAGTGTTTCTGAGTATACTAATATGAAAATTTCTTCCATCAGGACCTCGGTTCCGAATTCGACTTTTCAGACGATCTCAATACTTCCATTTACTACGTAAACATGGAAGTAAAAAGAGTGATTAATCGAGAAAAAATATCCCCATTTGAATGTGGATTTGATCCTGAGAGATCCCATCAGACCCCACTTTCGTCACAATTCTTTCTAACAGCCATATTGTTTTTAATCATTGGTATTGAAATCGTTGTCATTGCTGATTATTACTATGAAAATATGCTGTATAAAGACATGAATATCAACAAGAATATCATTAATATTAATTCTATCATTATAAATAAATAATAAACATCTTATAATTATATTCATGTGTATACAAAAATTGTTACAAGATTATTTTTATTCACTAAAACAATATTGAAGCGAAGGAATAATAAACCACTGTGCAATGATTTGCAGCGTTTTTTGTTGTTTTTTTTTTTACCCCAGGAAGTGTTGAAAGCGACGGTGGATGTAGCTGACGTGTTTGGACTGTATTTAGTCCTATCTGGCATCCCTGGCAAAGGACATGCTAAACTCTTGACTGCTGGATTAGGGTGGGCAGGTGCTGAAGCCGTCCTATCCCGGTTTCTACTGCTCTGGGTTGGTGCCAGAGGCGCCGAATTTGACTGGAAGTACATTCAGAAGAGCATTGAATCGAATATCAACTTAGTGAGTATTAGTAGAATTATCTATTAGATTGGCCTTGATTTGCCATTTTGATTTTTACAGACCACAAAACGTAATTATGAGCATGCTATTCCATATATATTATCTTCTGGCTTCAGTCCAGGATGCAATCCCGTCTGACCCCAAAATGTTTTTTGTTGTTGGGGTAGAGGGGGAGAAAACCACGGCGACCTGTTCTCCTGTTTTTTATTGCTGGCCTGCCAAGCACTTTCGCCCATTCGGGCATCATCAGGGCTTCCTATATAAACAATTCATCTTGATACTTTCAAATACATCATGGAGGTACTAGGTTACATAAATATCCGGTAGTCTAACTTACGTAGCACCCTTACAAGGTATCCACGGCCAAGTCTGGCTTATTTTCTAAAATTTGTCGTCTGCTTGGTAAAAAATCCATTGTTTATTATAAGGTATGGGTATATATTTGTCTTTTTTGTTATCTGGTGTGGTGTTATTTTGTGTTACATTGTCATTATTAATTATAGTAGCGGAGGATTTTGGTTTGGGTTATATAGGGTTGTTTTCTCTGTTTTTTACTTCCATGTTTATTTTTATTTGACTTTGAATGATATGTAAAGGGTAGTTATTCAGCAGGAATATTTCTTCTAATTTATGCTTTACTGGTTCATGGTGTTCGGTTGAGGTCAAATTTAATGCTGAGTAAGCGTAGTTGTACAGGAGGTTTTCCTTAAATTGGATAGGGTGGTTGGAGTTGTAGTTTATGAGTTTAAATGTGTTGGTGGGTTTATAATTAATAAGTTACCACTAATCTAGTCAACTCGTGTTCCTATTAATGTCCTAATGTTTTATTAAACTTTAAATGTCCAAATATGCTATAAATCTAAATTTTTGTATCCTTCTTAAAAGTAAGCACTCCTAAGTAAGCACTATTTTATTTTCGAATGATGTTAACAACTAAGTAATCTTGCAGGACGAACCTACCACGGGGATTTTTTGCCAGGCAGACGACAAATTTTAGAAAATAAGCCAGACTTGGCCGTGGATACCTTGTAATGGTGTTATGTAAGTTAGACTACCAGATATGTAACCTAGTACCTCCATGATGTATTTGAAAGTATCAAGATGAATTGTTTATATAGGAAGCCCTGATGATGCCCGAATGGGCGAAAGTGCTTGGCAGGCCAGCAATAAAAAACAGGAGAACAGGTCGCCGTCGTTTTCTCCCCCTCTACCCCAACAACAAAGGAAAAAAAAAGTGACAAATCCACAACAACCAAAATGTTTTGGAATTTTGTCAACACCGTGACGGCTCCTCATTCCCACAACCAATGTACCTTGACTCCTCACATGCAAGTGACCCTACTTCCATCGCTAATCTCCTTGCCGAGAACTTCTCGTCTGTTTTTGGGTCTGCTGGCTTCCAGCCTTCGTCTACAATCATTCCGAGAGACTGCGACTCTCTTGGTTCTCTCGTACTCCAGGAGTCTGACGTCCTCCGCGTTCTTCATGGTCTCGATCCATCCAAGGGCATGGGACCGGATGGGGTGCCTCCCATCCTTCTTCGCTCATGTGCTGATCACCTCGCTCGCCCCCTTGCATCACTCTTCAACTCTTCTCTTTCCCTGATCGACGGAAGAGTTCATTCTCACTCCCATCCATAAAAACGGCGACAAGGCCGACGTTCGCTATTACCGCCCTATCTCCTTGCTCTCAACTATACCGAAGGTCTTCGAGCGGCTTGTGGTGGAGCAGTTGTCGCTCATCTTCTCCCGGTACTTGGCCACGGGGCAGCATGGTTTCTTCTCGCTCAACGGTTATAATCTTCTCACCTTCCAGGAGTTCGTCCTTGGGGCCCTTGAGAGCGGTTGCCAGGTTGATGCCATCTATACCGATTTCTCCAAGGCATTCGACAAGGTCCCGCATCCAAACATTCCCCGCTCTCTGGAGTCATTTGGGGTGTTCGGCTCCCTCCTCTCTTGGGTTGGTAGCTACCTCATGGGCCGCACCTCCTCTGTCCGCATCCGTGGCGCAATCTCCGCTCCCTTTTTGGCTCACACCGGCGTGCCGCAGGGATCCCACCTTGGGCCCCTCCTCTTTTCAATCGCCATTGATGGTGCCCGCGATGCCTGACTCTCTACTGTAGCCTAGTTCAGCCCATCCTTGAATACGCTTCTGTATTGTGGAGCCCGTTCTACCAGTGCCATGTGGACCAGCTGGATAGGGTACACCGCGCCTTCCTACGGTTCCTGGCTTTCAAGGTTGGGATTCCCCGAGATGCTGTCGACTATGGGGCCCTGAGCGCACGTTTCCACCTGCCAAGCCCAGCCCACCGCCGCTTCTCGGCCGATATGGTCTTCCTTCACGGCCTTCTTGCTGGTCGGATCGACTCGCCGCCTCTGCTTGAGCGTTTGGGCTTGCGCGTCCCGCGCCATGGTTCTCGACTCCGGGATGTGTTTGTCGTCCCCTTTTCCGCCACCAACTATCTTCTCCACCGACCGCTCTGCCGCATCCCACAGACTGCAAATGTGCTCTGTGCTTGTTGCGATGTCGATTTTTTTGAAATTACTCTATCGCGTCTGAAAACGTTTCTCCGATCTGTGCCGTTGTCCCTGTGTTACCCTGTGTAATGTTGCATTGTTTGTCTTCCTGTTTATTTGCGTTTTATTGTTAATTGGGCTTGTTCCTGTATATGTGCAAAATAAATAAATAAATATATCTGAACTTGACATTTTTCTTTATGTCGGCTGAATGTCACTTGAGTTGTATTATATCATCATAATTATATCCCTGAAAAATCATTCAAATCAAATGCAGGATCTTCAGAATGTTCTCACCGTGCAAAATAAAAATTCATCGAATTTTCGATTCCCAACACACAGACAAATTCTTTGTTGTTTATTGTGATTTTCACTAGCCATAAAATTCAATATTTTTTATGGGTCGAAGTCTTGAAAAGTACTTTATGGCAAGCAGATGACGTTTGATTTCGGTTCATTATTCAGTTATAAACCATTGTAATTGCCTAAGAAAAAATGTGCTTACACCACTCAAATTTTGATGTTTTACGTTTCAAGGCATGTGGAACCTGAATTATCTATTTAAAAAGAAAGAAAAGGAATTCAGTCCGTCCACCATCAACACTTTCTTGTCAAAACTATAAAAACTAAACTCTTGACATTTTCACCAAAAATCAATCTCGGTCTGATAGTGACTGGTGGTGGTGATTCTTCGACCTAACCAATACCTAAATATAAAAGTTTTTTGAATGATTTTGAGGGGGAGAAATTTCTTTTTCCCACGCTTTCCAGACAAAGGTGTATTTGGTATCAATTTCTAGACGATAGATTTTTAGACGCTGAATCAAATAAAACATTGTGACAATGGGGAAGACGCCTATTTTTTATTTTCGTACCTAATGGCCAGAATTCTGTTATTTGGTGTCAGCTGAAGACGGAATGACCAATTTTTCATGAAAATTGTGAGTTTCCGCGGAGAAAATTGCTAAGGAAAATCCGCGGTTTGAATAAACCCGGAGATGTAACTCCAACCGATTGAAGTAACTCCCTAGAGAGCTCTGCAGACGGCTGAAAGACAGACAGTAACAACAAGACGGTCTTTAAGACTGGAGTCATGCTAAATCGAGTAAATGACGCTAACTTCACTGCTACTTGTAATATTTTTTTAATCGTCGAGTTAGTACCGCCCGAAATGCCTCGTAAAGCAAATAAATTGCTGAGGGGGGTTTGGTAATCTACAGCAACCTCAAATTATTGCTCCCAATGTTAGTTTATTCTCCAAAGATACAAGCGCTAGTATCAATATTCACGTTCAACGGACTAGTTATGACGTAATAACTATTCATTTTTCGTTCAAAATCATCGGTTTTCCTTAGCGATTTTCTCCGCGGAAACTCACAATTTTCATGAAAAATTGGTCATTCCGTCTTCGGTTGACACCAAATAACAGAATTCAGGGGAAAAGGAACGAAAATAAAACATAGGCGTCTTCCCCATTGAGAGATCTTGTAAAAAACTGTTTCTAAGGGGAGCAACATGTTAACTGGCAGCAAAATATCCATTGTCTTTTAAGTTTAGTTCTCTGCGTTTACCCAAAAATCAAGGTCTCAAGAATATTGTAAAATGATGAATGGACGGAATTTAAGATTAAAATCAAGAAAACCCCTTTTCAATTTTGATCACATACCTAGTTCATAGTTTCCCAAGTGATATAACAGATTATTTGTGTACAATATGTGCAATCTAACTCTTGTCCGGAACAAGTACTTAATCACCATCTTAAATCCTCAATTTCTGAAGAGAGATTAGAAAAATTGTAATTAATCAACTATTACATTGAATACTAGACTAAAAAACTAGCATACCTATTCAAATCTCATCCATGACCTTCAAATTTTATTCTTTGGGAAATCAGCGAACAACAGGAGAAATCATGAATCGCAAACACAAGAAATTGGGAATTGCTAACACCTTGTAGAATCAGAATACAATTTATAACCACCCAAGAATTTAACTCCTTGGAAACAGCACTTGTTGATGTTGAAATGTAAACAATTATGGCCACTTAAAGTGCTGCAGTTTCAGCGTGGCAATAGAGAGCTCGGGTAGTTGTGATACACTTACGAGGGGAGACCCAAAAGTAACCGGAATGTGGTTGGCGTGGGAAAGTGGAGAGGAACAGGGAGAATTTTGGTAGAATGGGGTGAAGGGCAACTTCTGACGAGTCACAGTGCGAAGTTTCATCGCAGTGGATGCAATGGTTCGTCCGTGAGAATTTTTTTGTGAACCTCCTTTTTTCCGTTTTGGCAAACGTGTGATGGCTGACAGCCAGGAGCTACGTGCTGCACTGAAATTTCGTTTCCTGTTGTGGAAAATGGCCATGGAAAGTCGTGCAATGCTCACTACAGCTTATGGGGATGCTGCTAAGGGGAAATTACAAGTTCACGAGTGGTTTTCCTGTTTTAAAAAACGAGAAATTACGATTGAAGACCGACCTCGTTTGGGATGGCCCTCCCAACAATATTGATTTGTTTCTTCGATTCAAGAGGTGTTGAGCACACCAATTTGTTCCTCCTGGTCAAACAGTAAACTCTGAAGATGCTGAGGGAGGATATTTTGCAAAAAAGGGTGGCCCTTTGGCGCACAGGGGACTGGTTCTTCCATCACGACAAGGCACCTGCCCACACCGCGCTTTCTGTGAGGCAGTTTTTGGCAAAAAACGGCGTGACCCCGATTGTTCATCACCCCTACTCGATGGATCTAGCCCCCTGTGACTTCTTTTTGTTCCCAGACTCAAAATGGACCTGAAAGGGAAGTGTTTTGCCACTGTGGAAAAGGTGAAAAGAAAATCACAAGAAGGCCTAAACGCGATTCCCATTAGTGAATTTAAAATTATTTCCAACATTGGATAGTGTTCTGGTCAAGGGTAATTTCTTCGAAGGTGACCAAAATTTGGTGTAAAATATTGAATTAAAAACATTGTACACAAGGTCATTTCGGTCCTCCCTCGTATTAGGTCCTATTGCAAGGCCCTAACCAGCACGCCTTGCTAAATTACTAAATTTGCTTAAACAGCTCATGTAGGACATCCCCGTCTTGCAGGTACAACACATTACTACTGGAACTTTGGTATGGCTGTGGACCCGTCATGACTTGAAAAAGTCTCTGGTGCCTTTGGTATCTACTATGTTGCTGCTCGCATCTTATCGGTCTCTCATTGTGGATCTGTTTCTAACTAATACTGATATTGGGGCCTGGACGGTGCTTGCCATTAAGGCTGCATACACTCTGTCATTAGCTCTTCCAACATTAAGAGTTTATGCTGGCATCGCTGCGTCAATCGGTATTTTCTAAAAATGTAGACAAGTGGATTTCCTTATTTTAATTGTGGTACTTTTTATTTATTTCTAATTTTAATGGCATGTCATTTACATTTAGAATTTTTGTGGTCGTTTACCTACCTAACAAGTTGATATATATGCCTAAACTATAGTTGTTACAGTTCTGTATGAAAAAGTTGTAGGTTGATTTTTTGTTTTGTTTCATTTCAAAACGCTGAAGAATAAAAAATTTTGTAGTCAATTTTGTAGCTCTTAACCTAACTTACCTACCAGCTTAACCTGTTACCTGAATGTTCTTGCTACACATTGCGAGCAAAGAGGAAGAAAAACCAATGCTGTGTACTCAAGGTGTGCTCGATCATCAAGGGGCAGCTTCCGCTGACGTCACTCGTATAAACCTTTCTCGTTCCTCATACGACTTTCATTGCAAATTTCCTGCAAACGACTTTTCTTTCAATGTGAATGTATTGTGTACGCTAAGTTTTTTATTACAGTTTTAATCGTTATAATAAAGAGTTTAAAAAACGTTTTTTCTATCATTTTTAAAAAGAAATGGGAAAACCAGGTGTAGTGTGTACGATGGCGGAATGCCGTAATACGTCTTCTCTTCGCAATGATCTTTCTTTTCACCGGTAAATTTACTATTTTAATTATTTATTGCCCGCAAATCCATCCTAAAATTTATAATTATGTAGTATCATGATCATCGTTTAATTAAATTTGAAAAATATATTGGCTGTAATATTAATTGTGGAAAACTCTGAATCCAAAACATGTCTCGGCTAGTTTGTCAGCGTATTTGTTCTACTCTCAACTCTTGTTTTAATAAAAACTTTAAAAAAAAATGATAAAACCGACTTCAAAAACTTTGTCTATAAAAGACACTCAGAAAAGGAAAAAATAACAAAAATGTCCCAACTTCGCAGCAACTCATTCACCAACTACACATTTTAAGGACTACTTTACTACTCGTATTGACCTGACCACTTCCTGATTGATTGGATCACCTTCCCTAATAATATAAAAACTACTATTTCTCATTTCCCAAATGATTAAAAGATTTTCCTTTCACCTCTGAATTGCCTCCAGATTGATCATCTTTTGGAGTCGGCGCCTCTCTTATATTGTATTGGAGAAGCCTATAGATTCCAAATTAGTAAGAATATAAATATCATGAGTTTTCACGATTCTTGAACAGAGCGAATCAGCATTTATGAGAACTGATTATTAACAATATCGATTTGAAGGTGACTATTCACGCCTTTTCCTAAAAACCATTTCAAACTTCTCAAAGAATCTTTACATCCAGACCCAGACTTATTACCTGGCACCTACTAATTTATCGTAAATTCATATTTATTTGTAATCTTCGGGTAGGTAGTCATTTGGCCAGAGAGGCGCCGACTCCAAAAGATGATCAATCTGGAGGCAATTCAGAGGTGAAAGGAAAATCTTTTAATCATTTGGGAAATGAGAAATAGTAATTTATTATTAGGGAAGGCGATCCAATCAATCAGGAAGTGGTCAGGTCGATACGAGTAGTAAAGTAGTCCATTAAATGTGTAGTTGGCGAAAGCGAAGCCAACATCGTTAATATTTATTGTACTGACTTCACGCGCCCCCACCCAACACCAACCTACCCGTCGGTGATTCTACTATCCTTTCAGCACAAACCATATCTCGACCGTTCCGGGTCGAATCCCACCACCTCGGCGGGTTACAGACCGCCCCAAAAACATCGATTACCAGTGTAGGGTAGGGTCACCCCCACACTTACTCGTTTCAGCTTTTCGTATTCTCGCTTTTATGAGGATGAATATTGAACAACAATGTGGTTTATTCCATGGTAATATCTCAAGAAAAATAGTTACCAACTCCCAAAACTGAATACGTTCAGTTTGACGTGCGCGGTATTTCACCATAACAGGAGTTGGTTCCGGATACTTCGCTAATCGTATCCCTCTGGACGTTAAAGGTCTTCAAGAATTGGACAACAGGCGAGACAATTACCGGAATAAATTAACTTTAGCTAATTTAGAGTACCTGACAATAATCATTCTTCTATTCATTTCAACCCATTAGTAGGTTGATCAGGCGAGGCTTACTCGAATGTTACGGCTGGCATCTATGCCCAGCCCCGAGTGAACGACTGGTCAAGTTTTAACGCAACCTCAACAAGGACCATAGTTTCCCTGAACCCAACATTATCAAACACAAACTCACTTAGCGCTAGTGTCGACGTCCGAGCCAGAGGAAAATGAAAATACACAAACGTAGAGTTAGTTTTTCTATTAAAAAAAAAAATTATATTTAATTTAAATGCGAGAAGAAAATGAGACATTGCATGCACTCCATCATACCCTACCGAGCTCTTCACTTTGTCCGATTAGGAGGAATAAAAAAAAAGCAATATAACAAAGCGATCAGGTGTCAGACAAATAGTGAAGGGGCCGGTAACGGAGGAGAACACTGGGCAAAATGAACAAATCTTACGTCGAATGTCTGCGACGGCTTTTTCCCCGAATAGTTTCTGAAGGCGAGCACGTACGCGCGTCAAGAAGACACGTTCTCGGGTCTTTTCAATGAAATGCGACGTTTTTGATTCCGATCTTTTTTCTAACTAAAAACTAACCATTTTCTCTTTATAATTTCAGTTGAAAAATTACATGATTTACAACTATACTTGTACTTTTCTGGATTTCAATTGAAACTCATAACGGATGGGGGGAGGGGGCTGAAAAGACTACACTTGAAACTTAGCAATATTAGTACAAAATTGTTCTCTTTACAATAAATCGTTTTTCGTTCAATGGAATGAGTACACCTAAAAAAATTCAGTACATCCTGGGAGGGGGGGGGGGACGGTTTGGTAGAAACGTTAAAAAAAGTATTACAAGTGTTGCTCATAGTGCACGCATTTTGAACTCGACGGAATTATGGCTCTGCAGCCCATATGAGAGAAAAGAACCAAGTTGCTCGTAAAAATAGCTAAATGTATCGTCCAGTCAACTAACGGAATGGAGAAAATGGGTGGAGCTTTCTTTTTGAGGACACGGAGTTTCTAACTTCAAAACAGTAGCACTCACTGCGTACGGCGATTCCGTTTCATCAACGGATACAACTCATTTTTTCCTACCATGTATCATACTACGTTTCGTGTGCCATTCTAAATAGACAGTTTCCTCCCTCGTGACGATGCGCAACGAAGGAGAAAAGGAGTGGTTAGCATATTTCCTCTAGATTTTTTTTCATCTTCCACTTTTAAATACAATTCAAAAATCACGAATACTTAAAATTGATTTAAATATTTTGTACAGTTCAATTAATACAGGTCACATCAATTCCATCCTAATTAAAAACCAGAGAGAAACATAGATTATTCTTAAAAACTATTACTTTACAAAGTTACAGAGGAAAACAACGTGCCGTGGAGCCATTTAACGCTCAGGCCACTGCCGTTTAACTCGTCAAACGAAGTCGTACGAAAAAAACGGGGAGAATTGAGAATTAAGTTGATTCTGTCCTGTAGGTCGATTTCCTGGAGGATGGCGAGTTGTGACGTGGACGTTGACGTGAATATTATTGCCGTGGATATCATCTCCCTCTAATGACAAATTAGGTAATGCTTTTTATACGGTTTTTCAAGGTGTACGGTGTTTGTGGTTTTATTAGATGCTGTGGCTGGCGGCGGAAAGGAAAATTGGTGATGAGAGTAGATAGCGAGGAAAACCGAGCGTAGACTGTAGCATCGTTTTTCGTCACTGACCTAACCCCACACTGAAGGCTTTCCCTAGGCTCACGCGGTCACACTTCCCATTGTAGTGAAACCGAAAACAATTCGGCATTACGCGGATTCATCGTCGTCCACGTCCTCTTCATCATCCTCTGCAAAATAAAAAATAACAACACTTAGCAATAAATCGGTTGGGTATAAGTAGAAAAGTATAAAAAACTTTCAACCTGTAAAAGGCTTTTTCTTTTTTTAATATATCTGAGTAGAGCCTGGTTTATATACTACGATAATTCAAAGAAATTTATAGATGAGATCGAGTTGTTGAAATTTATCGATGTGTGTGATCGGGAGTAAAGCAGCAATTCAACAGGATAGAAGTTGGATTTCGTGATTGGTCCGGGTTTTGATCAATTTCTGAGAAATGCATAGGTCGGAACGTGTGAAAAAGTAGCTCCGGTTTATCACTACCATCCAATGCTCTGTGACGGTGATTGGGAGTTAGCTGTCTTTTAAAATTCCTCCATTGCTACAGCTTTCTTGAGATCGTTGGCTGACGACGGGGTTATATGCCGTGAAATTGCTATCAATTTTCGCAGCGTGTACAAAGCACTCAACTCAACAATCTATAGGGCAATAGAATGACCATCACGCCGTCAAGAAATCGCAAGGATATGATTATTGTAGCGTGTTAACCAGACTTGGAGTAACAAGCTTTTTTCCAAACCATTGCCTTTCGGGCGATAAAAATAATTCCATGTATAACGTTCAAAACATGGAAATTTAAATAAAAAATATCTATTACACGTGTCTAATTCGAAAAAGTTCTATTAGTAATAAACAAAGATGCTGCAAATGATAGTGCAATAGTTAATTATTCCTTTGCTTCAATTACGATAAAAGAAAACCACCCAATTCTTATATATCCTGACCATTGAACGTTTCTACCCAGCATGTTAGTGACTATAGAGGCCAACTCCTTGGTAAAAATTGTAGTTATAATAGATATATTCGTGTTTGTCCAGAAAATCTTGGAAAATACAAATTCACCCCTCAAAACTACTGAAAATTTATTATTACACGACACGTATAAAAAAACCGGCCTATTGAAATTGAGGAAAAACATTAACACAATATTTTGATAAGACATCAAAAATGTCGGCAAAATTGTTGACTATGCAGGCATCTTAATCGAATAGGATAATTTTTGACGCCTTCAGTCCCATAGTTACAATGGAGTCCACTTTTTAATTTGTACCAGGTGTTAATTTACCCTCGCCTTCTCCCAGTTCGTCTCCCATTTCGTCTGCATCGCTCAGGTTGTCTTCTTCATCCTCCTCGCCTTCAACGTCCTCTTCTTCTTCGTCAAGGATCTCTTCAAAGTTGTCCCCTTCACCGTTTTCCTCTTCTTTTTTCGATTTCTTTACGTCTTCCGTTTTATCCTGAAAGTGAATATAATACAATCAAATTAACGCTGATTAGAAATTAACAGTCTCGAATTCGGGTTAAAGCTAATTTCGAATTCAAGGGAATTTTTGAACGAGCAAATATTGCTATTATTGGGTATTAACGGTCAGTGTCGAGAGTTCGCGTCAAGCAGGGTTCACAGACACCTGTCAATGCGTTCGCTTTCTGATTGGCTTGATGATAACATTTCTACATCGGGTAGTCAATCAAAACGCAGAACGCAAAAGAATGTGAACCCTGATTAACACGGCTCTGGCTGGGCGGCCCGCACATCGTTTGGCGGACAGAAAAGAAGAAACCTGTACCCTAACGAAGAGTTTTCTTTTGTACAGTGAAGGCCATTGAACACAGAAACCACCGAACTAAATAAATATAATAGTATTCCGTTATCAGACTGGAGGTTTAAATGCAACTAGAGACGAGGGAGCCATTGGCTTCATATTATGCAGTCATCCGGGTTGAATGGGTTTAAACAATGTTCACAGGCCTCCGTCAAATGCAGACCCGTCAGCGCGGGAAGATATTTAACCAAGTGATCGGGATAGTCAATCTGCGGAAAGAGCATGCCCACCTCCACATTTTCGACGAAAGGCAAAACGCATCAACGGGGGCCTGTGAACCGTGCTTCAATTGAGATCGAGAAGTTGAGGTTGCTATGAAAACTTACGTCAAATAACTTATGTTGCTCGGTGATTTGTGTGGACACAAGGTAGTTAAATAGGAACGTACTTGATGCTTCACAAATTTATCAGAATAAATCAAGTTTTCCCAATTTCACGAAGCAAATTCAAATTTTTGTTCTTAAAGCAACCACAACCTTTCGATCACGATTTTTTTGAACATGGACCATGAAATCGCCCCTGCAGTAATCAATTTTTGGTTTACTGCGCAGGCTGTGATATTTATGTTACTCATTAAAATCATAAGTCTCTACTGGAGACCACAATCCGGGGCTGAAGACCATGAAGAGTATTGTTTACTTAGCAACGTCATACGCATTCAATGGTTACGTGCACGTGATCGTAAAATGCGCATAATTCTTATGAGTATACACCAGTACCTTCCCTCTACCGCATACGGGAAGACGATGCCCCGGAGAACCTGAGAATGACAGGTAACTCAGGCGCCCATACACAAGTGCATAGAATTGAAACTTTTAGCATTTGGTTAACCGCTCGATGATACCTCTGAAATCGCGCAAGAGAAAAAATAGCAACCCCGCCCTCAAAACTTGATGTTTGACGTTTCATGGCACCTAAAAAAAACGAAGATTCAAGTTTAAAAAAATTCTATCCGTACGCTCTTTACCTACACCTTTTTTTAGCAAAACTTAAAAGAGCCAAATTTGGCTGTATCAAGCATGAGTTGCTCGCTTCAGGAATAGTATCTACGTAAACGTAAGGAAAAAGAGAAAAACGGCAAAGAACAAAAACGTACGTCACAAAAATCAAGCGATATTCAGCTGACATTATGAAAAGGGCGACTTCGCCCCGAAGATACCCGAATGGGCGAAAGTGCTCGGCCAGCCATTAAAAATCTGGAGAATAAGTCGCCTGGTTTTTCTCCCCTCACAACAAGCCATTAGTTTACTCTATTTAAAGTAACAGGAAAAGTGAGCATGTGCTTGAGGATGGTGTGTATAGTGTTGCACATGAGGGACATATAATAAACATTAATAAGCTGCTCAAAGAACCATACAAGACCTTATGTCTCAAACAACCAATTTATACTATCACGGATGCGAATTTCTACAATTGGGTCCAAAATTTTGTAACAATCTTTGTTATATACAAGAAAAACAAAATGGATCGACAGTAAGAGCTTAAGACCACGTGAAGTACAATGGGGGCAATATTTCGTGCTGTTGAATCACTTAATTCTACATCACATTGACGAAAAAAGGGATGAAGCTGACTGACTCCTGATAAATATAGATCGACATCTTGCGCATAGTGACTATAGCAGGTGCATTGAAATTTAACGGGTTCAACGTAACATCATTATAGGCTCATAATTTACCGTGCTCTTTTTTTTTCATCTAATGCGTGATTGGGCAACGAAGCATCGTCAGAATTTATCAGGGACAAAATAGGTGAACATGGGGCGGCCAGCGGTGGAGGTATTGATCACGGAACGAGTCGGTAGAGAAGCCATACTGGGCACCCTCTCTCGCTCCCACCCACGTGGGCGTTTGGCGCCCTACAGCGGCCAACCCAGGGCATCAGCGAATACTATTGTCACGATATCCAAAGCTGTCATTAACAATTAGAGCTCTATCGGCGTAAGCCGATTGACAGCACTGAACGATCAAGGAAAGTAGAAAACGAAAAACGCTGCAAATGATGGTACGCTCTTGTAATGGTCATTCAACAGGTGATAACATCACCACAGAATAATCCTTCTCATGTTACTAATTTTACATGAACATGATCAAGTTGAGCAGAAGCAACGATGTAAGCTCAATAATCAATTCCACGTGATCAACTTCAACTTGCCAAAAGAAAAATGTAAATAAACGCTCCAATGCAGGGTAGAACTGAAAAACGCTGCAAATGATTGTACAGTTGTTTATTATTCCTTCGCTTCAATAATGATTTAAGACTATCCATTAATTTGAGATATTAACTATTCCGAACATTTGTGAACGTTCCCACCGAAAAACAGATATGTAACTATAAGAGAAAACTCCGTAACGACTATTGTAATCTGAATCGATTTCAATTTTTCTTAATTTCCTAATCAAAAGCTAAACTTATTGCCTAACGATACAGCTGGAAAGTGTTTGAAGAATATTCCAATGAGTATAGAACGACTTTTATAGCTCCAAGAACTCTCGAGTTATACCCTCATGTAGTTTCTGAAAAATCTCCCAAATTCTGCACAAAAGCTGCGATAACTCGAGAACCAATAAAGCTACCGACCCCGCGATGGTCTCATTCGATTCAGCGTCCAAAAATCAATAAAATTTGATACCAAATACACTTTTTTTCTGAAAACCCGGGGAAATATGAATGTTCTCCCCCTCAAAAATATCCTTAAAATTGAGCTAGCAATGTGGTTCAAGAATTGAGCCGTCGTAGGACCGAGATTGATTTTTGGTGAAAATTTCAAGAATAATATAGTTCGGCCAGAAAAGTGCTAACGGCGTACAGACAGATTTTTTTTTATTGGACCTTGAACTTGAGCCAATCTGAATACCCAGATACTTCAATTATGCTTTTCCAAAGATAAAAACTATTCTAAGGTACAACTGTCAAAGTTCGAGTTAATTGCCGATTTCAAATCAATTTATTCAGACAGTTTACTTTTAATAATCGCAATGTACAAACTGGTATTAATTTTCGGATCTCTAAGAATTTTGTTTATTTAAAACACGAGAATTTAATAATTATATTATCTCCAAGTTTCAACTACCTATTTATAATAAAACATTAGAATTTATTGAAATTTGAAAATGCCAACGTAAAATCTTGAATTAAGAGAGGAACGGTAAAATTTTGAAGGATTAAGCATTTCCTTTTTGAAACGATTACATAGAACTTTGAACGATCTTAGCAACATGAACGTTACTTCAATCATAAGGATACCAACATTTATAAGTTGACAAATTTATTGACACTTCGGCGGCACTGGAGAACCTTTCAAATATAAATAGGCTAACTCTACGTATCGCAGCTATACGTCCCATATTTATCATCAGTTGTGGTTCTCGTTCCTACTCAAGGTCGTCCGGACGCGACCATACAAAACGCGATTCTGAAGTATTTATACGGGAAATTCATGATCGAACAGTTGAAAGGACCATGTGATTTATCTCAAAAACTCGATAATTCATTTGAAGCACTTGTGATTTTAGTCAGCCAAGCAATGTTAGTTCGCTCAATATACCGTTTTCACATACATATCCGTATTTTCTCGAGAATGAGTCGCAATATTGAATCTTTGGATAACAATTTCCAAATGCTATAAGAGATATGAGGCCCATTCTTACCAGTTCACTTCCCGCTGATAATATAACCAAATTACGTTCAAACATATTATCTTATAATCACATTGTTTGTTGTTAATTTAGAAACTCGAACATCGATAAAAAGAAAGCCAGGTTGCCTCCGCGCAGGAGCATTTCTTTTGTGGGATTTTGCATTATCGAGCAGTCAACGCCAGCAACTGCGAACCACGCTGATCGATGTTTTTATAGAATTGCGTCAAATAAAATAATATGAACCAATAAAAACGCAGGAAAAAAAAAATTAAAAGACTAGAGAAACGCAGGGAGAGGAGGAGCTTTGAGACCGCAAGAGTCGACTTGGGATGCGAGACACGCTAATACGGCCTGAATGTGAGGATGGCATCCATCGCCCATTTTAGAGATCAACAACGATAGAATCAACTCCGATCGGAATATTAGGTTAATCAATTAAAATTATTCTAGTTAGATGAAACAGATAATACCGGAAAGGCGACAAATTTTCAGAACACGAAATTTTACCTTCCGGGGCGATAGAATCAATTTTCCAGTGTTTGGACATTATGCGTCCTTAAAATTGAAAATAGTAACAATCGTAAATTCATGAGCAATAATAGCGAGGAAAAGGAATTGCAAAAGTCAGAAGATAGGCTTCACTTGGCTTGGATAGAACATACATAGGCTTTCTCACGCTTGGAGGGAAGCGGCGCTATGCCTCGCGACTCGAGGCGGGAGCTTCAGAGCTTACCACCCCCTTCCCGTCCTGTCAATATCGACCTCGATGGAGTGGAAAAATTCAACTCTGAAGAAATCAATGTAAACCTATTGAAATTATTCGAGAGAAGAACGGAAGGGAATACTCCAACGCCAGTTAATGACAATATATAAGGAAAAAACCCAATAGGTAATAACGAAATGAGCCGATTTGGATCTCAGAGGGACGCCATGTTCGTCATCCCGGTGTCAATAAGCAGGACACTCGATAGGCCATCAGCTTCAAAACGTACACAAACAAAACGGAACACGACGATAACAGACTCAATCCGTCGATAAAATTAAAACAACTCGCTAATGGGGATGATGACAGAAAATCATTTGGCTACGGCTCGGCCAGGTACGACCGGCTTCAGTCACATGGCGTGCATCGTCCACTTGGCGGCCACAGCCAAACAAACAAGATTTAACAAGATACTGGAGGAAAATGTACTATGAACAGGGAATTGCTAAACGCATCAAGTCCGCTGAACGCCCAGAACCTGCAAGGACTGGATGTTATTATAAACACAACTAAGAAAGCTATGCAGATAGTTACATGAAAGGCTTACCTCGGCTGGCCTTTTCGTGCCTTTGACTTCGGCTTTTGCGTCATTGTTGGACTTGTCGTTGTTTTCCGTCGCCTTCTCCACGGCCACTTCGGCATTATTTTCTTTGGAACTCATATTCGGATAAGATGAGAATAAACGTTAGTTTATAACTAAGGACTTAGCAACGCACTGTAACCGTCTCCGAACTTGTCTTTGTTCAAAATGAAGATGGCGCGGGCTTCTTGCTCGATAAACCGGGGAAATCAGGACTCAGACAATAAGTAACACGGATGGAATCGTTTGGAAAGCTATGTTTTCCGAATGCATAACCACTATTAAAAAATAGAAAAAAATAATACTGTTCAAGTTCAACGTACTTTATGCGCAAAAAACTAATAAATTTGGAAAATGCTAGGGGTTCGAGAGTAGGATTCCGGAGTTTAGTTTGGGTTCGAGACTAACAGTTGCAATAGTAGCGCTCGAGACCAGTAGCGGCCAATGGGTGAAACAAGGTGGACGGCTCGGTGGCGGCATTCGTTGCAGCGTACCTCTGTTCCCTCCGTTCATCCCTTCTCGTTTGCCATATTACCCCTTCCACCGCTCGGCGCGTCGATCGTTCTCTTCGCATTTCGCATCGTTCAAGTTCAACAGCACACACAGTGAGCTGTATTGTATTGAGCCGGGGACCGGGGACCTGGGGTTGAGCTATGGCCGGTCCTGGGCTCGTCCGATCTACCGTGATCTACACGGCCTTACCCTAAGCGTAACTTGGCATTAGGTAACCGGTTAAATGGCAGGTGGCGTCATGATTAATAATGCCACGGTAGCGATGGCCATCCGTATTGGTAATTGGTACTATAGGTAATATATTTATGCGAGATTCTCGACCCCTCAACATAGAAGATGCGACTAATCCGTAAATAATGGATGATAATCTATGAAGGAATTGAAATGAGACACTAAATGAGAATTCAATTGAAAAAGTTATGCTTTTTACTACAAGAATGTAATTACGCTACTTCTGTTATCAAACAATATTTTTATTATATTATTTATGTATTTATTTAATTATTTTGTGCGAGATTATATATGTATAATGATAATACGTGTAGATATAAACCGGTGGTGTGCATAGATCACACAGCACTTCCATGTTAGAGTCGGTAACAAGTATAAACAAAGATAATATAATCTGTTATTGAAAAACCAGCCAGAAGACCCAAAAATTTAAAAACGCAGGAATTGGGTTGATAATGCTTCTGCAGTATGTCTCACTAGCCAACTATACAAGCCAAGATTTGTCAATTTAGAAAGTTTTTATAGCGCGACAACTAACAATGAGTCACCAGTCCTTAATGTCATGCACTCATCGTTACAAATCTTTTAGAAGCGAGTAGAAGTTAACCAAAAAAAATTAACGCTGCAAATGATTGTACAAAGGTTTATTATTCCTTCGCTTCAATAATCATTTAGGAAGACTATCAATTGGTGATAGTAATTATTTCGAACATTTGTGAACGTTCCCACCGAAAAACAGATTGGTAACTAGGTATAGGGGAAAACTCCGTAACAACTACTGTAATTTTAATCATTTTTATGTTTCTTAATTAAAAGCTAAATTTTTAGCCTAGCAGTACAGTTGGAGAGTGTTTGATGACCATTCGAATGAGTATAGAACGATTTTTATAGCTTAAGAACTTTTTTTAGCTTAAGATTAAATTTTAGCTTAAGATTAAATTTTTATAGCTTAAGAACTCTCGAGCTATTCCCTCATGTCAAATTTCTGAAGATCTCCCAAATTCGGCACAAAAGCTGCGATAACTCGAGAACCATAACTCGAGTACTGCGAATAACGCGGAAGTACTTACTGTATGTGAGCTTGATAAAAATCAGTAATAATTTAACCGCCGTCCCAAACATTTTAAGACCTTGAACATTCATTGATTTTTCCGGCCTGTAAAGATCAAAATACAAAATATGCACTAGCCAAATCGTGAAAAAAGGCTCATAACGTGGAGGTACGGCGTGTGACCCATTTACAAAAAAAAATCAAGCGTAAATCTGCTTGTCATAAAAAAATCCTCAAACGTAGAAAAATATTCACTTTTATAGCCTTCGACTTTTCGGACAATCACAATAGGTACTTCCATTTACAATGTTACATGGGAATGAAAATCAAATAATCTGACAATCTGTTTGCCATTCAGATCATTATGAAAATATTTCATCGGATTTCCAGAATTTCTTCAGGAGATATAATATTATATATAATATATATAATAATATTATATATAATATTATATAATATTATTATGGCGATATTAATCGCGCAACGTCCAGGGGAGGCACTCAGAGGCTGTAAATATCACTCAGACAGTTTCCTCTTATTTAACTATCTATTGTGGGTTTTCGTTTTTCCGCTTTTCAAACCTTGTTGATTATAAACAAAATAAGAAATAGACGAAATAATTTCGAATGTTCTATGGACAACGAAACGATGGACAATAAATTCACCTTCATTCGCGGCAAAACGTTTTTGGCATGTTTTCATGGTTTATGATGTCAAATTAGTTCATTTCGAAATGGAATCTCATCATAATTTTAGTAAATTATCATTTCTGTGTAACAATTTAGATTAGGGTTGGGACATCGACATCGATGTTAGAAAAACATCGATGTATCGGACTAAAAACATCGATGTTCACCATCGATGTCAAGGCTTCGATGTTTTTCGGACATCGAAGTCTATGCTTCTTTTTTTTTTATATCTACGTAGTAATCCCGGTTTTTTTTTTCTTTAATAGAGGCTCTGTTTTTTCTTGTGTATAGAATATTCGAGGGGTTCTTAAAACAATCCGTAAAAAAATCGTGGGATTTTTTTTATTTATGTTTCAGTGGGGACCAGGTGCAGGGCTTTGATAACACTGGTTTCAGTTTCACCTTTTGAGTTGATACCTGAAGTTAAACGGCAAAGCCTGTAATTTAGTAACAAACGAAAATATCGGTATTATTTTTATCGATTTATTGTTGTTGTGTATAGAACATCGATGTTTTCAAAACATCGATGTTTTTGGTCGATATATCGGTACCATCGATGTTTTTGGTCGAGATATCGGTACCATCGATGTTGTCGACTTTCGATGTTAGAAACATCGAACATCGATGTTGAAGCTTCGATGTCCCAACCCTAATTTAGATATATATGAAATCAAGCGTGATTACCAGTTACCACAGTTGACGAACCTTCAAGGTCCTTGAGCATTCAAATAATTTTTGCGGCCAAAAAGCATTCCAGTTGCAAGCAATGCCTCGATAACCCCACCAAAGAAAACATTAAATGACCTCTTAAATGTTCAAATATATTGACCTTTGAATGTGAATATTTCTAGCACTTGCTGTTTTATTAAATATTTATTTGTCTATTATATTGATAAAAAAAAAATGATTGCTTCTTGGTTGAGTCGTCGCATCTCTCATCGTACTGGGTTGGTGAGGGGGAGAAGAACCAGGCGACATGTTCTCCGATTTTTTATTTACTGGCCGAGTACTTGGGGTGTGGTAACCTATGGTTCCACATCGCCCTGAGGATGCCCGAAGGGGCGAAAGTACTCGGCCAGTAAATAAAAAATCCGAGAACATGGTCGCCTGGTTCTTCTCCCCCTCACCAACCCAGTACGAAAAATGATTGCGTACAACTCCGCAACACAATTAGACATTTTTATGTACCCCGGCGTCAAGGTGGGTAAATGACCTTGCCCCGACGTTAGGGTTGGGACATCGAAGCTTCAACATCGATGTTCGATGTTTCTAACATCGAAAGCCAACAACATCGATGGTACTGATATATCCACCAAAAAACATCGATGTTTTAAACTCAACAACAATAAATCGATAAAAAATAATACCGATATTTTCATTTTTGTTACTAAGTTACAGGCTTTGCCGTTCAACTCCAAGTATCAACTCAAAGCCCAAAGGTGAACTGAAACCAGTGTTATCAAAGCCTTGCACCTGGTCCCAACTGAAAAATAAATTAAAAAATTCCCACAATTTCCTTACGGATTGTTTTAATAACCCCTCGAATGTTCCATACACAAGAAAAAACAGAGACTATATTAAAGAAAAAAAAATCGGGATTACTACGTTAATGTAAAAAACCAGTGGTGTGCATAGATCACACAGTACTTCCATGTTTGAGTCGGTAACAGTTATAACCATGGTATAGTATGGTATGCTTTCACTCGCCATTACAATGTTAAATACCTGTAGCGTCAAATATATTGATTTTTTCAGCCTGTAAAAAGCTCATCAGCGATAAACTGCGTAAGGCGGAAGTACGGTGTGTGATCAAAACAAGGATTTTGAACATGGTCGAAGTTGGTCATATTTAAAGCAAAGAGACGCGAAAGTTACAAAAGCGCTAGAATAAAATAACTGAAAATGCGTTTGACGAGGAAGTAATGCAGCTGCATGTGACCCCGATAATAAAAATCAAGCAATATTCAACTGCCATAAAGAAAATTCCAAGTCTAAAGTAGATTCACTCTTGCAGCATATAAAAATCTCTAAAGCAAAAAAACGGCATAATGCAGAAGTACTGTGTGTTATCCCAACTATACAAAACAAGTTTTGTGAACTTGGTCAAAGTTGGTCGTATATAGAGCAAAGAGACCCAAAAGTACTATAAGGCTTGAATAAAATAACTGGAAATACGTTTTACGAGGAAGTACTGCATGCTACCCGGAAATTAAAACTCAAGCAATATGGAGCTTTCATATGCAAAAATGTAAAGTCTCCAAGCCTTCATATATATTCACTCTTCCGGTCTATAAAAATCTCTTGAACAAAAGAACGGCATGCGGCGGAATTACTGTGTGTTATCCAAACTATACAAAACAAGTTCTGTGAACGTGGTCAGAGCTGGTCAAATATAGAGCAAACAGCCCCAAAAAGTCCAATAACAGAAAATGCGTTTTACCTAGGAAGTACTGCATGTGACGCTGATAATAAAAATCAAGCAATATAATTATTCAGCTGTCATGTAGAAAAATTTAAAGTCTAAAGTATATTCACTCTTGCGGTTTATAATTACTCTCAAAAGTCAATAAACGGCATGAAGCGGCAGTACTGTGTGTTACCCAAACCATGCAAAACAAGTTTTGTGAACGAAGTCAAAGTTGGTCATATTTAAAGCAAAGAGACCCAAAAAGTACAATAACGCTTAATAAAATAACTGAAAATCGTTTTACGAGGAAATACTGCATGTGACCCTGATAATAAAAATCAAGCGATATTCAACTGTCATATAGAAAAATTTTAAGTCCTCCAGCGATCAAATATATTCATTTTTGTGGTCTATAAAAATCAAAATGTAGCAAATGTGCCAATAACGCGGAAGTACTGCATGTGACCCATTTGATAAAAATCAGGCATCATTCAATCGCCGACCGACAGCAAGAGGCCATTACCTGAACAGAAAACAACGGAAGCGCAGTGAATAAAGCAACAGAATGGTTGGTATGGGCTGCACAGCCTAGGTACAACCGGAAGACAAACATGGCAGAAAGTAGGTTAGGGCCGGTTATCAACCACCGACGCAATCGTGTCGCTCAGGGAGGCCGTGTCTCTCAGCCGCGAGAAGTACGCATTCGTACTTCTCTTCGACATTTCGAAGGCATTTGACAGGATGTGGTGGCCTGCGCTGGTGGAGGTGTTGCTGGCGGCAAACCTCCCACCTGGGGCGCTTCCCCTCATGAGTAGCTTCTTGCAGGAAAGAGTAGCCCTTCTTCTTGACTACGGCGCCGCCTGCGTGAGAAAGGTACAAATGGGCTGCCCACAAGGATCTGTCAGCGGGCCCTACCTTTGGACCCTGCTATTCGACAACCTGCTTCGACGACTCTCCACTGATGGGCTTGAGCCCTACGCGTTCGTGGACGACTCGGCGTACTCATCACCGGGATGACGAGAGCAGAGATCGAACTGAAAGGCATGGAAGCGGTCGGAATCATCTCCGACTGGTGCGCACACGTCACTGACATTGGCGGAGGACAAAACCGTCATGTGCCAGTTGAAAGGAAGCCTGAGCACCCACAGCCTGCCCGTAATACGCATAAAAGGCCGAAGCATTAAACATGATTGCAACCCAAAATACCTGGGAGTAATATTGGCCAAGAATTTCGACGCAACAGCGCACACGACGGCAACAGTTGCCAAGGCACTGTCATCCTTCGGACGGACGAAGTCCCTGGTACGGGTGGCGTGGGGCATCGGGTACCGCAGTAGGGCGACGCAGCCCTTTTTGAATCCCACATGCTGTACGCATGCCCGGCCTGGACATGGGACATGAAAAGTCGGAACTGGAACGCCGTAACCAAGGCCCAGAGAAGCGCACTAATTATGCTTACCCAAGCCTACAGGACCACTTCGACTGAAGCGCTGCAAGTCATGGCTGGCCAGCTACCAATCGACCTCCGACTGAAAAGCACAGCTGCCCTCTGCATGGTCAACCACGGGCGGGACAGCCGTATCCCTCAATGCGCGTCAGCGGACGACATCGAACGATGGGCTATGGATGAGTGGCAGCGAAGATGGGAGCTGTCAGCCAAAGGCCGGCACACTTATAAGATATGGCCGAGCGTCACGGAACGGAAAAGCCATAGGTTCATCGAGCTCAACCACTACCTCGCGCAGTACTGAAGCAGTACAAGAAGCAAATAATGCACAACACCTGTAAGAGCCGGAAGGCGTAGAAGCAGGACAGAACAAAGGTCTACCGGTTAGGGCCGGTTAGGGCCGGTTACCGATTATCACGTACGCGGCCGAACGAAAAAAGGAAATCGAACGTAAACAAAGGGCAACCGGCTTCCGAAAATAATCACTCGCGTAAAAAAACAATTTACGAATTAGCGCGTGCAAATGACCATAACCTGTTGAGAAGAGTAGGCGACGCAGGGAAAAACACGAAACTAATATTAATTAGTTTATTAGCGAAATATAGAAAAATAGTTAACGGGAAGACAAACGAAAGTTCGAGAATGAATTATCACAGTACAGTAGTAACAGATAAGATAACATGTTGAGCAAGAGAGAGGGCGTAGAACTGTCCATCCAAGTCAAACATTCCAAGAGCTTGTCAATTCACATATGATTTTTGTCTTTAAAATAATGCTCTTCTAGCTTAAAAATCAATGAACTACTCAATATTGAATTATTGGAAGATCGGCATAATTTCTTTTGATTATTTCATAAATTAAAAAGCTACTAGTTAGTTCATTGTTCTTGTAGGTATCAATTTAATCATGTTAGAGTGGGAGAAAAATATAGGTAAAAACTTTTTAAAAAAAAATAAAACCGACTTCAAAAACTTTGTCTATAAAATACACTCTGAAAAGGAAAAAATAACAAAAATGTCCCAACTTCGCAGCAACTCATTCGCCAACTACACATTTTAAGGACTACTTTACTACTCGTATTGACCTGACCACTTCCTGATTGATTGGATCACCTTCCCTAATAATATAAAAATTACTATTTCTCATTTCCCAAATGATTAAAAGATTTTCCGTTCACCTCTGAATTGCCTCCAGATTGATCATCTTTTGGAGTCGGCGCCTCTCTTATATTGTATTGGAAAAGCCTATAGTATTCCGAATAAAATATCATGAGTTTTCACGATTCTTGAACAGAGCACATCAGCATTTATGAGAACTGATTATTAACAATATCGATTTGAAGGTGACTATTCACGCCTTTTCCTAAAAACCATTCCAGATTTCTCTAAGAATCTTTACGTCCAGACCCAGACTTATTACCTGGCACCTACTAATTTATCGTAAATTCATATTTATTTGTAACCATCGGTTATTTTGCCAGAGAGGCGCCGACTCCAAAAGATGATCAATCTGGAGGCAATTCAGAGGTGAAAGGAAAATCTTTTAATCATTTGGGAAATGAGAAATAGTAATTTTTATATTATTAGGGAAGGTGATCCAATCAATCAGGAAGTGGTCAGGTCAATACGAGTAGTAAAGTAGTCCTTAAAATGTGTAGTTGGCGAATGAGTTGCTGCGAAGTTGGGACATTTTTGTTATTTTTTCCTTTTCAGAGTGTATTTTATAGACAAAGTTTTTGAAGTCGGTTTTATTTTTTTTAAAAAGTTTTTTTTTATTTTTCTCTTTTTAGTGACTTACAATTATGGACAGCTCTCTTCACAGAATTTTCCCAAGCTTTCATTATTGTGTTCTTGTCACTTACTACTAACCGTCCAAACTCAATTCATAAGTCCATTGAACGTTGAAGTTCTGAAGTATAATGATTGCCTAACTATTTTCAATGTTATTATGTTGATTGAGAGAGAGTTTGAACCTTTGGAATAATCCATCCACTGATTTGGGTCTCTTGGTCGACATACCGGATACTTTGATCCCATTAATACACCTTACAAAACTCAAATAATTGTCTACACCATTGCTGGTTACTGAATTGCACCAATTCACTCGTTCTTTATTTCTCTAACGATAATAGAGTGATGATTTCCTGAAGCGTATCCGCATTCACACTGAATGAGAGAATCCGAACCAAATTTCAGAAATTCGCCAATCGTTTGTGCATTAAAATGAAGTTATTTGGCCTTCAAAACCATGTTATTTATTGAAAATTTAACGCTGAATTCAAATCTTCTAACGAGAATCTATGACTAACGTAGTTTTTTTTCTACAAGCATAAATAGTCCAAAAAACGTGATTTTGAAACAAATTTTTTAAAAATACGGCCGAAAAAGTATCTACTTTTACTCCAATCAATACGAAATTTGAATCACGTAAACTAGACTCAAATTTCAACAATTTAAGTTTAAAAACTATGGAAAAACAGTTTTCGTTTGTATGTTATGAGGTCTCAAACACAGGTCCATTAAAACATCGATTGCTCCCTTATTATGCCACCTAAACTTGATTTTTTACGATCGTTAGAAAGCTCTAACTAAGTGCTTTCAAGTGCAATAGTGTTCATATTTTTTTTCTCGACGTGGTTGGGAACGGTGCTCGAAAAACCTCAAAAAAGTGAAAATCGGCATCACGTTTTTTGTTACACTTTCTTCCCTACACGCTATATTAGAATGCCGAACGAAAACTTAAAGCTAGGCCCTTGTAGGCAGATAAATTATGAACAAAATGACACCAGAAACAAAACAATCGAGCAAGTATTCTAGATGTTATAAGCTTGCAAAGTCAAAACTCGTTTTTTCCCGAAAATCACGTTTTCCGGCGTTTCTCCGCGTCTGGGGACGTAACTACTGGATGGACTCAATTGAAAAAATTATGGGACCTACCTGGATAGTAACCCTTTCAAACAAAAAAAAAATTAACCCGATCGGACGTACAGGTGCTGAACGCCGGTGGACAACACATACCGAAAAAAAAAAAAAAAAAAAAAAAATCCCGCTAGACGACCATAGTAACCTCCTCCTTGTTTGAAGTCGGTTAATAAAGGTGAATATAATTACACTATACAAGGTAAAATATAATTTAAGAAAAAATTATTGAGACTGCCGCTCACATTCGGTCCCGAACGAGACATAAGGCCCGCCCACCTTCTCAAGGCTAGGCAAGGCAGAGCTCTCGCGGCTGGTACGGCCTTTCACCTCAGTCTCGTATCTCCTCGCGCCTGGCACGAACGTCCGCTGTGCTCAGTCTCGTATCACCTCGCGCCAAGTGTTTATTTTTATTCTTCGTCCGAACTTCTATTATGGTAAGTTTACTACGTTGCTATTTATTTGCTTTCATACGCCTCATCTCATGGTCGGTCTCTAAATGCAACGTGTGGCATGCGTTGAAGTGATTTGCTGTGCTATTGAGTAGGAGGATTCGAAAATACTTTTTCATAGTAGGTAGGTACATAAATATAATATCCAAACACAATTTGAAACGATGTAACAATTCTTGAGATTTTGTTGAAATCATGCTGGACTCCTGTATTTTCGTATCCACAACACAGGTTATGATTAAAGACTGTAAGAACGTTCAAGTGTCAGCTATAGGATATTCTAATAATCAGAAAATTAAAATGTTGATAACTTATGTCAAGTTCACCAATTATGGCGAACTGGATTGGCTCCTTGATGTTTTGGTTTAATATTCAATAATAAACCATTGTAATCGCCCAAGAAAAAAAATTTTATAACCCTTCCTCAAAATTTGATGTTTTACGTTTCAAGGCATGTAGAATCCGAATATATCCAATAAAAACGCTGCAAATGATTTTACACTGGTTAATTATTCCTTCGCTTCAATATTGATTTAGAAAGACTATCCATTTGTGATAGTAATTATTCCGAACAATTTTGACGTTTCCACCGAAAAACAGATTGGTAACTGTCGGGAAAAATCCATAGCAACTATTGTAATTTTAATCGATTTTATTTTTCTTAATTCCCTAATAATTGAAAACTAAATTTTTTGCCAAACGGTACAGTTGGAGAGAGTGTTTGACGACCATTCCAATGAGTATAGAACGATTTTTATAGCTCCAAGAACTCTCGAGTTTCTGAAAATCTCCCAAATTCGACACAAAAGCTGTGATAACTCGAGAACCCGCGATGGTCTCATTCGATTCAGCGTCCAAAAATCTATACAATTTGATACCACGTACACATTTTTCTGAAAGACCCTGGAAAATATGAATTTTCTCCCCCTCAAAACCCCCATGGAATGGGGCACCTCAGGAGAGCGGACGAAAAGAAGTTCATCATACAACATTTTTTGATAAAATGTTTAATTCTTCCAAAATATAAAAATAATAACTCACAGTATGAATCTTTTTATTCTCAAAGCTAAGTGCTTTCAGCAGACCGGACAACTGGTAACCAGGAATGTACATAATTTTAAAATATTATTTAACAGAAAAGGAACTATAAGGTCATTGAAACTTAGAATGCCTTATCGTAATCACAATTAGTAAAAATAGTGAGATCCGTTAGGTCCTCTAGGAATCGTATCGCATTATTGGATCGTTTGTAAAGTTGAATGGAATTTTTCGTTTTACACTGAACTCGAACAGCAGTGTAGTCATTAGGCAAACGTGCTAGCGGGTTTTTACTTCCCTGTTATCTCTGTGTGGACTTTTTGTGATACGGTATGATATTATTTGTTTATTCTAAATAAAACAAACATGTACCACACCATTGATCATTACTTCTATTTACAAATTTGTCAGATACTGTCAGTTTTCTCTGAAGAATCCATGTTAACCAGTTGTCTCAGTGAACTTCAAGAGATTAAATTTCGATCTCTTGCGGCCTGAGAAAACTGGAAATGCATGAGTCAACGTACTGTTTTGTAGTATCTTTTATAAAAGAGCGGGAAAAACCTATATCGACTTAACTGGTTCGATTCAATTACTCCACTCTATAAATAAACATAGATTTATTTCATCGATAAGAAGCTATCGATTAATGTTTAGTTCCAGTGCCGTCCGAAGAGCAGCGTCTAGCTTCAATTTTGTTCAAAAATCTGATATTGCGTGTAGAGAAGAAAACGTAAAAAAAAAAACGTGATGCCGATTTTCACTTTTTTGAGGTTTTTCGAGTACCCAGCCACGTCGAGAAAAAAATATGAACACTATTGCACTTGGAAGTAGGTACTTAGCAAGAGCTTTCCAACGATGGTAAAAAATCAATTTTAGGTGGCATAATGAGGGAGCAATAGATGTTTTTATAGACCTATGTATGAGACCTCATAACTTCTAAACGAAAACTGTTTTTTCATAGTTTGTAAACCTAAATTGTTCACATTTAAGACTAGTTTACGTAATCAAAGTTTGGTATTGATTGGACCATAAGTAAATAATACTTCTTAGGCCGAATTTCTTAACAATTTGTTTCAAAATCACGTTTTTGGAATATATATGGTTGTAGAAAAAAAAAACTACGTTAGTCATAGAATTTTCGGTGAAATATTTGAATTTAGCGTTAAATGTTCAAGAAATAACTGTTAAGAAGGGATTTTGATTTGAGTTGGCAACATTGTTCTTGTATCTATTCTCTACTGTCCGTCGTTTTGTGGACTATGTCGTCTGTGTTGTCTGTCAATAAAACCACTGTCTGTAAAGTCTATTTGTGTATTGGTTTGTGTTTCTAAAACCGTCGATATCGATCATATCATCTGGCGACGAGGATCTTCGTCCTAGTTCGCGTCTTATTCGTCGTGTTGAAAACATCGCTCGCAGCCTACGTTGGGCTGTAACGTTGGGTCGTCTCTATTCTCACTATGGCGGAAGGGAAAGGTAAAGGCAAGCGATGCGAGCTCGATGCTTCGGCGTTCAAACCTTTTTTTGATGCCGTATCTTCAACCCCAGTTCCGAAGTACGACAAGGAACATGAAAGTATTTCTTCGTTTTTTGATCGCCTTCATCTATATTTTCGAGGCTCTAAATACGATGATTCGGAAAAAGCTTCCAAGCTATTATTATCGCTCGATGCCGCTCGATTATCGCTCGATCGACGCGCCTTCGTGAATCGCTCGCGCCTAAGCTCATTACTGACTGTTCATTTGACGAGTGTATATCTCAGCTTAAGCAGCTGTTTGTTCCTCCTAGTTGCACAATAGCTGAGCGTTTCAATTTCAACAATTGTTATCGTCATCAGACTGAATCAGTCTCCGAATATATTGCAAAACTTAGACGTGCGGCAATGACATGCAAATTCGATAGTTTTTTGGATCAGGCTCTGCGTGACCGCCTCGTTTGTGGAATCAACAACGAACTCATGACTCGTCGTTTACTGGGAGAAGATGAAGGGTTGACGTTTGAGAATGCTTGTAAAATTGTCCTTGATTTGGAAAAGCTCTCGGAGTGCGCTTCAAAAATTGGTTTAGGCCACTCATCCAAAATCAGTAGTAATGATCAAGTCTGTATGGTTAATCAAGGGCCGCAGTTAAATTGTGATGAGCCTACGTCTTCGAGGAATTTTCGTCATCAAAAATATTTTGGTAACGAGCGAGAAGATTCGAGCCCTCGTTTCAGGAGAGGAGAAGGGAAGTTTGAACAGTCGTTTTCTTCATCATCTATGTACCAACGGGCTCGTTCTCCGTCACCTTACCGTCTGTCACGCTCGTCGTCTCCGTTCCGTTCGTATCATGCTTCATCGTCGTTGTATCGTCCGTCTCGTTCTCCGTCTCCTTCACGATCGTCTGCGTCTCGAGACTATTCAAATCGAAGGTTGTGCTCAGGATGCAAAATACGTCATGATGTTAAGCACTGCCCCGCCAGTAAGTGGCGTTGTTTTTTTTGTAATGAGTATGGGCATACTTCTAAATTTTGTGACAAAATACCAAGTAGCAATGTAGTGTCTTATACTTGTGATCTTATTTCAGGAAATACCCTCCCATTAAGGGTGATGGGTAAATTGATGGGTCGTACTGTATCATTTCTAGTTGACACTGGTAGTGCCGTTTCCTTGTTGTGCAAAGATCATTTTGAAAAAATTTCCAATCAATGCTTACTCGAACCATTTTGGGGATCGCTCGTAACTGCAAATAATCAACCAATGTCAGTGTTGGGTGTTATTAAGGCAGGTCTTGAAATTGGAAACGTTTGTAGTACACTGAATTTTGTGGTCGTTAATAGAGTCTCTCATGAAGGCATATTGGGTCGGGACTCGCTGAACATATTGTGTCCTGATTGGGAAAATGTATTGAGAGGTATGTTGGCTCCAGCAAAACAGTCCGTTTTATCAGTAGCTCAAGTCTCTTCTCCGATTCATCTTCAGCTAAAGCAGAGGTATCCTCGGGCTATGTCACTGTTAGATAACGAAAAACCCATTGAGGGATTTTCGGTGCACATTAATTTGAAACCAGGAGCAAGGCCAGTTTTCAGAAAAGCATACAACGTCCCATATGCTTTGAGAGAAAAAGTGAATGTCGAGATTGATAGGTTAGCTTCGTTAGGTATTATATCCCCTGTTCCCCATAGTGATTGGGCGTCACCACTGGTTGTCGTGCCTAAAAAGTCAGGTGATGTAAGATTGTGTGTCGACTTGAAGATGACGGTGAACCCCCAAATTTGTGTTGATCGATATCCAATCCCAAGGCCGGAGGATCTAATGAACAAATTTGTCAACTGTTCTGTTTTCTGTCGCCTGGATTTTTCCAATGCATTTTTGCAAATTGTGGTAGCCAAGGATAGTAGGGAGATTCTTACAGTAAACACACCTAGGGGCCTTTATACATATAATCGTCTCGTTTTTGGGCTTGCCAGTTCACCCTCTGATTTTCAGATGATTATTGAAAAAATTTTGGCTGGTCTTGAACCTATTTGTGGGGTTTATTTGGATGATCTTCTTCTTGGAGGCAAGGACATAAATGAATGCAAGAAAAATTTATTCTTGGTTATGGATAGACTCGAAAAGGCTAATGTAAAAATAAACTTGCAAAAATGTGAATTTTTCGTTCAGCAATTGGAATTTTTGGGATTCACATTTTCTGGTAAGGGTCGTCAACCCTCTTCCAGCAAAGTAGAGAAAATTCATTCGGCACCTGCCCCCACAGATATTTCACAATTGAAGTCATACCTTTCATGTTTGAATTTCTATAGGGATTTTCTTAGGATGCCTTCCACTGTCCTGGAACCATTGCACAGACTACTTAGGAAAGATGTTCCTTGGGTCTGGGATGAAGATTGCGAGAGGGCGTTTCAAGATAGTAAATTGTTGCTCTCTGACAAGGCTTTACTCGTCCTCTATGATCCTAGCAAGCCTATAACTTTGTCGGTTGACGCCAGTGCATATGGCATTGGCGCTGTCTTAAGTCACGAGGTTGATGGTGCTGAATACCCTATAGCCTTTGAATCAGCTACCCTGAATTCTGCTCAGCGCAACTATAGTCAGCTGCACAAGGAAGCATTGGCATGTGTTCATGGCGTCACAAAATTTCATAAATATTTATATGGACGGAACTTCAAAATTTATAGTGATCACGAACCACTGAAGCACTTGTTTTCTGAGCTGAAGTCCATTCCTCATCAAGCGTCTGCTAGGTTAGTTAGATGGGCTTTAGTCTTGTCTGCCTATAATTACTCAATTCATTATAAAAAAGGTGTCAACATTCCACATGCTGACCTTCTTTCACGGTTGCCAGACAAAACTTTATGTGACGTGGCTGATTGTAATTTTTTGTACCTTAACTCGCCTCTTGTCTCTTTCAAAGAAGTTGCAGAAGCTACAAGTACAGACTCAACACTCCAAAAAGTTATGGAATTATTGCAGAAAAATTGGAGGGGGTTAGATAAGAAAGACAAACAGCTGGTTAAATACTTTGCAGTCAGGAATTCCATTTCACTCTCTGGGGGTTGTTTGCTTTTTAATGACCGGGTAATTATACCTGTTTCTTTGCGAAGTAGAGTACTGAACATCATTCATCATGGACACCCCGGAGTGTTGAGGGCAAAATTGTTGGCTAGGTCGTACGTCTGGTGGTTCAATATGGATTCGGACATCGAGGCCCTGGGAGCCCAATGTAGAACTTGCCAGGTGACTAGAAATTCAGTTCCTGATGGGTCTTTACGTCAGCCCTGGCCTGTCCCGGAGGGACCTTGGGAGAGGTTACATGGCGATTTTTTCGAGCTCGAGGGTCAGTTATTTTTTCTTCTGGTCGATGCATTTACTAGGTGGATTGAATGTTCTCCAATGGGAAAAACTTCGTTTCAGGCGTTGAGCACAGTGTTAAATGGTATTTTTGCAAGATTCGGGTATCCCAAGACACTCGTTTGTGACAATGGGCCTCCCTTTTCCTCGGCACATTTTTCATCCTACTGTGAGGATCGGGGTATTAAACTAGTCTTTTCTGCCCCATACAACCCGAAATCGAATGGCATTGCCGAACGTGGGGTGCAAACTTTTAAACAATTACTGAAAAAGTCAATGATATCTAGACCATCAATGCAAATTCAGCAGCGACTAGATGACTGCCTGATGTCCTACAGGTTCACCCCCACTTCAGTCACTGAACGATCACCAAATTCCTTGTTGCTTGGATATACTCCTCGTTTTCCGTTAAACGAATTTTCCCCCAAGAATCACTCCTTCCACCCAACAGGCACTGCGCCTGTCAGTTTTGAGCCTGGTGACAGAGTTCTGGTCCATCTCAAGCATGTTAAAAATATTCAAAAATGGTTTCCGGGTATTGTAAAGATTAGAGTTCATCCAACAAAATATGTTGTTCAGCTAGACTCTAATGTTATACGCACAGTTCACCTCAGTCAGCTAAGAAAGAATGAACTTCAGGATTCTCACCCTGCTGCTGATCTTTTGAATGAGCTCCCATTTTTTGGCTCAGATGTAAGTGCTGGGCCTGATCACTCAATTCCACCCAGTACAGATTTGCCTTCGCCTCAACTTAATGCCACAAAATCGGGGTCTACTAACACAATTCCTATCAGTGCCTCTCGATCTTCCGGAAGGGCTGTTCACACTCCAGTCAGGTTTTCACGTGATGAATATTTCCACTATTAGGTTATCTGCTAAAACGCTAATTGACAAATTTACTGTGTGTTTACAAAATTTACTTGTTGATGTTTGACTCATGTGTTTGCTACTTTGGGTTCATTGTGTTCACTACGTTGTGTTTATTTGATGTTTCAAGCTCCTTCCCAATACGTGATGTTAATTACAATGTTCTGTTGAGATTTGATTCATATTCTTTTTTTTTTCAAAGGGGAGGATATATGTTAAGAAGGGATTTTGATTTGAGTTGGCAACATTGTTCTTGTATCTATTCTCTACTGTCCGTCGTTTTGTGGACTATGTCGTCTGTGTTGTCTGTCAATAAAACCACTGTCTGTAAAGTCTATTTGTGTATTGGTTTGTGTTTCTAAAACCGTCGATATCGATCATATCAATAACATGCAGGTAGTTGCCGCGAAGTTGCGACATTTTTGTTATTTTTTTCCTTTTCAGAGTTTGTATTATAGGCAGATAATTTTCAAAGTTGGTTTTGTTATTTTTTTAAACTTATTTTTCTTTTTTTAGTGTCATACAATTATGGACAGCTCTCTTCACAAAATTTGCCCAAGCTTTCTTCATTGTGGTTTTGTCACTTACTACCAACAGACCAAACAAAATTCATAAATCTGTTGGACACTGAAGATCTAAACTATAATGATTACCTAACTACTTTCAATGTTATTATGTTGATTGAGAGTGAGTTTGAACGTTAGAAATTAATGGAATAATCTATCCACTGATTTGAGACTCTTGGTCTACATACCGGATGCTTTGATCCCATTGATCCACCTTACAAAACTCAAATAATTTAGTACACCATTTTTGATTACTGAAATGCTCCAATTTACTTGTTCTGTATTTCTCAAATGATAATAGAGTTATGATTTTCTCGAGCCTATCCGCAATTACACTGAATGAGAGGATCCGAACAAAATTTCAGAAATTCACCCAACGTTTGTGCATTATAATGACAGGATTTGGCCCTCAAAACCATGTAATTTGTTGAAAAAGTAATGCTGAATTCAAACCTGTTAACGAAAATTCTATGACTAACGTAGTTTTTTTTCTACAAGCATAAATAGTTCAAAAAACGTGATTTCGAAACTATTTTTTTATAATTACGGCCTGAAAAGTATCTACGCTTGGTTCAATCAATACCAAACTTATATCACGTAAACTAGAGTTAAATTTGAACAATTTTAGTCTTCAAACTAAAGAAAAACAGTTTTCGTTTAGAAATTATGCAGTCCCAAACATAGGTCCTTAAAAACATCGATTGCTCCCGTATTACAATTGATTTTTAACCATCATTGGAAAAAAAAAAACTTTTTAAAAAAAAAATAAAACCGACTTCAAAAAGTTTGTCTATAAAATACACTCTGAAAAGGAAAAAATAACAAAAATGTCCCAACTTCGCAGAAACTCATTCGCCAACTACACATTTTAAGGACTACTTTACTACTCGTATTGACCTGACCACTTCCTGATTGATTGGATCACCTTCCCTAATAATATAAAAATTACTATTTCTCATTTCCCAAATGATTATAAGATTTTCCTTTCACCTCTGAATTGCCTCCAGATTGATCATCTTTTGGAGTCGGCGCCTCTCTTATATTGTATTGGAGAACCCTATAGATTCCGAATTACCAGTAGTATGAATATAAATATCATGAGTTTTCACGATTCTTGAATAGAGCAAATCAGCATTTATGAGAACTGATTATTAACAATATCGATTTGAAGGTGACTATTCACGCCTTTTCCTAAAAACCATTTCAGATTTCTCTAAGAATCTTTACGTCCAGACCCAGACTTATTACCTGGCACCTACTAATTTATCGTGAATTCATAATATTTATTTGTAACCATCGGTTATTTTGCCAGAGAGGCGCCGACTCCAAAAGATGATCAATCTGGAGGCAATTCAGAGGTGAAAGGAAAATCTTATAATCATTTGGGAAATGAGAAATAGTAATTTTTATATTATTAGGGAAGGTGATCCAATCAATCAGGAAGTGGTCAGGTCAATACGAGTAGTAAAGTAGTCCTTAAAATGTGTAGTTGGCGAATGAGTTTCTGCGAAGTTGGGACATTTTTGTTATTTTTTCCTTTTCAGAGTGTATTTTATAGACAAACTTTTTGAAGTCGGTTTTATTTTTTTTTTAAAAAGTTTTTTTTATTTTTCTCTTTTTAGTGACTGTCCATAATTTATTGTAATTATGGACAGCTCTCTTTACAGAATTTTCCCAAGCTTTCATTATTGTGTTCTTGTCACTTACTACTAACCGTCCAAACTCAATTCATAAGTCCGTTGAACGTTGAAGTTCTAAAGTATAATGATTACCTAACTATTTTCAATGTTATTATGTTGATTGAGAGTGAGTTTGAACGTTTGGAATAATCCATCCACTGATTTGGGTCTCTTGGACAACATACCGGATACTTTGATCCCATTGATACACCTTACAAAACTCAAATAATTGTCTACACCATTGCTGGTTACTGAATTGCACCAATTCACTCGTTCTTTATTTCTCTAACGATAATAGAGTGATTTCCTGAAGCGTATCCGCATTCACACTGAATGAGAGAATCCGAACCAAATTTCAGAAATTCGCCAAACGTTTGTGCATTAAAATGGAGTTATTTGGCCTTGAAAACCATGTTATTTATTGAAAATTTAACGCTGAATTCAAATCTTCTAACGAGAATGCTATGACTAACGTAGTTTTTTTTCTACAAGCATAAATAGTCCAAAAAACGTGTTTTTGAAACAAATTTTCTAGAAATACGGCCTAAAAAGTATCTACTTTCAGTCCAATCAATACCAAATTTAGATCACGTAAACTAGACTCAAATTTGAACAATTTAAGTTTAAAAACGATGGAAAAACAGTTTTGGTTAGGAAGTTATGAGGTCTCAAACACAGGTCCATTAAAACATCGATTGCTCCCTTATTATGCCACCTAAACTTTTTTTTTTACCATCGTTAGAAAGCTCTATTTATGTGCTTTGAAGTGCAATAGTGCTCATATTTTTTTTCTCGACGTGGTTGGGAACGGTGCTCGAAAAACCTCAAAAAAGTGAAAATTGGCATCACTTTTTTTGTTACACTTTCTTGTCTACACGCCATATGAGAATGCCGAACGAAAAATTGAAGGTAGGCCCTTGTAGGCAGATAAATTATGAACAAAATGACACCAGAAACAAAACAATCGAGCAAGTATTCTAGATGTTATAAGCTTGCAAAGTCAAAACTTCCTTTTTTCGCGAAAATCACGTTTTCCGGCGTTTCTCCGCGTCTGGAGACGTAACTACTGGACGGACTCAATTGAAAAAATTATGGGACCTACCTGGATAGTAACCCTTTCAAACAAAAAAAAAAGTAACCCGATCGGACGTACAGGAGCTGAACGCCGGTGGACAACACATACCGAAAAAAAAAAAAAAAAAAAAAAAAAAAAAAAAAAAAAAAAAAAAAAAAAAAAAAAAATCCCGCTAGACGACCATAGTAACCTCCTCCTTGTTTGAAGTCGGTTAAAAATCAGTAGTATATTTGAATGCTTGAAGTTCTTTAATGTTTGTAGCGATGTGTAAATTACTTGATTCCCCCTTCAGGGACGGTCATAAATTTTTGGGTGTCATTGCTATGAAAATGACCTCATTTTATGATACTTGGCTTGTATTGTTAGGCTCAGATACTGCACTTCTGCATTATTAACCTAATTCGTAGGTTTTTCTACTTTTCTTTCTTTTTTTTCAAAACAGTTGTAGTGTACTAACGTTGCGGCCTTCGTATTAGTTTCTTGATTTTATAATTTTGGTTATATCTGTTACTGACTAGATCATGTAGGTATGTTCTGTGTTATCTATGTACACTTCAACACAGTTACTAGTAGGAGTCACATAAATATGATCATGCAATTATGTGTGGAATCAAAAGTTTGGTAATAAATAAATCAGTCGAGCATGATTGTGCGTAGTGAACGTTGTTTAACAACGTGTTGTTTCAGAGTGGTTAAGGATGGCTCCTGATACGTTGGCACTTTGTAAGGAGAACATCCAACCCCTGGAGCAGGGACGAGAGCAAGCAAACTTGGATTAGCACTTCGTGCCCTGAGTGATGTTGAACTTCGGGCGAAACTCCAAAAAGAGCGAGAGTTTGTATATTATAGCTGTTTTTAATTTTTCTTGTTACTAATTAATTTCAATCTGTGTGATTTGAGTTGATGATATTTTTCAGGGAGCATGAAAAATATGACATATGATGGAAATGACCCCCTACCGCCGCGGCATGACTATGTCGATTGGATTGAACAGAGTTGCCCAAAACATGGCAAAGAAGTGAATCTGATACCGCTTCTTGAAGATACCATCATGCAATTCAAGGAAGTGGAGCTGTATAAACAGTACAGTCGTTTTATCGACCTACCTAATCATCAAATACGTGAGGATGGTGGCAATTTTTTGTTTGTGGAGTGATAAACTGATTCATGATTGGGGAATAAAATTTCTGGGATTCATGCAGCTAAATATTTGGTGAAAGAAGTCAGCGTTCAGTATAAATTGTGTGATAGGGCTGGCTGGTGTTCAGCCCCTGTAAGTCGATGAGATTACTTTTTAAACTTATTTTTGAGAGGGATACTATCCTGGTAGGTCCCAAATTAAAACAAAATCCATCCAGGAGTTACAGCCCTAGATTTGGAGAAATGCTGGAAAAAGTGATTTTTGCAAAAATAGCAACTTTTGACTTTGCAAGCTAATAACTTTTACAAAAACCGTGCAAATGCGATGAGTGGTTTATTATTCCTTCGATTCAATAGGTAATGATTTGGGAGAACTATCATAACTTGCTCAAACATTAAATTAAAAGGTACATTTTTCGTCTAACTTTATAGTTGAAGAGACCATTTGGCGACCATTCCAACAAGATTACGATTTTCATAGCGCCAACGATTCTCGAGTTATACCTTTATGCCCAATAAATTTGTGAAAATCTCCTAAATTTTACTAATTCCCTCAACATTTTACGTTTTACGTTTCAAGGCATATATAGGATCCGAATATCCAGTAGAAAAAATCCTGTCCGTCTACCGTACGCCGCCATCACTTTTTGGAGGAAACTATTACCTATAGTTACATTTTTGAAATTTCACAAAAAATCAATCGTGGCCTGACAACGGCTCAATTCTTTCGCCAAATCGCTATCTCAATTTTCAGGGTATTTTTGAGGGGGAGAATATTCGTATTTCCCAACGTTTCTCAGAAAAAGGTGTGTTTGATATCCATTTCTATAGATTTTTGGACGCTGAATCGGATAACACCATCGCGGGGTCGGTAGCTTTATTGGTTCTCGAGCTATCGCAGTTTGTGTGTAAAATTTGGGAGGTTTTCACAAAGTTGGCATGAGGGAATTACTTGAGAGTTCTTGGAGCTATAAAAATTGTTGTATACGCGTTGGAATGGTCGTCAAACACCCTATTCAACTGTACCGTTAGGCGAAAAAATTAGCATTTCATTTCGAAATTAAGAATAATAGCAATGATTAAAATTACAATAGTTGTTACGGAGTTTTCCCACATAGCTACCAATCTGTTTCACAAATGTTCGGAATAAGTATCATCACAAATGGATATTCTTAAAATGACTATTGAAAAAAAGGAATAATAAACCACTGTACTATCATTTGCTGTATTTTTCATTGTCTGTAGACTTACACTGCTTTAGTTTGCGCACTTCACGCAATTCACGTTTCCCAATTATTCACATATCGATCATTTTTGATGAAGATCAAAATCCATCAAAAATGATCGATATTGACGTTTTTACATCAGATTTCAATCAATTTTATGTTATTTGACTCAGCTAACAATGTCCTTTACTTTTTGTGTCTACATTTATTTTCAATAAACTTTGTTTGAATTTTTGAGATGTACGAGATGTGGTCGTTTCTCATGTATTTCTTTTCTTATGTATTTTTTCTTCTTATGTATGTTTTTCTTATACCGACAAATAGATCCCATTTGAATAGCATCAAAATTGAGCAAGTTGTTGAGCAAAATTGTCCAGAAAACCAGTGTTTCGCCACCAATGGCATGTGAATATAGCATGCGATCAATACTAGTTTCTTAATGATCAATGGTGTTGAGGCTGATATTGGTACAAAAATGACAGGTACATGGAAAGTAAAGTTTAGCATGCATTCATTCAACTTTTTTGTACATTATTGTTTTATGTTCGTAACTGTTGGAAAATATTTTTAGAATGTTGTATATATTATTATATTCTTGGAGCATATCAAAATCTTAAGTTCAACAAATTTATCAAAGAACGCAGTAGCAATTAAAAAACAGCGTTTTTTAAGAACAAAAAACTTTATTAAAAAATAAATTACAATTAATTGATCATTTTTGCCATTTTCTTTGAGGTTTTGTTGTCAGAAGAAAATCTTTTTCGTTTTTGTTTTTTAATTGTCCTCTTGTTTGATCTTGTTAAGATACCTCATCCTAATTATAATACACCTTTAGATCTCGTTCGAAATTTTCTGCAGCAAAATGATCGAAGCAAAAAATAAATCCTACTGGTATTGGGATTCCAATCGTCATTTTCTCCGGCACTTAGCGATCCATTGCTTCCTAATGGATTTATCGTTAGGAAATCTGACAAAATCGCAATTAATTAATACACATATTTAAAACACAAGAGTTGAGAGAACAAGTACGCTGACAAACTGGCCGAGGCATGTTTAGAATTCAGAGTTTTCCACAATTAATATTACAGCCAATACATTCTTCAAATTTAATAACGGTAATACTGATACTAAATAATTATGCATTTTAGAATGGCTCTACGGGCAATAAATGATTAAAATAGTGAACTTACCGGTGAAAAGAAAGATCGTATCACGGCATTCCGCAATCGCACGCACTACACCTGGTTTTCCCATTTCTTATTAAAAATTATTTTAAAAAACCCTTGATGAAACTCTCTATTAAAACTGTAATAAAAAACTTGGCGTACACAAAACCTTCACATTGAAAGGAAAGCGGAGAAGTAATGTTGTTGCAATGAAAGTCTGATGAGGCCTTGAGGAAGGTTTATACCAGTGACGTCAGAGGAACCTGCCCCTTGATGATCGAGCCCGCCTTGTAATTTATACACCGACCCAAGGTGACAGGTGGGCTCGATCCGATACTAACCCGTACGGCATGACGTCACTGGTATAAAGACAAACACTAGTTAGTGATAGCTTTTAACCAACCTTTGGCAGCGGAATTTCATTACTTACTATTAATTATCTTCTTTTTTTTATCTATAACCATACTTAGAATTAACCCTTAACGTCCCAGGTTTTTTCCTCGTCGAAAAAGTTCCGTTTTTTTTTCATATTCTAGTTAGTTTTGGCATAGATAGATGCCTAGAACTTCCCTCTGGTCATAAAGTTACATATTTTTGAAAATACAGATAGATTTATGTATGGTATCCATTTGGATACCTTGGGACCGGAGTGTCGTCCGACGGTTTCCAAATAGATCTACACCTCTAAACTCCACTAAACGTTCAAAATTATTATTCCCATCGATTTAGCAGATGTTTTTCGATGCGAAATCGAGCTAGGTTTGTGGAAATTTTAAATTTGTAAAGGTAAAATCGATATCTAACTTTCCACTTCTCGTTCGCGCGACATTTCGCGAGGGAGATCATATCACGAATGAATATCACTGCTCTTAACACTTATCACCACATGGAAGTTGTTAAATCTCGAAGTTTGAGTCCTTCACTGGATCAAGAAGAAGTTGTTGGACAGAATTACTTCTTTATTTGACGGGAAATTGGACTTGAAGTCGCTCTTCCAATTGGATACCGTGGGACGTTAAGGGTTAAATGATACAAAAATAATCTGATACAATTCAAATAATTTAAAAATTGACTTTTAAAATACTTAATCGTAAAGATTCAGATATTTTATTTTTGAAACACTATTTTTTCATTTCTAACGTTCTTCACTGATGAAGTTTAAAAAATAAATCACCGTTGAAAAAAAGTGGGAAAAAATGATTGATATTGACGTTTTTACATCAGATTTCAATAAATTTTGTGTTATTTGACTCAGCTTAACAATGTCCTTTACTTTTTGTGTCTACATTTATTTTCAATAAACTTTTTCTAGGATATCTAGTCTGATAAAAATCAACTGAATTTTTGAGATGTACGATTGGTCGTTTCTTATGTATTTTCCACCGACATAATAATATAGATCCCATTTGAATAGCATCAAAATTGAGCAAGTTGATGAGCAAAATTGTCCAGAAAACCAGTGTTTCGCCACCGTTTGCATGTGAACCATATATTATCTTTTCCTTCTGAAAATAGCATGCGATCAATACTAGTTTCTTAGTGATCAATGGAGTTGAGGCTAGCTACTTTTGGTGCAAAAATGACAGGTACATAGGAAGTAAAGTTTAGCATGAATGTACTCATTCAACTTTTTTTTTTGTTCATTATTGTTTTATGTTCATAACTACTGTTGGAGAATATTTTTAGAATGTTGTATAATATTCTTGGAGCATATCAAAATCTTAAGTTCAACAAATTTATCAAAGAACACAGTAGCAATTAAAAAACAACGTTTTTGAAGAACAAAAAACTTTATTAAAAAATAAATTACAATTAATTTATCATTTTTGCCATTTTCTTTGAGGTTTTGTTGTCAGAAGAAAATCTTTTTCGTTTTTGTTTTTTAATCGCCCTCTTCTTTGATCTTGTTAAGATACCTCATCCTAATTATACACCTTTAGATCTCGTTCGAAATCTTCTGCAGCAAAATGCTCGGAGCAAATAAATCCTACTGGGTGAGTTTATTTATTTTAATTTTTTTGTGAAAGGGATTTTATATTTGCAGTAGGTAGAAAGATAGCGAGCGTATCAGCTGAAGCTGAGGGCTTCATTTTTAGCTGGTAGCTTGTTCTAGCCGTCCATGTTCACCTATCTAAATTTTCAATTTGACAGTGTTTTATTTATATTAAATGAACAACTCCATTTTTTCAGTTAGGTCGTACATTATTTACCTGATACATACCTACCTACAGTTCTTTCCTTGAATTTTGAAGAATGATACAACTCTTGCAGTATAAACCTTGTCATTCATCCGCTGTCCACTTGCCATTTTTCAGAGCTGGGATTTTGAGAAGCCTTCCCGTGCATAAAAGAAGCTGTACCTGTGCTGGCTGAAGAGATGAAGAAATAATGAAAACGACCAATGGGGGATGATAGTGGAGAGGAATGAGAAATATTCTGTTTGATCGACCAGTTATCAGTTGATGGTGCCCATTCAGAGCCGAAATATTTACCTAAATAATATTCACCCCCTCTCAATCGACTTATCACCTTCTTAAAAATTAATGTCCTGAAAAAGGGTATTTTCTGAAGTATTGCCAAAAATAAATGTGTAATGCATATTTTCCATTGTCTCACTTTTTCCTTACCCACAACAATGAATACAGTAATTAACTCCTAGTAGCGGAGTGCAGTAGACTGAAACTGAAAGGTCTTGTTAACTTTTGGGGCCACTCTAAGTTGCATGCAGGTTGAAAAGGGATAAGACAGCATGTTTAATTTTTTGAGGATTTTTATTGCCCAATGTACAGAGTTTACCTATATTTTTTAAAAATCTTGGTTGGTGTAAATAACAGCGTAATAATTATATTGCTCGATGAGAATGAAATGAACACGTCTATGTTCTGCCGAGACCGTGCTCTACAGGTAATGTGAACAACTGAAGGTAGTAGGCTCGAATCGCTCCTGGAACCAATACACAATGTTGAAGAGTTGACCAGTTGTTAGATAATTTTATATAATAATAATCACTCGAGTAATTTTATGGAAGTGAGGAATGTTTTGTAAAGCAAATTAATGAATACGCCACATACTTGTAATTCACCTTCAGATTGACTGAGAGACCCTGTGACTCTATCTTGACGTCCGTTTTCCATAACCGAAAAAGTATCTTCTTCTACAAAGCCTGAAAAAGGACATAAACCGTTGAAAATTATTTTAACTGGTTTCTTAAATCAATAGGGTCGAGGGGGAGAATGACTTGGTGCCTTTTTCCACGATTGGTTCACTAATTCGGCAAAGATTTTTCACCCCTTCGGAATGGTTAGGGCAGCATAGGTGGATTGAGTGCCAATAGTTTTATACATAGAAAAAGTGGTAAACAATCAATCAACATGGCCAGGCGAAATTATCACGTACGCGGCCGAACGAAAAAAGGAAATCGAACGTAAACAAAGGGCAACCGGCTTCCGAAAATAATCACTCGCGTAAAAAACAATTTACGAATTAGCGCGTGCAAATGACCATAACCTGTTAAGAAGAGTAGGCGACGCAGGGAAAAACACGAAACTAATATTAATTAGTTTATTAGCGAAATATAGAAAAATAGTTGACGGGAAGACAAACGAAAGTTCGAGAATGAATTATCACAGTACAGTAGTAACAGATAAGATAACATGTTGAGCAAGAGAGAGGGCGTAGAACTGTCCATCCAAGTCAAACATTCCAAGAGCTTGTCAATTCACATATATGATTTTTGTCCTTAAAATAATGCTCTTCTAGCTTAAAAATCAATGAACTACTCAATATTGAATTATTGGAAGATCGGCATAATTTCTTTTGATTATTTCATAAATTAAAAAGCTACTAGTTAGTTCATTGTTCATGTAGGTATCAATTTAATCATGTTAGAGTGGGAGAAAAATATAGGTAATAAAGGTAAATATAATTACACTATACAAGGTAAAATATAATTTAAGAAAAAATTATTGAGACTGCCGCTCACATTCGGTCCCGAACGAGACATAAGGCCCGCCCACCTTCTCAAGGCTAGGCAAGGCAGAGCTCTCGCGGCTGGTACGGCCTTTCACCTCAGTCTCGTATCTCCTCGCGCCTGGCACGAACGTCCGCTGTGCTCAGTCTCGTATCACCTCGCGCCAAGTGTTTATTTTTATTCTTCGTCCGAACTTCTATTATGGTAAGTTTACTACGTTGCTATTTATTTGCTTTCATACGCCTCATCTCATGGTCGGTCTCTAAATGCAACGTGTGGCATGCGTTGAAGTGATTTGCTGTGCTATTGAGTAGGAGGATTCGAAAATACTTTTTCATAGTAGGTAGGTACATAAATATAATATCCAAACACAATTTGAAACGATGTAACAATTCTTGAGATTTTGTTGAAATCATGCTGGACTCCTGTATTTTCGTATCCACAACACAGGTTATGATTAAAGACTGTAAGAACGTTCAAGTGTCAGCTATAGGATATTCTAATAATCAGAAAATTAAAATGTTGATAACTTATGTCAAGTTCACCAATTATGGCGAACTGGATTGGCTCCTTGATGTTTTGGTTTAATATTCAATAATAAACCATTGTAATCGCCCAAGAAAAAAAATTTTATAACCCTTCCTCAAAATTTGATGTTTTACGTTTCAAGGCATGTAGAATCCGAATATATCCAATAAAAACGCTGCAAATGATTTTACACTGGTTAATTATTCCTTCGCTTCAATATTGATTTAGAAAGACTATCCATTTGTGATAGTAATTATTCCGAACAATTTTGACGTTTCCACCGAAAAACAGATTGGTAACTGTCGGGAAAAATCCATAGCAACTATTGTAATTTTAATCGATTTTATTTTTCTTAATTCCCTAATAATTGAAAACTAAATTTTTTGCCAAACGGTACAGTTGGAGAGAGTGTTTGACGACCATTCCAATGAGTATAGAACGATTTTTATAGCTCCAAGAACTCTCGAGTTTCTGAAAATCTCCCAAATTCGACACAAAAGCTGTGATAACTCGAGAACCCGCGATGGTCTCATTCGATTCAGCGTCCAAAAATCTATACAATTTGATACCACGTACACATTTTTCTGAAAGACCCTGGAAAATATGAATTTTCTCCCCCTCAAAACCCCCATGGAATGGGGCACCTCAGGAGAGCGGACGAAAAGAAGTTCATCATACAACATTTTTTGATAAAATGTTTAATTCTTCCAAAATATAAAAATAATAACTCACAGTATGAATCTTTTTATTCTCAAAGCTAAGTGCTTTCAGCAGACCGGACAACTGGTAACCAGGAATGTACATAATTTTAAAATATTATTTAACAGAAAAGGAACTATAAGGTCATTGAAACTTAGAATGCCTTATCGTAATCACAATTAGTAAAAATAGTGAGATCCGTTAGGTCCTCTAGGAATCGTATCGCATTATTGGATCGTTTGTAAAGTTGAATGGAATTTTTCGTTTTACACTGAACTCGAACAGCAGTGTAGTCATTAGGCAAACGTGCTAGCGGGTTTTTACTTCCCTGTTATCTCTGTGTGGACTTTTTGTGATACGGTATGATATTATTTGTTTATTCTAAATAAAACAAACATGTACCACACCATTGATCATTACTTCTATTTACAAATTTGTCAGATACTGTCAGTTTTCTCTGAAGAATCCATGTTAACCAGTTGTCTCAGTGAACTTCAAGAGATTAAATTTCGATCTCTTGCGGCCTGAGAAAACTGGAAATGCATGAGTCAACGTACTGTTTTGTAGTATCTTTTATAAAAGAGCGGGAAAAACCTATATCGACTTAACTGGTTCGATTCAATTACTCCACTCTATAAATAAACATAGATTTATTTCATCGATAAGAAGCTATCGATTAATGTTTAGTTCCAGTGCCGTCCGAAGAGCAGCGTCTAGCTTCAATTTTGTTCAAAAATCTGATATTGCGTGTAGAGAAGAAAACGTAAAAAAAAAAACGTGATGCCGATTTTCACTTTTTTGAGGTTTTTCGAGTACCCAGCCACGTCGAGAAAAAAATATGAACACTATTGCACTTGGAAGTAGGTACTTAGCAAGAGCTTTCCAACGATGGTAAAAAATCAATTTTAGGTGGCATAATGAGGGAGCAATAGATGTTTTTATAGACCTATGTATGAGACCTCATAACTTCTAAACGAAAACTGTTTTTTCATAGTTTGTAAACCTAAATTGTTCACATTTAAGACTAGTTTACGTAATCAAAGTTTGGTATTGATTGGACCATAAGTAAATAATACTTCTTAGGCCGAATTTCTTAACAATTTGTTTCAAAATCACGTTTTTGGAATATATATGGTTGTAGAAAAAAAAACTACGTTAGTCATAGAATTTTCGGTGAAATATTTGAATTTAGCGTTAAATGTTCAAGAAATAACATGCAGGTAGTTGCCGCGAAGTTGCGACATTTTTGTTATTTTTTTCCTTTTCAGAGTTTGTATTATAGGCAGATAATTTTCAAAGTTGGTTTTGTTATTTTTTTAAACTTATTTTTCTTTTTTTAGTGTCATACAATTATGGACAGCTCTCTTCACAAAATTTGCCCAAGCTTTCTTCATTGTGGTTTTGTCACTTACTACCAACAGACCAAACAAAATTCATAAATCTGTTGGACACTGAAGATCTAAACTATAATGATTACCTAACTACTTTCAATGTTATTATGTTGATTGAGAGTGAGTTTGAACGTTAGAAATTAATGGAATAATCTATCCACTGATTTGAGACTCTTGGTCTACATACCGGATGCTTTGATCCCATTGATCCACCTTACAAAACTCAAATAATTTACTTGATTTTGAAGTTTGCGGGGGAGAAAAACTGGGCGACTCGTTCTCAATTTTCTTTATTGCCCGCCGAGCACTTTCGCCCCTTCGGGCATCATCAGGGCTTTGTAGCTACCAATGGTGCTACAAAGCCCTGATGATGCCCGAAGGGGCGAAAGTACTCGGCGGGCAATAAAGAAAATTGATAACGAGTCGCCCAGTTTTTCTCCCCCGCAAACTTCAAAATCAAGAAGATATGAAGCGACAACCCAAAAACGAAGATCAAATAATTTAGTACACCATTTTTGATTACTGAAATGCTCCAATTTACTTGTTGTGTATTTCTCAAATGATAATAGAGTTATGATTTTCTCGAGCCTATCCGCAATTACACTGAATGAGAGGATCCGAACAAAATTTCAGAAATTCACCCAACGTTTGTGCATTATAATGACAGGATTTGGCCCTCAAAACCATGTAATTTGTTGAAAAAGTAATGCTGAATTCAAACCTGTTAACGAAAATTCTATGACTAACGTAGTTTTTTTTCTACAAGCATAAATAGTTCAAAAAACGTGATTTCGAAACTATTTTTTTATAATTACGGCCTGAAAAGTATCTACGCTTGGTTCAATCAATACCAAACTTATATCACGTAAACTAGAGTTAAATTTGAACAATTTTAGTCTTCAAACTAAAGAAAAACAGTTTTCGGTTAGAAATTATGCAGTCCCAAACATAGGTCCTTAAAAACATCGATTGCTCCCGTATTAAAATTGATTTTTAACCATCATTGGAAAAATCAGTAGTATATTTGAATGCTTGAAGTTCTTTAATGTTTGTAGCGATGTGTAAATTACTTGATTCCCCCTTCAGGGACGGTCATAAATTTTTGGGTGTCATTGCTATGAAAATGACCTCATTTTATGATACTTGGCTTGTATTGTTAGGCTCAGATACTGCACTTCTGCATTATTAACCTAATTCGTAGGTTTTTCTACTTTTCTTTCTTTTTTTTTCAAAACAGTTGTAGTGTACTAACGTTGCGGCCTTCGTACTAGTTTCTTGATTTTATAATTCTGGTTATATCTGTTACTGACTAGATCATGTATGTTCTGTGTTATCTATGTACACTTCAACACAGTTACTAGTAGGAGTCACATAAATATGATCATGCAATTATGTGTGGAATCAAAAGTTTGGTAATAAATAAATCAGTCGAGCATGATTGTGCGTAGTGAACGTTGTTTAACAACGTGTTGTTTCAGAGTGGTTAAGGATGGCTCCTGATACGTTGGCACTTTGTAAGGAGGACATCCAACCCCTGGAGCAGGGACGAGAGCAAGCAAACTTGGATTAGCACTTCGTGCCCTGAGTGATGTTGAACTTCGGGCGAAACTCCAAAAAGAGCGAGAGTTTGTATATTATAGCTGTTTTTAATTTTTCTTGTTACTAATTAATTTCAATCTGTGTGATTTGAGTTGATGATATTTTTCAGGGAGCATGAAAAATATGACATATGATGGAAATGACCCCCTACCGCCGCGGCATGACTATGTCGATTGGATTGAACAGAGTTGCCCAAAACATGGCAAAGAAGTGAATCTGATACCGCTTCTTGAAGATACCATCATGCAATTCAAGGAAGTGGAGCTGTATAAACAGTACAGTCGTTTTATCGACCTACCTAATCATCAAATACGTGAGGATGGTGGCAATTTTTTGTTTGTGGAGTGATAAACTGATTCATGATTGGGGAATAAAATTTCTGGGATTCATGCAGCTAAATATTTGGTGAAAGAAGTCAGCGTTCAGTATAAATTGTGTGATAGGGCTGGCTGGTGTTCAGCCCCTGTAAGTCGATGAGATTACTTTTTAAACTTATTTTTGAGAGGGATACTATCCTGGTAGGTCCCAAATTAAAACAAAATCCATCCAGGAGTTACAGCCCTAGATTTGGAGAAATGCTGGAAAAAGTGATTTTTGCAAAAATAGCAACTTTTGACTTTGCAAGCTAATAACTTTTACAAAAACCGTGCAAATGCGATGAGTGGTTTATTATTCCTTCGATTCAATAGGTAATGATTTGGGAGAACTATCATAACTTGCTCAAACATTAAATTAAAAGGTACATTTTTCGTCAAACTTTATAGTTGAAGAGACCATTTGGCGACAATTCCAACAAGATTACGATTTTCATAGCGCTAACGATTCTCGAGTTATACCTTTATGCCCAATAAATTTGTGAAAATCTCCTAAATTTTACTAACTCCCTCAACATTTTACATTTTACGTTTCAAGGCATATATAGGATCCGAATATCCAGTAGAAAAAATCTTGTCCGTCTGCCGTACGCCGCCATCACTTTTTGGAGGAAACTATTATAGTTACATTTTTGAAATTTCACAAAAAATCAATCGTGGCCTGACAACGGCTCAATTCTTTCGCCAAATCGCTATCTCAATTTTCAGGGTATTTTTGAGGGGGAGAATATTCGTATTTCCCAACGTTTCTCAGAAAAAGGTGTGTTTGATATCTATTTCTATAGATTTTTGGGCGCTGAATCGGATAACACCATCGCGGGGTCGGTAGCTTTATTGGTTCATTTTATGATACTTGGCTTGTATTGTTAGGCTCAGATACTGCACTTCTGCATTATTAACCTAATTCGTAGGTTTTTCTACTTTTCTTTCTTTTTTTTTCAAAACAGTTGTAGTGTACTAACGTTGCGGCCTTCGTACTAGTTTCTTGATTTTATAATTCTGGTTATATCTGTTACTGACTAGATCATGTATGTTCTGTGTTATCTATGTACACTTCAACACAGTTACTAGTAGGAGTCACATAAATATGATCATGCAATTATGTGTGGAATCAAAAGTTTGGTAATAAATAAATCAGTCGAGCATGATTGTGCGTAGTGAACGTTGTTTAACAACGTGTTGTTTCAGAGTGGTTAAGGATGGCTCCTGATACGTTGGCACTTTGTAAGGAGAACATCCAACCCCTGGAGCAGGGACGAGAGCAAGCAAACTTGGATTAGCACTTCGTGCCCTGAGTGATGTTGAACTTCGGGCGAAACTCCAAAAAGAGCGAGAGTTTGTATATTATAGCTGTTTTTAATTTTTCTTGTTACTAATTAATTTCAATCTGTGTGATTTGAGTTGATGATATTTTTCAGGGAGCATGAAAAATATGACATATGATGGAAATGACCCCCTACCGCCGCGGCATGACTATGTCGATTGGATTGAACAGAGTTGCCCAAAACATGGCAAAGAAGTGAATCTGATACCGCTTCTTGAAGATACCATCATGCAATTCAAGGAAGTGGAGCTGTATAAACAGTACAGTCGTTTTATCGACCTACCTAATCATCAAATACGTGAGGATGGTGGCAATTTTTTGTTTGTGGAGTGATAAACTGATTCATGATTGGGGAATAAAATTTCTGGGATTCATGCAGCTAAATATTTGGTGAAAGAAGTCAGCGTTCAGTATAAATTGTGTGATAGGGCTGGCTGGTGTTCAGCCCCTGTAAGTCGATGAGATTACTTTTTAAACTTATTTTTGAGAGGGATACTATCCTGGTAGGTCCCAAATTAAAACAAAATCCATCCAGGAGTTACAGCCCTAGATTTGGAGAAATGCTGGAAAAAGTGATTTTTGCAAAAATAGCAACTTTTGACTTTGCAAGCTAATAACTTTTACAAAAACCGTGCAAATGCGATGAGTGGTTTATTATTCCTTCGATTCAATAGGTAATGATTTGGGAGAACTATCATAACCTGCTCAAACATTAAATTAAAAGGTACATTTTTCGTCTAACTTTATAGTTGAAGAGACCATTTGGCGACCATTCCAACAAGATTACGATTTTCATAGCGCCAACGATTCTCGAGTTATACCTTTATGCCCAATAAATTTGTGAAAATCTCCCAAATTTTACTAACTCCCTCAACATTTTACGTTTCAAGGCATATAGGATCCGAATATCCAGTAGAAAAAATCCTGTCCGTCTGCCGTACGCCGCCATCACTTTTTGGAGGAAACTATTATAGTTACATTTTTGAAATTTCACAAAAAATCAATCGTGGCCTGACAACGGCTCAATTCTTTCGCCAAATCGCTATCTCAATTTTCAGGGTATTTTTGAGGGGGAGAATATTCGTATTTCCCAACGTTTCTCAGAAAAAGGTGTGTTTGATATCTATTTCTATAGATTTTTGGGCGCTGAATCGGATAACACCATCGCGGGGTCGGTAGCTTTATTGGTTCATTTTATGATACTTGGCTTGTATTGTTAGGCTCAGATACTGCACTTCTGCATTATTAACCTAATTCGTAGGTTTTTCTACTTTTCTTTCTTTTTTTTTCAAAACAGTTGTAGTGTACTAACGTTGCGGCCTTCGTACTAGTTTCTTGATTTTATAATTCTGGTTATATCTGTTACTGACTAGATCATGTATGTTCTGTGTTATCTATGTACACTTCAACACAGTTACTAGTAGGAGTCACATAAATATGATCATGCAATTATGTGTGGAATCAAAAGTTTGGTAATAAATAAATCAGTCGAGCATGATTGTGCGTAGTGAACGTTGTTTAACAACGTGTTGTTTCAGAGTGGTTAAGGATGGCTCCTGATACGTTGGCACTTTGTAAGGAGAACATCCAACCCCTGGAGCAGGGACGAGAGCAAGCAAACTTGGATTAGCACTTCGTGCCCTGAGTGATGTTGAACTTCGGGCGAAACTCCAAAAAGAGCGAGAGTTTGTATATTATAGCTGTTTTTAATTTTTCTTGTTACTAATTAATTTCAATCTGTGTGATTTGAGTTGATGATATTTTTCAGGGAGCATGAAAAATATGACATATGATGGAAATGACCCCCTACCGCCGCGGCATGACTATGTCGATTGGATTGAACAGAGTTGCCCAAAACATGGCAAAGAAGTGAATCTGATACCGCTTCTTGAAGATACCATCATGCAATTCAAGGAAGTGGAGCTGTATAAACAGTACAGTCGTTTTATCGACCTACCTAATCATCAAATACGTGAGGATGGTGGCAATTTTTTGTTTGTGGAGTGATAAACTGATTCATGATTGGGGAATAAAATTTCTGGGATTCATGCAGCTAAATATTTGGTGAAAGAAGTCAGCGTTCAGTATAAATTGTGTGATAGGGCTGGCTGGTGTTCAGCCCCTGTAAGTCGATGAGATTACTTTTTAAACTTATTTTTGAGAGGGATACTATCCTGGTAGGTCCCAAATTAAAACAAAATCCATCCAGGAGTTACAGCCCTAGATTTGGAGAAATGCTGGAAAAAGTGATTTTTGCAAAAATAGCAACTTTTGACTTTGCAAGCTAATAACTTTTACAAAAACCGTGCAAATGCGATGAGTGGTTTATTATTCCTTCGATTCAATAGGTAATGATTTGGGAGAACTATCATAACTTGCTCAAACATTAAATTAAAAGGTACATTTTTCGTCTAACTTTATAGTTGAAGAGACCATTTGGCGACCATTCCAACAAGATTACGATTTTCATAGCGCCAACGATTCTCGAGTTATACCTTTATGCCCAATAAATTTGTGAAAATCTCCTAAATTTTACTAATTCCCTCAACATTTTACGTTTTACGTTTCAAGGCATATATAGGATCCGAATATCCAGTAGAAAAAATCCTGTCCGTCTACCGTACGCCGCCATCACTTTTTGGAGGAAACTATTACCTATAGTTACATTTTTGAAATTTCACAAAAAATCAATCGTGGCCTGACAATGGCTCAATTCTTTCGCCAAATCGCTATCTCAATTTTCAGGGTATTTTTGAGGGGGAGAATATTCGTATTTCCCAACGTTTCTCAGAAAAAGGTGTGTTTGATATCCATTTCTATAGATTTTTGGACGCTGAATCGGATAACACCATCGCGGGGTCGGTAGCTTTATTGGTTCTCGAGCTATCGCAGTTTGTGTGTAAAATTTGGGAGGTTTTCACAAAGTTGGCATGAGGGAATTACTTGAGAGTTCTTGGAGCTATAAAAATTGTTGTATACGCGTTGGAATGGTCGTCAAACACCCTATTCAACTGTACCGTTAGGCGAAAAAATTAGCATTTCATTTCGAAATTAAGAATAATAGCAATGATTAAAATTACAATAGTTGTTACGGAGTTTTCCCACATAGCTACCAATCTGTTTCACAAATGTTCGGAATAAGTATCATCACAAATGGATATTCTTAAAATGACTATTGAAAAAAAGGAATAATAAACCACTGTACTATCATTTGCTGTATTTTTCATTGTCTGTAGACTTACACTGCTTTAGTTTGCGCACTTCACGCAATTCACGTTTCCCAATTATTCACATATCGATCATTTTTGATGAAGATCAAAATCCATCAAAAATGATCGATATTGACGTTTTTACATCAGATTTCAATCAATTTTATGTTATTTGACTCAGCTAACAATGTCCTTTACTTTTTGTGTCTACATTTATTTTCAATAAACTTTGTTTGAATTTTTGAGATGTACGAGATGTGGTCGTTTCTCATGTATTTCTTTTCTTATGTATTTTTTCTTCTTATGTATGTTTTTCTTATACCGACAAATAGATCCCATTTGAATAGCATCAAAATTGAGCAAGTTGTTGAGCAAAATTGTCCAGAAAACCAGTGTTTCGCCACCAATGGCATGTGAATATAGCATGCGATCAATACTAGTTTCTTAATGATCAATGGTGTTGAGGCTGATATTGGTACAAAAATGACAGGTACATGGAAAGTAAAGTTTAGCATGCATTCATTCAACTTTTTTGTACATTATTGTTTTATGTTCGTAACTGTTGGAAAATATTTTTAGAATGTTGTATATATTATTATATTCTTGGAGCATATCAAAATCTTAAGTTCAACAAATTTATCAAAGAACGCAGTAGCAATTAAAAAACAGCGTTTTTTAAGAACAAAAAACTTTATTAAAAAATAAATTACAATTAATTGATCATTTTTGCCATTTTCTTTGAGGTTTTGTTGTCAGAAGAAAATCTTTTTCGTTTTTGTTTTTTAATTGTCCTCTTGTTTGATCTTGTTAAGATACCTCATCCTAATTATAATACACCTTTAGATCTCGTTCGAAATTTTCTGCAGCAAAATGATCGAAGCAAAAAATAAATCCTACTGGTATTGGGATTCCAATCGTCATTTTCTCCGGCACTTAGCGATCCATTGCTTCCTAATGGATTTATCGTTAGGAAATCTGACAAAATCGCAATTAATTAATACACATATTTAAAACACAAGAGTTGAGAGAACAAGTACGCTGACAAACTGGCCGAGGCATGTTTAGAATTCAGAGTTTTCCACAATTAATATTACAGCCAATACATTCTTCAAATTTAATAACGGTAATACTGATACTAAATAATTATGCATTTTAGAATGGCTCTACGGGCAATAAATGATTAAAATAGTGAACTTACCGGTGAAAAGAAAGATCGTATCACGGCATTCCGCAATCGCACGCACTACACCTGGTTTTCCCATTTCTTATTAAAAATTATTTTAAAAAACCCTTGATGAAACTCTCTATTAAAACTGTAATAAAAAACTTGGCGTACACAAAACCTTCACATTGAAAGGAAAGCGGAGAAGTAATGTTGTTGCAATGAAAGTCTGATGAGGCTTTGAGGAAGGTTTATACCAGTGACGTCAGAGGAACCTGCCCCTTGATGATCGAGCCCGCCTTGTAATTTATACACCGACCCAAGGTGACAGGTGGGCTCGATCCGATACTAACCCGTACGGCATGACGTCACTGGTATAAAGACAAACACTAGTTAGTGATAGCTTTTAACCAACCTTTGGCAGCGGAATTTCATTACTTACTATTAATTATCTTCTTTTTTTTATCTATAACCATACTTAGAATTAAATGATACAAAAATAATCTGATACAATTCAAATAATTTAAAAATTGACTTTTAAAATACTTAATCGTAAAGATTCAGATATTTTATTTTTGAAACACTATTTTTTCATTTCTAACGTTCTTCACTGATGAAGTTTAAAAAATAAATCACCGTTGAAAAAAAGTGGGAAAAAATGATTGATATTGACGTTTTTACATCAGATTTCAATAAATTTTGTGTTATTTGACTCAGCTTAACAATGTCCTTTACTTTTTGTGTCTACATTTATTTTCAATAAACTTTTTCTAGGATATCTAGTCTGATAAAAATCAACTGAATTTTTGAGATGTACGATTGGTCGTTTCTTATGTATTTTCCACCGACATAATAATATAGATCCCATTTGAATAGCATCAAAATTGAGCAAGTTGATGAGCAAAATTGTCCAGAAAACCAGTGTTTCGCCACCGTTTGCATGTGAACCATATATCTTTTCCTTCTGAAAATAGCATGCGATCAATACTAGTTTCTTAGTGATCAATGGAGTTGAGGCTAGCTACTTTTGGTGCAAAAATGACAGGTACATAGGAAGTAAAGTTTAGCATGAATGTACTCATTCAACTTTTTTTTTGTTCATTATTGTTTTATGTTCATAACTACTGTTGGAGAATATTTTTAGAATGTTGTATAATATTCTTGGAGCATATCAAAATCTTAAGTTCAACAAATTTATCAAAGAACACAGCAGCAATTAAAAAACAACGTTTTTGAAGAACAAAAAACTTTATTAAAAAATAAATTACAATAATTTATCATTTTTGCCATTTTCTTTGAGGTTTTGTTGTCAGAAGAAAATCTTTTTCGTTTTTGTTTTTTAATCGCCCTCTTCTTTGATCTTGTTAAGATACCTCATCCTAATTATACACCTTTAGATCTCGTTCGAAATCTTCTGCAGCAAAATGCTCGGAGCAAATAAATCCTACTGGGTGAGTTTATTTATTTTAATTTTTTTGTGAAAGGGATTTTATATTTGCAGTAGGTAGAAAGATAGCGAGCGTATCAGCTGAAGCTGAGGGCTTCATTTTTAGCTGGTAGCTTGTTCTAGCCGTCCATGTTCACCTATCTAAATTTTCAATTTGACAGTGTTTTATTTATATTAAATGAACAACTCCATTTTTTCAGTTAGGTCGTACATTATTTACCTGATACATACCTACCTACAGTTCTTTCCTTGAATTTTGAAGAATGATACAACTCTTGCAGTATAAACCTTGTCATTCATCCGCTGTCCACTTGCCATTTTTCAGAGCTGGGATTTTGAGAAGCCTTCCCGTGCATAAAAGAAGCTGTACCTGTGCTGGCTGAAGAGATGAAGAAATAATGAAAACGACCAATGGGGGATGATAGTGGAGAGGAATGAGAAATATTCTGTTTGATCGACCAGTTATCAGTTGATGGTGCCCATTCAGAGCCGAAATATTTACCTAAATAATATTCACCCCCTCTCAATCGACTTATCACCTTCTTAAAAATTAATGTCCTGAAAAAGGGTATTTTCTGAAGTATTGCCAAAAATAAATGTGTAATGCATATTTTCCATTGTCTCACTTTTTCCTTACCCACAACAATGAATACAGTAATTAACTCCTAGTAGCGGAGTGCAGTAGACTGAAACTGAAAGGTCTTGTTAACTTTTGGGGCCACTCTAAGTTGCATGCAGGTTGAAAAGGGATAAGACAGCATGTTTAATTTTTTGAGGATTTTTATTGCCCAATGTACAGAGTTTACCTATATTTTTTAAAAATCTTGGTTGGTGTAAATAACAGCGTAATAATTATATTGCTCGATGAGAATGAAATGAACACGTCTATGTTCTGCCGAGACCGTGCTCTACAGGTAATGTGAACAACTGAAGGTAGTAGGCTCGAATCGCTCCTGGAACCAATACACAATGTTGAAGAGTTGACCAGTTGTTAGATAATTTTATATAATAATAATCACTCGAGTAATTTTATGGAAGTGAGGAATGTTTTGTAAAGCAAATTAATGAATACGCCACATACTTGTAATTCACCTTCAGATTGACTGAGAGACCCTGTGACTCTATCTTGACGTCCGTTTTCCATAACCGAAAAAGTATCTTCTTCTACAAAGCCTGAAAAAGGACATAAACCGTTGAAAATTATTTTAACTGGTTTCTTAAATCAATAGGGTCGAGGGGGAGAATGACTTGGTGCCTTTTTCCACGATTGGTTCACTAATTCGGCAAAGATTTTTCACCCCTTCGGAATGGTTAGGGCAGCATAGGTGGATTGAGTGCCAATAGTTTTATACATAGAAAAAGTGGTAAACAATCAATCAACATGGCCAGGCGAAATTATCACGTACGCGGCCGAACGAAAAAAGGAAATCGAACGTAAACAAAGGGCAACCGGCTTCCGAAAATAATCACTCGCGTAAAAAACAATTTACGAATTAGCGCGTGCAAATGACCATAACCTGTTAAGAAGAGTAGGCGACGCAGGGAAAAACACGAAACTAATATTAATTACTTTTCCTTCTCGTCGCGTCTCTTGATGTCCGGGGGTTGTGAGGTGGAGAAAAACCAGGCGACTCATTCTCCAATTCTTTATTAGCTGGCCCCGCGTTGGCCAGCTAATAAAGAATTGGAGAATGAGTCGCCCTAATATTAATTAGTTTATTAGCGAAATATAGAAAAATAGTTGACGGGAAGACAAACGAAAGTTCGAGAATGAATTATCACAGTACAGTAGTAACAGATAAGATAACATGTTGAGCAAGAGAGAGGGCGTAGAACTGTCCATCCAAGTCAAACATTCCAAGAGCTTGTCAATTCACATATATGATTTTTGTCCTTAAAATAATGCTCTTCTAGCTTAAAAATCAATGAACTACTCAATATTGAATTATTGGAAGATCGGCATAATTTCTTTTGATTATTTCATAAATTAAAAAGCTACTAGTTAGTTCATTGTTCATGTAGGTATCAATTTAATCATGTTAGAGTGGGAGAAAAATATAGGTAATAAAGGTAAATATAATTACACTATACAAGGTAAAATATAATTTAAGAAAAAATTATTGAGACTGCCGCTCACATTCGGTCCCGAACGAGACATAAGGCCCGCCCACCTTCTCAAGGCTAGGCAAGGCAGAGCTCTCGCGGCTGGTACGGCCTTTCACCTCAGTCTCGTATCTCCTCGCGCCTGGCACGAACGTCCGCTGTGCTCAGTCTCGTATCACCTCGCGCCAAGTGTTTATTTTTATTCTTCGTCCGAACTTCTATTATGGTAAGTTTACTACGTTGCTATTTATTTGCTTTCATACGCCTCATCTCATGGTCGGTCTCTAAATGCAACGTGTGGCATGCGTTGAAGTGATTTGCTGTGCTATTGAGTAGGAGGATTCGAAAATACTTTTTCATAGTAGGTAGGTACATAAATATAATATCCAAACACAATTTGAAACGATGTAACAATTCTTGAGATTTTGTTGAAATCATGCTGGACTCCTGTATTTTCGTATCCACAACACAGGTTATGATTAAAGACTGTAAGAACGTTCAAGTGTCAGCTATAGGATATTCTAATAATCAGAAAATTAAAATGTTGATAACTTATGTCAAGTTCACCAATTATGGCGAACTGGATTGGCTCCTTGATGTTTTGGTTTAATATTCAATAATAAACCATTGTAATCGCCCAAGAAAAAAAATTTTATAACCCTTCCTCAAAATTTGATGTTTTACGTTTCAAGGCATGTAGAATCCGAATATATCCAATAAAAACGCTGCAAATGATTTTACACTGGTTAATTATTCCTTCGCTTCAATATTGATTTAGAAAGACTATCCATTTGTGATAGTAATTATTCCGAACAATTTTGACGTTTCCACCGAAAAACAGATTGGTAACTGTCGGGAAAAATCCATAGCAACTATTGTAATTTTAATCGATTTTATTTTTCTTAATTCCCTAATAATTGAAAACTAAATTTTTTGCCAAACGGTACAGTTGGAGAGAGTGTTTGACGACCATTCCAATGAGTATAGAACGATTTTTATAGCTCCAAGAACTCTCGAGTTTCTGAAAATCTCCCAAATTCGACACAAAAGCTGTGATAACTCGAGAACCCGCGATGGTCTCATTCGATTCAGCGTCCAAAAATCTATACAATTTGATACCACGTACACATTTTTCTGAAAGACCCTGGAAAATATGAATTTTCTCCCCCTCAAAACCCCCATGGAATGGGGCACCTCAGGAGAGCGGACGAAAAGAAGTTCATCATACAACATTTTTTGATAAAATGTTTAATTCTTCCAAAATATAAAAATAATAACTCACAGTATGAATCTTTTTATTCTCAAAGCTAAGTGCTTTCAGCAGACCGGACAACTGGTAACCAGGAATGTACATAATTTTAAAATATTATTTAACAGAAAAGGAACTATAAGGTCATTGAAACTTAGAATGCCTTATCGTAATCACAATTAGTAAAAATAGTGAGATCCGTTAGGTCCTCTAGGAATCGTATCGCATTATTGGATCGTTTGTAAAGTTGAATGGAATTTTTCGTTTTACACTGAACTCGAACAGCAGTGTAGTCATTAGGCAAACGTGCTAGCGGGTTTTTACTTCCCTGTTATCTCTGTGTGGACTTTTTGTGATACGGTATGATATTATTTGTTTATTCTAAATAAAACAAACATGTACCACACCATTGATCATTACTTCTATTTACAAATTTGTCAGATACTGTCAGTTTTCTCTGAAGAATCCATGTTAACCAGTTGTCTCAGTGAACTTCAAGAGATTAAATTTCGATCTCTTGCGGCCTGAGAAAACTGGAAATGCATGAGTCAACGTACTGTTTTGTAGTATCTTTTATAAAAGAGCGGGAAAAACCTATATCGACTTAACTGGTTCGATTCAATTACTCCACTCTATAAATAAACATAGATTTATTTCATCGATAAGAAGCTATCGATTAATGTTTAGTTCCAGTGCCGTCCGAAGAGCAGCGTCTAGCTTCAATTTTGTTCAAAAATCTGATATTGCGTGTAGAGAAGAAAACGTAAAAAAAAAAACGTGATGCCGATTTTCACTTTTTTGAGGTTTTTCGAGTACCCAGCCACGTCGAGAAAAAAATATGAACACTATTGCACTTGGAAGTAGGTACTTAGCAAGAGCTTTCCAACGATGGTAAAAAATCAATTTTAGGTGGCATAATGAGGGAGCAATAGATGTTTTTATAGACCTATGTATGAGACCTCATAACTTCTAAACGAAAACTGTTTTTTCATAGTTTGTAAACCTAAATTGTTCACATTTAAGACTAGTTTACGTAATCAAAGTTTGGTATTGATTGGACCATAAGTAAATAATACTTCTTAGGCCGAATTTCTTAACAATTTGTTTCAAAATCACGTTTTTGGAATATATATGGTTGTAGAAAAAAAAACTACGTTAGTCATAGAATTTTCGGTGAAATATTTGAATTTAGCGTTAAATGTTCAAGAAATAACATGCAGGTAGTTGCCGCGAAGTTGCGACATTTTTGTTATTTTTTTCCTTTTCAGAGTTTGTATTATAGGCAGATAATTTTCAAAGTTGGTTTTGTTATTTTTTTAAACTTATTTTTCTTTTTTTAGTGTCATACAATTATGGACAGCTCTCTTCACAAAATTTGCCCAAGCTTTCTTCATTGTGGTTTTGTCACTTACTACCAACAGACCAAACAAAATTCATAAATCTGTTGGACACTGAAGATCTAAACTATAATGATTACCTAACTACTTTCAATGTTATTATGTTGATTGAGAGTGAGTTTGAACGTTAGAAATTAATGGAATAATCTATCCACTGATTTGAGACTCTTGGTCTACATACCGGATGCTTTGATCCCATTGATCCACCTTACAAAACTCAAATAATTTACTTGATTTTGAAGTTTGCGGGGGAGAAAAACTGGGCGACTCGTTCTCAATTTTCTTTATTGCCCGCCGAGCACTTTCGCCCCTTCGGGCATCATCAGGGCTTTGTAGCTACCAATGGTGCTACAAAGCCCTGATGATGCCCGAAGGGGCGAAAGTACTCGGCGGGCAATAAAGAAAATTGATAACGAGTCGCCCAGTTTTTCTCCCCCGCAAACTTCAAAATCAAGAAGATATGAAGCGACAACCCAAAAACGAAGATCAAATAATTTAGTACACCATTTTTGATTACTGAAATGCTCCAATTTACTTGTTGTGTATTTCTCAAATGATAATAGAGTTATGATTTTCTCGAGCCTATCCGCAATTACACTGAATGAGAGGATCCGAACAAAATTTCAGAAATTCACCCAACGTTTGTGCATTATAATGACAGGATTTGGCCCTCAAAACCATGTAATTTGTTGAAAAAGTAATGCTGAATTCAAACCTGTTAACGAAAATTCTATGACTAACGTAGTTTTTTTTCTACAAGCATAAATAGTTCAAAAAACGTGATTTCGAAACTATTTTTTTATAATTACGGCCTGAAAAGTATCTACGCTTGGTTCAATCAATACCAAACTTATATCACGTAAACTAGAGTTAAATTTGAACAATTTTAGTCTTCAAACTAAAGAAAAACAGTTTTCGTTTAGAAATTATGCAGTCCCAAACATAGGTCCTTAAAAACATCGATTGCTCCCGTATTAAAATTGATTTTTAACCATCATTGGAAAAATCAGTAGTATATTTGAATGCTTGAAGTTCTTTAATGTTTGTAGCGATGTGTAAATTACTTGATTCCCCCTTCAGGGACGGTCATAAATTTTTGGGTGTCATTGCTATGAAAATGACCTCATTTTATGATACTTGGCTTGTATTGTTAGGCTCAGATACTGCACTTCTGCATTATTAACCTAATTCGTAGGTTTTTCTACTTTTCTTTCTTTTTTTTTCAAAACAGTTGTAGTGTACTAACGTTGCGGCCTTCGTACTAGTTTCTTGATTTTATAATTCTGGTTATATCTGTTACTGACTAGATCATGTATGTTCTGTGTTATCTATGTACACTTCAACACAGTTACTAGTAGGAGTCACATAAATATGATCATGCAATTATGTGTGGAATCAAAAGTTTGGTAATAAATAAATCAGTCGAGCATGATTGTGCGTAGTGAACGTTGTTTAACAACGTGTTGTTTCAGAGTGGTTAAGGATGGCTCCTGATACGTTGGCACTTTGTAAGGAGAACATCCAACCCCTGGAGCAGGGACGAGAGCAAGCAAACTTGGATTAGCACTTCGTGCCCTGAGTGATGTTGAACTTCGGGCGAAACTCCAAAAAGAGCGAGAGTTTGTATATTATAGCTGTTTTTAATTTTTCTTGTTACTAATTAATTTCAATCTGTGTGATTTGAGTTGATGATATTTTTCAGGGAGCATGAAAAATATGACATATGATGGAAATGACCCCCTACCGCCGCGGCATGACTATGTCGATTGGATTGAACAGAGTTGCCCAAAACATGGCAAAGAAGTGAATCTGATACCGCTTCTTGAAGATACCATCATGCAATTCAAGGAAGTGGAGCTGTATAAACAGTACAGTCGTTTTATCGACCTACCTAATCATCAAATACGTGAGGATGGTGGCAATTTTTTGTTTGTGGAGTGATAAACTGATTCATGATTGGGGAATAAAATTTCTGGGATTCATGCAGCTAAATATTTGGTGAAAGAAGTCAGCGTTCAGTATAAATTGTGTGATAGGGCTGGCTGGTGTTCAGCCCCTGTAAGTCGATGAGATTACTTTTTAAACTTATTTTTGAGAGGGATACTATCCTGGTAGGTCCCAAATTAAAACAAAATCCATCCAGGAGTTACAGCCCTAGATTTGGAGAAATGCTGGAAAAAGTGATTTTTGCAAAAATAGCAACTTTTGACTTTGCAAGCTAATAACTTTTACAAAAACCGTGCAAATGCGATGAGTGGTTTATTATTCCTTCGATTCAATAGGTAATGATTTGGGAGAACTATCATAACCTGCTCAAACATTAAATTAAAAGGTACATTTTTCGTCTAACTTTATAGTTGAAGAGACCATTTGGCGACCATTCCAACAAGATTACGATTTTCATAGCGCCAACGATTCTCGAGTTATACCTTTATGCCCAATAAATTTGTGAAAATCTCCCAAATTTTACTAACTCCCTCAACATTTTACGTTTTACGTTTCAAGGCATATAGGATCCGAATATCCAGTAGAAAAAATCCTGTCCGTCTGCCGTACGCCGCCATCACTTTTTGGAGGAAACTATTATAGTTACATTTTTGAAATTTCACAAAAAATCAATCGTGGCCTGACAACGGCTCAATTCTTTCGCCAAATCGCTATCTCAATTTTCAGGGTATTTTTGAGGGGGAGAATATTCGTATTTCCCAACGTTTCTCAGAAAAAGGTGTGTTTGATATCTATTTCTATAGATTTTTGGGCGCTGAATCGGATAACACCATCGCGGGGTCGGTAGCTTTATTGGTTCATTTTATGATACTTGGCTTGTATTGTTAGGCTCAGATACTGCACTTCTGCATTATTAACCTAATTCGTAGGTTTTTCTACTTTTCTTTCTTTTTTTTTCAAAACAGTTGTAGTGTACTAACGTTGCGGCCTTCGTACTAGTTTCTTGATTTTATAATTCTGGTTATATCTGTTACTGACTAGATCATGTATGTTCTGTGTTATCTATGTACACTTCAACACAGTTACTAGTAGGAGTCACATAAATATGATCATGCAATTATGTGTGGAATCAAAAGTTTGGTAATAAATAAATCAGTCGAGCATGATTGTGCGTAGTGAACGTTGTTTAACAACGTGTTGTTTCAGAGTGGTTAAGGATGGCTCCTGATACGTTGGCACTTTGTAAGGAGAACATCCAACCCCTGGAGCAGGGACGAGAGCAAGCAAACTTGGATTAGCACTTCGTGCCCTGAGTGATGTTGAACTTCGGGCGAAACTCCAAAAAGAGCGAGAGTTTGTATATTATAGCTGTTTTTAATTTTTCTTGTTACTAATTAATTTCAATCTGTGTGATTTGAGTTGATGATATTTTTCAGGGAGCATGAAAAATATGACATATGATGGAAATGACCCCCTACCGCCGCGGCATGACTATGTCGATTGGATTGAACAGAGTTGCCCAAAACATGGCAAAGAAGTGAATCTGATACCGCTTCTTGAAGATACCATCATGCAATTCAAGGAAGTGGAGCTGTATAAACAGTACAGTCGTTTTATCGACCTACCTAATCATCAAATACGTGAGGATGGTGGCAATTTTTTGTTTGTGGAGTGATAAACTGATTCATGATTGGGGAATAAAATTTCTGGGATTCATGCAGCTAAATATTTGGTGAAAGAAGTCAGCGTTCAGTATAAATTGTGTGATAGGGCTGGCTGGTGTTCAGCCCCTGTAAGTCGATGAGATTACTTTTTAAACTTATTTTTGAGAGGGATACTATCCTGGTAGGTCCCAAATTAAAACAAAATCCATCCAGGAGTTACAGCCCTAGATTTGGAGAAATGCTGGAAAAAGTGATTTTTGCAAAAATAGCAACTTTTGACTTTGCAAGCTAATAACTTTTACAAAAACCGTGCAAATGCGATGAGTGGTTTATTATTCCTTCGATTCAATAGGTAATGATTTGGGAGAACTATCATAACCTGCTCAAACATTAAATTAAAAGGTACATTTTTCGTCTAACTTTATAGTTGAAGAGACCATTTGGCGACCATTCCAACAAGATTACGATTTTCATAGCGCCAACGATTCTCGAGTTATACCTTTATGCCCAATAAATTTGTGAAAATCTCCTAAATTTTACTAACTCCCTCAACATTTTACGTTTTACGTTTCAAGGCATATATAGGATCCGAATATCCAGTAGAAAAAATCTTGTCCGTCTGCCGTACGCCGCCATCACTTTTTGGAGGAAACTATTATAGTTACATTTTTGAAATTTCACAAAAAATCAATCGTGGCCTGACAACGGCTCAATTCTTTCGCCAAATCGCTATCTCAATTTTCAGGGTATTTTTGAGGGGGAGAATATTCGTATTTCCCAACGTTTCTCAGAAAAAGGTGTGTTTGATATCTATTTCTATAGATTTTTGGGCGCTGAATCGGATAACACCATCGCGGGGTCGGTAGCTTTATTGGTTCATTTTATGATACTTGGCTTGTATTGTTAGGCTCAGATACTGCACTTCTGCATTATTAACCTAATTCGTAGGTTTTTCTACTTTTCTTTCTTTTTTTTTCAAAACAGTTGTAGTGTACTAACGTTGCGGCCTTCGTACTAGTTTCTTGATTTTATAATTCTGGTTATATCTGTTACTGACTAGATCATGTATGTTCTGTGTTATCTATGTACACTTCAACACAGTTACTAGTAGGAGTCACATAAATATGATCATGCAATTATGTGTGGAATCAAAAGTTTGGTAATAAATAAATCAGTCGAGCATGATTGTGCGTAGTGAACGTTGTTTAACAACGTGTTGTTTCAGAGTGGTTAAGGATGGCTCCTGATACGTTGGCACTTTGTAAGGAGAACATCCAACCCCTGGAGCAGGGACGAGAGCAAGCAAACTTGGATTAGCACTTCGTGCCCTGAGTGATGTTGAACTTCGGGCGAAACTCCAAAAAGAGCGAGAGTTTGTATATTATAGCTGTTTTTAATTTTTCTTGTTACTAATTAATTTCAATCTGTGTGATTTGAGTTGATGATATTTTTCAGGGAGCATGAAAAATATGACATATGATGGAAATGACCCCCTACCGCCGCGGCATGACTATGTCGATTGGATTGAACAGAGTTGCCCAAAACATGGCAAAGAAGTGAATCTGATACCGCTTCTTGAAGATACCATCATGCAATTCAAGGAAGTGGAGCTGTATAAACAGTACAGTCGTTTTATCGACCTACCTAATCATCAAATACGTGAGGATGGTGGCAATTTTTTGTTTGTGGAGTGATAAACTGATTCATGATTGGGGAATAAAATTTCTGGGATTCATGCAGCTAAATATTTGGTGAAAGAAGTCAGCGTTCAGTATAAATTGTGTGATAGGGCTGGCTGGTGTTCAGCCCCTGTAAGTCGATGAGATTACTTTTTAAACTTATTTTTGAGAGGGATACTATCCTGGTAGGTCCCAAATTAAAACAAAATCCATCCAGGAGTTACAGCCCTAGATTTGGAGAAATGCTGGAAAAAGTGATTTTTGCAAAAATAGCAACTTTTGACTTTGCAAGCTAATAACTTTTACAAAAACCGTGCAAATGCGATGAGTGGTTTATTATTCCTTCGATTCAATAGGTAATGATTTGGGAGAACTATCATAACCTGCTCAAACATTAAATTAAAAGGTACATTTTTCGTCTAACTTTATAGTTGAAGAGACCATTTGGCGACCATTCCAACAAGATTACGATTTTCATAGCGCCAACGATTCTCGAGTTATACCTTTATGCCCAATAAATTTGTGAAAATCTCCCAAATTTTACTAACTCCCTCAACATTTTACGTTTTACGTTTCAAGGCATATAGGATCCGAATATCCAGTAGAAAAAATCCTGTCCGTCTGCCGTACGCCGCCATCACTTTTTGGAGGAAACTATTATAGTTACATTTTTGAAATTTCACAAAAAATCAATCGTGGCCTGACAACGGCTCAATTCTTTCGCCAAATCGCTATCTCAATTTTCAGGGTATTTTTGAGGGGGAGAATATTCGTATTTCCCAACGTTTCTCAGAAAAAGGTGTGTTAGATATCTATTTCTATAGATTTTTGGGCGCTGAATCGGATAACACCATCGCGGGGTCGGTAGCTTTATTGGTTCATTTTATGATACTTGGCTTGTATTGTTAGGCTCAGATACTGCACTTCTGCATTATTAACCTAATTCGTAGGTTTTTCTACTTTTCTTTCTTTTTTTTTCAAAACAGTTGTAGTGTACTAACGTTGCGGCCTTCGTACTAGTTTCTTGATTTTATAATTCTGGTTATATCTGTTACTGACTAGATCATGTATGTTCTGTGTTATCTATGTACACTTCAACACAGTTACTAGTAGGAGTCACATAAATATGATCATGCAATTATGTGTGGAATCAAAAGTTTGGTAATAAATAAATCAGTCGAGCATGATTGTGCGTAGTGAACGTTGTTTAACAACGTGTTGTTTCAGAGTGGTTAAGGATGGCTCCTGATACGTTGGCACTTTGTAAGGAGAACATCCAACCCCTGGAGCAGGGACGAGAGCAAGCAAACTTGGATTAGCACTTCGTGCCCTGAGTGATGTTGAACTTCGGGCGAAACTCCAAAAAGAGCGAGAGTTTGTATATTATAGCTGTTTTTAATTTTTCTTGTTACTAATTAATTTCAATCTGTGTGATTTGAGTTGATGATATTTTTCAGGGAGCATGAAAAATATGACATATGATGGAAATGACCCCCTACCGCCGCGGCATGACTATGTCGATTGGATTGAACAGAGTTGCCCAAAACATGGCAAAGAAGTGAATCTGATACCGCTTCTTGAAGATACCATCATGCAATTCAAGGAAGTGGAGCTGTATAAACAGTACAGTCGTTTTATCGACCTACCTAATCATCAAATACGTGAGGATGGTGGCAATTTTTTGTTTGTGGAGTGATAAACTGATTCATGATTGGGGAATAAAATTTCTGGGATTCATGCAGCTAAATATTTGGTGAAAGAAGTCAGCGTTCAGTATAAATTGTGTGATAGGGCTGGCTGGTGTTCAGCCCCTGTAAGTCGATGAGATTACTTTTTAAACTTATTTTTGAGAGGGATACTATCCTGGTAGGTCCCAAATTAAAACAAAATCCATCCAGGAGTTACAGCCCTAGATTTGGAGAAATGCTGGAAAAAGTGATTTTTGCAAAAATAGCAACTTTTGACTTTGCAAGCTAATAACTTTTACAAAAACCGTGCAAATGCGATGAGTGGTTTATTATTCCTTCGATTCAATAGGTAATGATTTGGGAGAACTATCATAACCTGCTCAAACATTAAATTAAAAGGTACATTTTTCGTCTAACTTTATAGTTGAAGAGACCATTTGGCGACCATTCCAACAAGATTACGATTTTCATAGCGCCAACGATTCTCGAGTTATACCTTTATGCCCAATAAATTTGTGAAAATCTCCCAAATTTTACTAACCCCCTCAACATTTTACAATTTACGTTTCAAGGCATATAGGATCCGAATATCCAGTAGAAAAAATCCTGTCCGTCTGCCGTACGCCGCCATCACTTTTTGGAGGAAACTATTATAGTTACATTTTTGAAATTTCACAAAAAATCAATCGTGGCCTGACAACGGCTCAATTCTTTCGCCAAATCGCTATCTCAATTTTCAGGGTATTTTTGAGGGGGAGAATATTCGTATTTCCCAACGTTTCTCAGAAAAAGGTGTGTTTGATATCCATTTCTATAGATTTTTGGCCGCTGAATCGGATAACACCATCGCGGGGTCGGTAGCTTTATTGGTTCTCGAGCTATCGCAGTTTGTGTGTAAAATTTGGGAGGTTTTCACAAAGTTGGCATGAGGGAATTACTTGAGAGTTCTTGGAGCTATAAAAATTGTTGTATACGCGTTGGAATGGTCGTCAAACACCCTATTCAACTGTACCGTTAGGCGAAAAAATTAGCATTTCATTTCGAAATTAAGAATAATAGCAATGATTAAAATTACAATTATAGTTGTTACGGAGTTTTCCCACATAGCTACCAATCTGTTTCACAAATGTTCGGAATAAGTATCATCACAAATGGATATTCTTAAAATGACTATTGAAAAAAAGGAATAATAAACCACTGTACTATTATTTGCTGTATTTTTCATTGTCTGTAGACTTACACTGCTTTAGTTTGCGCACTTCACGCAATTCACGTTTCGCAATTATTCACATATCGATCATTTTTGATGAAGATCAAAATCCATCAAAAATGATCGATATTGACGTTTTTACAACAGATTTCAATAAATTTTATGTTATTTGACTCAGCTAACAATGTCCTTTACTTTTTGTGTCTACATTTATTTTCAATAAACTTTGTTTGAATTTTTGAGATGTACGATGGGTCGTTTCTCATGTATTTCTTTTCTTATGTATTTTTTCTTCTTGTGTATGTTTTTCTTATACCGACAAATAGATCCCATTTGAATAGCATCAAAATTGAGCAAGTTGTTGAGCAAAATTGTCCAGAAAACCAGTGTTTCGCCACCAATGGCATGTGAATATAGCATGCGATCAATACTAGTTTCTTAATGATCAATGGTGTTGAGGCTGATATTGGTACAAAAATGACAGGTACATACATGGAAAGTAAAGTTTAGCATGCATTCATTCAACTTTTTTGTACATTATTGTTTTATGTTCGTAACTGTTGGAAAATATTTTTAGAATGTTGTATATTATTATATTCTTGGAGCATATCAAAATCTTAAGTTCAACAAATTTATCAAAGAACGCAGTAGCAATTAAAAAACAACGTTTTTTAAGAACAAAAAACTTTATTAAAAAATAAATTACAATTAATTGATCATTTTTGCCATTTTCTTTGAGGTTTTGTTGTCAGAAGAAAATCTTTTTCGTTTTTGTTTTTTAATTGTGTTCTTCTTTGATCTTGTTAAGATACCTCATCCTAATTATACACCTTTAGATCTCGTTCGAAATTTTCTGCAGCAAAATGATCGAAGCAAAAAATAAATCCTACTGGTATTGGGATTCCAATCGTCATTTTCTCCGGCACTTAGCGATCCATTGCTTCCTAATGGATTTATCGGTAGGAAATTATGACAAAATAGCAATTAATTAATACACATATTTAAAACACAAGAGTTGAGAGAACAAGTACGCTGACAAACTGGCCGAGGCATGTTTAGAATTCAGAGTTTTCCACAATTAATATTACAGCCAATACATTCTTCAAATTTAATAACGGTAATCATGATACTAAATAATTATGCATTTTAGAATGGGGCATCTACGGGCAATAAATAATTAAAATAGTGAACTTACCGGTGAAAAGAAAGATCGTGTCACGGCATTCCGCAATCGCACGCACTACAACTGGTTTTCCCATTTCTTATTAACAATGATTTTTAAAAACCCTTGATGAAACTCTCTATTAAAACTGTAATAAAAAACTTGGCGTACACAAAACCTTCACATTGAAAGGAAAGCGGAGAAGTAATGTTGTTGCAATGAAAGTCTGATGAGGCTTTGAGGAAGGTTTATACCAGTGACGTCAGAGGAAGCTGCCCCTTGATGTTCGAGCCCGCCTTGTAATTATACACCGACCCAAGGTGACAGGCAAGGTGACAAGAACACAGGTGGGCTCGATCCGATGCTAACCCGCACGGCATGACGTCACTGGTATAAAGAGAAACACTAGTTAGATAGCTTTTCACTTACCTTTGGCAGCGGAATTTCATTACTTACTGTTGATTATAATTATTTCTCAATAAAAACTTTTTATCTATAACCATACTTAAAATTAGATGATACAAAAATAATCTGATAGACTTCAAATAATTTGAAAATTGACTTTTAAAATACTTAATGGTACCTAAAGATTCAGATAGTTTATTTTCGAAACGCTATTTTTTCATTTCTAACTTTCTTCACTGATGATGTTAAAAAAAATCACTGTTGAAAAAATGATCGATATTGACGTTTTTACACCTGATTTCAATAAATTTTATGTTATTTGACTCAGCTAACAATGTACAAAAATGACAGGTTCATGGAAAGTTAAGTTCAGCATGTTGTACTCATTCAACGTTTTTGTTCATTATTGTTTTACGTTCATAACTGTTGGAAAATCCTTTTAGAATGTTGTATATCTAAACTTGGTACATAATTTATCAAGGAACACAGTGGCAATTAAAAAACAACGTTTTTGAAGCACAGAAAACTGTATTAAGAAATAAAATGCAATTAATTTATAATTTTTGCCATTTTCTTTGTGGTTTTGCTGTCAAAATCTCCTAAGTACGTTTTTTGAAACTGTCTTCTTCTTTGATATGGTTAATGATCCTAATTATTATTCTCATTTTTACAAATTTTTTTACAACTTTTTTGGCGATTAAAAACATTTTTTTTCCAATTTTTTTACTAATTTTTTCAGCTAAGTCAGTCACAATATTTTTTCCTTTTGGCAGCTAATCTCCCATTTGTTTTTTCACTTGATGATTGATTGATTTCACTTGTTTTTTCCTCGATTTAACAGCATCAGATGTTATTTTTGAACATTCCTGTTTGGATAAATTGAGGCTGGGAATGGTTCCCACTTTCAGCCGTCGCGTTGCTACAAGCCTGTAAATTTGAAGTTTTAATACTTGTCAGTAGTTCAATGAAAAAAAAAAAATGAATAAATAAATAAACATGCCCCAATAGTTCCGCCTTTAAATCTCGTTCGAAATCTTCTGGAGCAAAATGCTCGGAGCAAATCCTACTAATACTCGGATTACAATCGTCTTTTCGCCGGCACTTAACGATCCGTTGTTTCCTAATAGATAAATCTGTAGGAAATCTAAGAAAATAGCAATTAATTAATACATATTATATTTAAAACACAAGAAGTAGAACAAATACGCTGACAAAATGGCCGAGGCATGTTTTGGATTCAGAGTTTTCCACAATTAATATTACAGCCAATACTTTCTTCAAATTGAATTAATTATGATTAAACGATAATCATGATACTAGGTACATAATTAAAAATTTTAGAATGGATCTGCGGGCAATAAGTAATCAAAATAGTAAACTTACCGGTGCATAGAAAGATCATTGCGAAGAGAAGACGTGTTACAGCATTCCGCAATCGCACAGACTACTCCTGATTTTCCCATATCTTTTTAAAAACGCTGCAAATGATTGTACAGTGGTTTATTATTCCTTCGCTTCAATATTGATTTAGAAAGACTATCCAATTGTGATAGTAATTATTTCGAACATTTCGGAACAATCCCACCGAAAAACAGATTGTAACTATGGGGGAAAACTCCGTAGCAACTATTGTAATTTTATTCAATTTTATTTTTCTCAATTTCCTAATTAAAAACTAAATTTTTTGCCTAACGGTACAGCTGGAGAGAGCGTTTCACGACCATTCCAATGAGTATAGAACGATTTTTATAGCTCCAAGAACTCTCGAGTTATACCCTCATGTCAAATTTCTGAAAATCTCCCAAATTCGGCACAAAAGCTGTGATAACTCGAGAACCAATGGAGCTATCGACCCCGCGATGGTCTCATTCGATTCAGCGTCAAAAAATCTATATAATTTGATACCTCGTACACATTTTTCTGAAAAACCGTGGAAAATATGAATTTTCTCCCCCTCATAACCCCCCAAAATACCCTTAAAATTGAGCTAGAAAGTTGGTTCAAGAATTGGGCCGTCGTAGGACCGAGATTGATTTTTGGTGAAAATTTCAAGAATGTAGCTATTATGGTTTGGCCGGAAAAGTGTTGACGGCGTACGGCGTACGGCGTACGGCGTACGGCGTACGGCGGACAGACAGAATTTTTTTTATTGGATATTCGGATTCTACATGCCTTGAAACGTAAAACATCAAATTTTGAGGGGGGGTTATAAAATTTTTTTTCTTGGGCGATTACAATGGTTTATTATTGAATAATAAACCAAAATGATCAAAAAAAAAAAACATTCATGAAACTCTACATTAACTAACTAATTAATTAATTTTAAAACTGATAAAACTGTCATCAAAAAGGTTAACTTACACAAAACATTTGCAATGAAAGGAAAGCGAAAAGGCTATGTTTCAACGCACGTCGTATGAGGAAGGTTTATACCAGTGACGTCAGAGAAAGTTGCCCCTTAATGATCGAGCCCACCTTGTCATTAAGTCACCTTGGATGACAGGTGGGCTCGATCCGATACTAACCCGCACGGCAAGACGTCACTGGTATAAAGACAAACACTAGTTAGATAGCTTTTAACTAACCTTTGGCAGCGGAATTTCATTACTTACTATTAATTATCATTTTTTCTCGATAAAATTTTTTTTTATCTATAACCATACTTAGAATTAAATGATACAAAAATAATCTGATAGAATTCAAATAATTTAAAAATTGACTTTTAAAATACTTACCTAATCGTAAAGAATCAGATATTTTATTTTTGAGACACTATTTTTTCATTTCTAACGTTCTTCACTGATGAAGTTAAAAAAATAAATCACCGTTGAAAAAAAAGTGGGAAAAAATGATTGATATTGACGTTTTTACATCAGATTCCAATAAATTTTGTGTTATTTGACTCAGCTTAACAATATCCTTTACTTTTTGTGTCTACATTTATTTTCAATAAACTTTTTCTAGGATATCTAGTCTGATAAAAATCAACTGAATTTTTGAGATGTACGATTGGTCGTTTCTTATGTATTTTCCACCGACATAATAATATAGATCCCATTTGAATAGCATCAAAATTGAGCAAGTTGATGAGCAAAATTGTCCAGAAAACCAGTGTTTCGCCACCAATGGCATGTGAACCATATATATCTTTTCCTTCTGAAAATAGCATGCCATCAATACTAGTTTCTTAGTGATCAATGGAGTTGAGGCTAGCTACTATTGGTGCAAAAATGACAGGTACGTAGAAAGTAAAGTTTAGCATGAATGTACTCATTCAACTTTTTTTTTTGTTCATTATTGTTTTATGTTCATAACTGTTGGAGAATATTTTTAGAATGTTGTATAATATTCTTGGAGCATATCAAAATCTTAAGTTCAACAAATTTATCAAAGAACACAGTAGCAATAAAAAAACAACGTTTTTGAAGTACAAAAAACTTTATTAAAAAATAAATTACAATTAATTTATCATTTTTGCCATTTTCTTTGAGGTTTTGTTGTCAGAAGAAAATCTTTTTCTTTTTTTTAATCGTCCTCTTCTTTGATCTTGTTAAGATACCCCATCCTAATTATACACCTTTAGATCTCGTTCGAAATCTTCTGCAGAAAAATGCTCGGAGCAAATAAATCCTACTGGCTGAGTTAGAAAGCATGTTGGGTAATTTTTTTGTTTATTTATTTTAATTTTTTTGTGAAAGGGAATTTATATTTGCAGTAGGTAGAAAGATAGCGAGCGTATCAGCTGAAGCTGAGGGCTCCATTTATAGCTGGTAGCTTGCTCTAGCAGTCCATGTTCACCTATCCTATGGATTTATAATAATGGATTTATCGTTAGGAAATATGACAAAATAGCAATTAATTAATACACATATTTAAAACACAAGAGTTGAGAGAACAAGTACGCTGACAAACTGGCCGAGGCATGTTTAGAATTCAGAGTTTTCCACAATTAATATTACAGCCAATACATTCTTCAAATTTAATAACGGTAATCATGATACTAAATAATTATGCATTTTAGAATGGATCTACGGGCAATAAATAATTAAAATAGTGAACTTACCGGTGAAAAGAAAGATCGTGTCACGGCATTCCGCAATCGCACGCACTACAACTGGTTTTCCCATTTCTTATTAACAATGATTTTTAAAAACCCTTGATGAAACTCTCTATTAAAACTGTAATAAAAAACTTGGCGTACACAAAACCTTCACATTGAAAGGAAAGCGGAGAAGTAATGTTGTTGCAATGAAAGTCTGATGAGGCTTTGAGGAAGGTTTATACCAGTGACGTCAGAGGAAGCTGCCCCTTGATGTTCGAGCCCGCCTTGTAATTTATACACCGACCCAAGGTGACAGGTGGGCTCGATCCGATACTAACCCGCACGGCATGACGTCACTGGTATAAAGACAAACACTAGTTAGATAGCTTTTAACTAACCTTTGGCAGCGGAATTTCATTACTTACTATTAATTATCATTTTTTCTCGATAAAATTTTTTTTTATCTATAACCATACTTAGAATTAAATGATACAAAAATAATCTGATAGAATTCAAATAATTTAAAAATTGACTTTTAAAATACTTACCTAATCGTAAAGATTCAGATATTTTATTTTTGAGACACTATTTTTTCATTTCTAACGTTCTTCACTGATGAAGTTAAAAAAATAAATCACCGTTGAAAAAAAAGTGGGAAAAAATGATTGATATTGACGTTTTTACATCAGATTCCAATAAATTTTGTGTTATTTGACTCAGCTTAACAATATCCTTTACTTTTTGTGTCTACATTTATTTTCAATAAACTTTTTCTAGGATATCTAGTCTGATAAAAATCAACTGAATTTTTGAGATGTACGATTGGTCGTTTCTTATGTATTTTCCACCGACATAATAATATAGATCCCATTTGAATAGCATCAAAATTGAGCAAGTTGATGAGCAAAATTGTCCAGAAAACCAGTGTTTCGCCACCAATGGCATGTGAACCATATATATATCTTTTCCTTCTGAAAATAGCATGCCATCAATACTAGTTTCTTAGTGATCAATGGAGTTGAGGCTAGCTACTATTGGTGCAAAAATGACAGGTACGTAGAAAGTAAAGTTTAGCATGAATGTACTCATTCAACTTTTTTTTTTGTTCATTATTGTTTTATGTTCATAACTGTTGGAGAATATTTTTAGAATGTTGTATAATATTCTTGGAGCATATCAAAATCTTAAGTTCAACAAATTTATCAAAGAACACAGTAGCAATAAAAAAACAACGTTTTTGAAGTACAAAAAACTTTATTAAAAAATAAATTACAATTAATTTATCATTTTTGCCATTTTCTTTGAGGTTTTGTTGTCAGAAGAAAATCTTTTTCTTTTTTTTAATCGTCCTCTTCTTTGATCTTGTTAAGATACCCCATCCTAATTATACACCTTTAGATCTCGTTCGAAATCTTCTGCAGAAAAATGCTCGGAGCAAATAAATCCTACTGGCTGAGTTAGAAAGCATGTTGGGTAATTTTTTTGTTTATTTATTTTAATTTTTTTGTGAAAGGGAATTTATATTTGCAGTAGGTAGAAAGATAGCGAGCGTATCAGCTGAAGCTGAGGGCTCCATTTATAGCTGGTAGCTTGTTCTAGCAGTCCATGTTCACCTATCTAAATTTTCAATTTGACAGTGTTTTATTTATATTAAATGAACAACTTCATTTTTTTCAGTTAGGTCGTACATTATTTAGGTACCTGATACTTACCTACCTACAGTTCTTTCCTTGAATTTTGAAGAATGATACAACTCTTGTTGCAGTATAAACCTTGTCATTCATCCGCTGTCCACTTGCCATTTTTCAGAGCTGGGATTTTGAGAAGCCTTCCCGTGCATAAAAGAAGCTGTACCTGTGCTGGCTGAAGAGATGAAGAAATAACGAAAACGACCAATGGGGGATGAGAGTGGAGAAGAATGATAAATATTCTGTTTGATCGACCAGTTATCAGTTGATGGTGCCCATTCAGAGCCGAAATATTTACCTAAATAATATTCACCCCCTCTCAATCGACTTATCACCTTCTTAAAAATTAATGTCCTGAAAAAGGGTATTTTCTGATGTATTGCCAAAAATAAATGTGTAATGCATATTTTCCATTGTCTCACTTTTTTTTCTTACCCACAACAATGAATACAGTAATTAACTCCTAGTAGCAGAGTGCAGTAGACTGAAACTGAAAGGTCTTGTTAACTTTTGGGGCCACTCTAAGTTGCATGCAGGTTGAAAAGGGATAAGACAGCATGTTTAATTTTTTGAGGATTTTTATTGCCCAATGTACAGAGTTTACCTATATTTTTTTAAAAATCTTGGTTGGTGTAAATAACAGCGTAATAATTATATTGCTCGATGAGAATGAAATGAACACGTCTATGTTCTGCCGAGACCGTACTCTACAGGTAATGTGAACAACTGAAGGTAGTAGGCTCGAATCGCTCCTGAAACCAATACACAATGTTGAAGAGTTGACCAGTTGTTAGATAATTTTATATAATAATAATCACTCGAGTAATTTTATGGAAGTGAGGAATGTTTTGTAAAGCAAATTAATGAATACGCCAAATACTTGTAATTCACCTTCAGATTGACTGTGAGACCCTGTGACTCAATCTTGACGTCCGTTTCCATAACCGAAAAAGTATCTTCTTCCTCAACAAAGCCTGAAAAAGGACATAAACCGTTGAAAATTATTTTAACTGGTTTCTTAAATCAATAGGGTCGAGGGTAGAATAACTTAGTGCCTTTTTCCACTATTGGTTCACTAATTCGGCAAAGATTTTTCACCCCTTCGGACTGGTTAGGGCAGCATATTAGGTCGATTGGGTGCCAATAGTTTTATACATAGAAAATGTGGTAAACAATCAATGTATGTATTGGGTAGGTGAGGGGGAGAAGAACCAGGCGACATATTCTCCGATTTTTTATTTTCCGGCCGAGCACTTTCGCCCCTTCGGGCATCCTCAGGGCGATGTGGAACCATAGGTTACCACAGCCCACCTACCCAATACAATGAGAGATGCGACGACTCAACCAAGAAGAATCAATGTATGTTTAAATAAATCAATATCATTGTCAATGAGTTTTTAATTAACACCACACTTTATCTCCTCATCCAACAACCTTGCTTTGACAAAACACTAGGTATTTCAGTTGTGACTGTATCATATTCGTGAGGAAGGGTTAGCAACAAGTGGCAGATTTTATCTGACTCATCAAACTTCGATCCGAGATCCTCTAACTCACGAACGATGGTGTCCACAACGAGAAAATGGTCAATGGAATAATCAAATTTATAGCAGAAACGTCGGCGGAACTGAAGTTGACGCGATGAGCGGGCTCCACGTCTGATAAGACATAGACGAGTCCTTTATCTTCGAGAATCCCCCCAATAGAACCAAATAGAACGGGTAATAACGTCGAATTAGTCGTAAATTATTGACGATTGATTTATGGCGAGGCGAAATTATCACGCACGCGGCCGAACGAAAAAAGGAAATCGAACGTAAACAAAGGGCAACCGGCTTTCGAAAATAATCACCCGCGTAAAAAACAATTTACGCATTAGCGCGCGCCGTGCAAATGACCATAACCTGTTGAGAAGAGTAAGAGTAAACGACGCTGGGAAAAACACGAAACTAATATTAATTAGTTTATTAGCGAAATATAGCAAAAATCAAAATAGTTAACGGGAAGACAAACGAAAGTTCGAGAATGAATAATAAATTATCACAGTACAGTAGTAACAGATAAGATAACATGTTGAGCAAGAGAGAGGGCGTAGAACTGTCCATCCAAGTCAAACATTCGAAGAGCTGTTCAATTCGCATAATGATTTTTGTCCTTAAAATAATGCTCTTCTAGCTTAAAAATCAATGAACTACTCAATATTGAATTATTGGAAGATCGGCATAATTTCTTTTGATTATTTCACAAATTAAAAAGCTACTAGTTAGTTCATTGTTCATGTAGGTATCAATTTAATCATGTTAGAGTAGGAGAAAAATATAGGTAATAAAGGTAAATATAATTACACTATACAAGGTAAAATATAATTTAAGAAAAAATTATTGAGACTGCCGCTCACATTCGGTCCCGAACGAGACAAAAGGCCCGCCCACCTTCTCAAGGCTAGGCAAGGCAGAGCTCTCGCGGCTGGTACGGCCTTTCACCTCAGTCTCGTATCTCCTCGCGCCTGGCACGAACGTCCGCTGTGCTCAGTCTCGTATCACCTCGCGCCAAGTGTTTATTTTTCTTCTTCGTCCGAACTTCTATTATGGTAAGTTTACTACGTTGCTATTTATTTGCTTTCATACGCCTCATCTCATGGTCGGTCTCTAAATGCAACATGTGGCATGCGTTGAAGTGATTTGCTGTGCTATTGAGTAGGAGGGTTCGAAAATACTTTTTCATAGTACATACCTAATATCCAAACACAATTTGAAACGATGTAACAATTCTTGAGATTTTGTTGAAATCATGCTGGACTCCTGTATTTTCGTATCCACAACACCGGTTATGATTAAAGACTGTAAGAACGTTCAAGTGTCAGCTATAGGATATTCTAATAATCAGAAAATTAAAATGTTGATAACTTATGTCAAGTTCGCCAATTATGGCGAACTGGATTGGCTCCTTGATGTTTTGGTTTAATATTCAATAATAAACCATTGTAATCGCCCAAGAAAAAAATTTTTATAACCCTTCCTCAAAATTTGATGTTTTACGTTTCAAGGCATGTAGAATCCGAATATCCAATAAAAACGCTGCAAATGATTGTACACTGGTTAATTATTCCTTCGCTTCAATATTGATTTAGAAAGACTATCCATTTGTGATAGTAATTATTCCGAACAATTTTGACGTTTCCACCGAAATTATCTACGCTTGGTTCAATCAATACCAAACTTATATCACGTAAACTAGACTTAAATTTGAACAATTTTAGTCTTCAAACTAAGGAAAAACAGTTTTCGTTTAGAAATTAGGTATGCAGTCCCAAACATAGGTCCCTAAAAACATCGATTGCTCCCGTATTAAAATTGATTTTTAACCATCATTGGAAAAATCAGTATATTTGAATGCTTGAAGTTCTTTAATGTTTGTAGCGATGTGTAAATTACTTGATTCCCCCTTCAGGGACGGTCATAAATTTTTGGGTGTCATTGCTATGAAAATGACCTCATTTTATGATACTAGGCTTGTATTGTTAGGCTCAGATACTGCACTTCTGCATTATTAACCTAATTCGTAGGTTTTTCTACTTTTCTTTCTTTTTTCAAAACAGTTGTAGTGTACTAACGTTGCGGCCTTCGTATTAGTTTCTTGATTTTATAATTTTGGTTATATCTGTTACTGACTAGATCATGTATGTTCTGTGTTATCTATGTACATTTCAACACAGTTACTAGTTGGAGTCACATAAATATGATCATGCAATTATGTGTGGAATCAAAAGTTTGGTAATAAATAAATCAGTCGAGCATGATTGTGCGTAGTGAACGTTGTTTAACAACGTGTTGTTTCAGAGTGGTTAAGGATGGCTCCTGATACGTTGGAACTTAGTAAGAAGAACATCCAACCCCTGGAGCAGGGACGAGAGCAAGCAAACTTGGATTAGCACTTCGTGCCCTGAGTGATGTTGAACTTCGGGCGAAACTCCAAAAAGAGCGAGAGTTTGTATATTATAGCTGTTTTTAATTTTTCTTGTTTCTAATTAATTTCAATCTGTGTGATTTGAGTTGATGATATTTTTCAGGGAGCATGAAAAATATGACATATGATGGAAATGACCCCCTACCGCCGCGGCATGACTATGTCGATTGGATTGAACAGAGTTGCCCATAACATGGCAAAGAAGTGAATCTGATACCGCTTCTTGAAGATACCATCATGCAATTCAAGGAAGTGGAGCAGTATAAACAGGACAGTCGGTTTATCGACCTAATCATCAAATACGTGAGGATGGTGGCAATTTTTTGTTTGTGGAGTGATAAACTGATTCATGATTGGGGAATAAAATTTCTGGGATACATGCAGCTAAATATTTGGTGAAAGAAGTCAGCGTTCAGTATAAATTGTGTGATAGGGCTGGTGTTCAGCCCCTGTAAGTCGATGAGATTACTTTTTAAACTTATTTTTGAGAGGGATACTATCCTGGTAGGTCCCAAATTAAAACAAAATCCATCCAGTAGTTACAGCCCCAGATTCGGAGAAATGCTGGAAAAAGTGATTTTTGCGAAAATAGCAACTTTTGATTTTGCAAGCTAATAACTTTTACAAAAACCTTGCAAATGCGATGAGTGGTTTCACTTTTTTGAGGTTTTTCTAGTACCCAGCCACGTCGAGAAAAAAAATATGAACACTATTGCACTTGGAAGTACTTAGCAAGAGCTTTCCAACGATGGTAAAAAATCAATTTTAGGTGGCATAATGAGGGAGCAATCGATGTTTTTATAGACCTATGTATGAGACCTCATAACTTCTAAACGAAAACTGTTTTTTCATAGTTTGTAAACCTAAATTGTTCACATTTAAGACTAGTTTACGTAATCAAAGTTTGGTATTGATTGGACTAAAAGTAAATAATACTTCTAAGGCCGTATTTCTTAAAAATTTGTTTCAAAATCACGTTTTTGGAATATATATGGTTGTAGAAAAAAAACTACGTTAGTCATAGAATTTTCGTTGAAAGATTTGAATTTAGCGTTAAATGTTCAAGAAATAACATGCAGGTAGTTGCCGCGAAGTTGCGACATTTTTGTTATTTTTTTCCTTTTCAGAGTTTGTATTATAGGCAGATAATTTTCAAAGTTGGTTTTATTATTTTCTTAAACTTTTTTTTCTTTTTTTAGTGTCATACAATTATGGACAGCTCTCTTCACAAAATTTGCCCAAGCTTTCTTCATTGTGGTTTTGTCACTTACTACCAACAGACCAAAGAAAATTCATAAATCTGTTGGACACTGAAGATCTAAACTATAATGATTACCTAACTACTTTCAATGTTATTATGTTGATTGAGAGTGAGTTTGAACGTTAGAAATTAATGGAATAATCTATCCACTGATTTGAGACTCTTGGTCTACATACCGGATGCTTTGATCCCATTGATCCACCTTACAAAACTCAAATAATTTAGTACACCATTTTTGATTACTGAAATGCTCCAATTTACTTGTTCTGTATTTCTCAAATGATAATAGAGTTATGATTTTCTCGAGCCTATCCGCAATTACACTGAATGAGAGGATCCGAACAAAATTTCAGAAATTCACCCAACGTTTGTGCATTATAATGACAGGATTTGGCCCTCAAAACCATGTAATTTGTTGAAAAAGTAATGCTGAATTCAAACCTGTTAACGAAAATTCTATGACTAACGTAGTTTTTTTTTCTACAAGCATAAATAGTTCAAAAAACGTGATTTCGAAACAATTTTTTTAGAATTACGGCCTGAAAAGTATCTACGCTTGGTTCAATCAATACCAAACTTATATCACGTAAACTAGACTTAAATTTGAACAATTTTAGTCTTCAAACTAAGGAAAAACAGTTTTCGTTTAGAAATTATGCAGTCCCAAACATAGGTCCCTAAAAACATCGATTGCTCCCGTATTAAAATTGATTTTTAACCATCATTGGAAAAATCAGTATATTTGAATGCTTGAAGTTCTTTAATGTTTGTAGCGATGTGTAAATTACTTGATTCCCTCTTCAGGGACGGTCATAAATTTTTGGGTGTCATTGCTATGAAAATGACCTCATTTTATGATACTTGGCTTGTATTGTTAGGCTCAGATACTGCACTTCTGCATTATTAACCTAATTCGTAGGTTTTTCTACTTTTCTTTCTTTTTTCAAAACAGTTGTAGTGTACTAACGTTGCGGCCTTCGTATTAGTTTCTTGATTTTATAATTTTGGTTATATCTGTTACTGACTAGATCATGTATGTTCTGTGTTATCTATGTACACTTCAACACAGTTACTAGTTGGAGTCACATAAATATGATGATCATGCAATTATGTGTGGAATCAAAAGTTTGGTAATAAATAAATCAGTCGAGCATGATTGTGCGTAGTGAACGTTGTTTAACAACGTGTTGTTTCAGAGTGGTTAAGGATGGCTCCTGATACGTTGGAACTTAGTAAGAAGAACATCCAACCCCTGGAGCAGGGACGAGAGCAAGCAAACTTGGATTAGCACTTCGTGCCCTGAGTGATGTTGAACTTCGGGCGAAACTCCAAAAAGAGCGAGAGTTTGTATATTATAGCTGTTTTTAATTTTTCTTGTTTCTAATTAATTTCAATCTGTGTGATTTGAGTTGATGATATTTTTCAGGGAGCATGAAAAATATGACATATGATGGAAATGACCCCCTACCGCCGCGGCATGACTATGTCGATTGGATTGAACAGAGTTGCCCATAACATGGCAAAGAAGTGAATCTGATACCGCTTCTTGAAGATACCATCATGCAATTCAAGGAAGTGGAGCAGTATAAACAGGACAGTCGGTTTATCGACCTAATCATCAAATACGTGAGGATGGTGGCAATTTTTTGTTTGTGGAGTGATAAACTGATTCATGATTGGGGAATAAAATTTCTGGGATACATGCAGCTAAATATTTGGTGAAAGAAGTCAGCGTTCAGTATAAATTGTGTGATAGGGCTGGTGTTCAGCCCCTGTAAGTCGATGAGATTACTTTTTAAACTTATTTTTGAGAGGGATACTATCCTGGTAGGTCCCAAATTAAAACAAAATCCATCCAGTAGTTACAGCCCCAGATTCGGAGAAATGCTGGAAAAAGTGATTTTTGCGAAAATAGCAACTTTTGATTTTGCAAGCTAATAACTTTTACAAAAACCTTGCAAATGCGATGAGTGGTTTCACTTTTTTGAGGTTTTTCTAGTACCCAGCCACGTCGAGAAAAAAATATGAACACTATTGCACTTGGAAGTACTTAGCAAGAGCTTTCCAACGATGGTAAAAAATCAATTTTAGGTGGCATAATGAGGGAGCAATCGATGTTTTTATAGACCTATGTATGAGACCTCATAACTTCTAAACGAAAACTGTTTTTTCATAGTTTGTAAACCTAAATTGTTCACATTTAAGACTAGTTTACGTAATCAAAGTTTGGTATTGATTGGACTAAAAGTAAATAATACTTCTAAGGCCGTATTTCTTAAAAATTTGTTTCAAAATCACGTTTTTGGAATATATATGGTTGTAGAAAAAAAACTACGTTAGTCATAGAATTTTCGTTGAAAGATTTGAATTTAGCGTTAAATGTTCAAGAAATAACATGCAGGTAGTTGCCGCGAAGTTGCGACATTTTTGTTATTTTTTTCCTTTTCAGAGTTTGTATTATAGGCAGATAATTTTCAAAGTTGGTTTTATTATTTTCTTAAACTTTTTTTTCTTTTTTTAGTGTCATACAATTATGGACAGCTCTCTTCACAAAATTTGCCCAAGCTTTCTTCATTGTGGTTTTGTCACTTACTACCAACAGACCAAAGAAAATTCATAAATCTGTTGGACACTGAAGATCTAAACTATAATGATTACCTAACTACTTTCAATGTTATTATGTTGATTGAGAGTGAGTTTGAACGTTAGAAATTAATGGAATAATCTATCCACTGATTTGAGACTCTTGGTCTACATACCGGATGCTTTGATCCCATTGATCCACCTTACAAAACTCAAATAATTTAGTACACCATTTTTGATTACTGAAATGCTCCAATTTACTTGTTCTGTATTTCTCAAATGATAATAGAGTTATGATTTTCTCGAGCCTATCCGCAATTACACTGAATGAGAGGATCCGAACAAAATTTCAGAAATTCACCCAACGTTTGTGCATTATAATGACAGGATTTGGCCCTCAAAACCATGTAATTTGTTGAAAAAGTAATGCTGAATTCAAACCTGTTAACGAAAATTCTATGACTAACGTAGTTTTTTTTTCTACAAGCATAAATAGTTCAAAAAACGTGATTTCGAAACAATTTTTTTAGAATTACGGCCTGAAAAGTATCTACGCTTGGTTCAATCAATACCAAACTTATATCACGTAAACTAGACTTAAATTTGAACAATTTTAGTCTTCAAACTAAGGAAAAACAGTTTTCGTTTAGAAATTATGCAGTCCCAAACATAGGTCCCTAAAAACATCGATTGCTCCCGTATTAAAATTGATTTTTAACCATCATTGGAAAAATCAGTATATTTGAATGCTTGAAGTTCTTTAATGTTTGTAGCGATGTGTAAATTACTTGATTCCCTCTTCAGGGACGGTCATAAATTTTTGGGTGTCATTGCTATGAAAATGACCTCATTTTATGATACTTGGCTTGTATTGTTAGGCTCAGATACTGCACTTCTGCATTATTAACCTAATTCGTAGGTTTTTCTACTTTTCTTTCTTTTTTCAAAACAGTTGTAGTGTACTAACGTTGCGGCCTTCGTATTAGTTTCTTGATTTTATAATTTTGGTTATATCTGTTACTGACTAGATCATGTATGTTCTGTGTTATCTATGTACACTTCAACACAGTTACTAGTTGGAGTCACATAAATATGATGATCATGCAATTATGTGTGGAATCAAAAGTTTGGTAATAAATAAATCAGTCGAGCATGATTGTGCGTAGTGAACGTTGTTTAACAACGTGTTGTTTCAGAGTGGTTAAGGATGGCTCCTGATACGTTGGAACTTAGTAAGAAGAACATCCAACCCCTGGAGCAGGGACGAGAGCAAGCAAACTTGGATTAGCACTTCGTGCCCTGAGTGATGTTGAACTTCGGGCGAAACTCCAAAAAGAGCGAGAGTTTGTATATTATAGCTGTTTTTAATTTTTCTTGTTTCTAATTAATTTCAATCTGTGTGATTTGAGTTGATGATATTTTTCAGGGAGCATGAAAAATATGACATATGATGGAAATGACCCCCTACCGCCGCGGCATGACTATGTCGATTGGATTGAACAGAGTTGCCCATAACATGGCAAAGAAGTGAATCTGATACCGCTTCTTGAAGATACCATCATGCAATTCAAGGAAGTGGAGCAGTATAAACAGGACAGTCGGTTTATCGACCTAATCATCAAATACGTGAGGATGGTGGCAATTTTTTGTTTGTGGAGTGATAAACTGATTCATGATTGGGGAATAAAATTTCTGGGATACATGCAGCTAAATATTTGGTGAAAGAAGTCAGCGTTCAGTATAAATTGTGTGATAGGGCTGGTGTTCAGCCCCTGTAAGTCGATGAGATTACTTTTTAAACTTATTTTTGAGAGGGATACTATCCTGGTAGGTCCCAAATTAAAACAAAATCCATCCAGTAGTTACAGCCCCAGATTCGGAGAAATGCTGGAAAAAGTGATTTTTGCGAAAATAGCAACTTTTGATTTTGCAAGCTAATAACTTTTACAAAAACCTTGCAAATGCGATGAGTGGTTTCACTTTTTTGAGGTTTTTCTAGTACCCAGCCACGTCGAGAAAAAAATATGAACACTATTGCACTTGGAAGTACTTAGCAAGAGCTTTCCAACGATGGTAAAAAATCAATTTTAGGTGGCATAATGAGGGAGCAATCGATGTTTTTATAGACCTATGTATGAGACCTCATAACTTCTAAACGAAAACTGTTTTTTCATAGTTTGTAAACCTAAATTGTTCACATTTAAGACTAGTTTACGTAATCAAAGTTTGGTATTGATTGGACTAAAAGTAAATAATACTTCTAAGGCCGTATTTCTTAAAAATTTGTTTCAAAATCACGTTTTTGGAATATATATGGTTGTAGAAAAAAAACTACGTTAGTCATAGAATTTTCGTTGAAAGATTTGAATTTAGCGTTAAATGTTCAAGAAATAACATGCAGGTAGTTGCCGCGAAGTTGCGACATTTTTGTTATTTTTTTCCTTTTCAGAGTTTGTATTATAGGCAGATAATTTTCAAAGTTGGTTTTATTATTTTCTTAAACTTTTTTTTTCTTTTTTTAGTGTCATACAATTATGGACAGCTCTCTTCACAAAATTTGCCCAAGCTTTCTTCATTGTGGTTTTGTCACTTACTACCAACAGACCAAAGAAAATTCATAAATCTGTTGGACACTGAAGATCTAAACTATAATGATTACCTAACTACTTTCAATGTTATTATGTTGATTGAGAGTGAGTTTGAACGTTAGAAATTAATGGAATAATCTATCCACTGATTTGAGACTCTTGGTCTACATACCGGATGCTTTGATCCCATTGATCCACCTTACAAAACTCAAATAATTTAGTACACCATTTTTGATTACTGAAATGCTCCAATTTACTTGTTCTGTATTTCTCAAATGATAATAGAGTTATGATTTTCTCGAGCCTATCCGCAATTACACTGAATGAGAGGATCCGAACAAAATTTCAGAAATTCACCCAACGTTTGTGCATTATAATGACAGGATTTGGCCCTCAAAACCATGTAATTTGTTGAAAAAGTAATGCTGAATTCAAACCTGTTAACGAAAATTCTATGACTAACGTAGTTTTTTTTTCTACAAGCATAAATAGTTCAAAAAACGTGATTTCGAAACATTTTTTTAGAATTACGGCCTGAAAAGTATCTACGCTTGGTTCAATCAATACCAAACTTATATCACGTAAACTAGACTTAAATTTGAACAATTTTAGTCTTCAAACTAAGGAAAAACAGTTTTCGTTTAGAAATTATGCAGTCCCAAACATAGGTCCCTAAAAACATCGATTGCTCCCGTATTAAAATTGATTTTTAACCATCATTGGAAAAATCAGTATATTTGAATGCTTGAAGTTCTTTAATGTTTGTAGCGATGTGTAAATTACTTGATTCCCTCTTCAGGGACGGTCATAAATTTTTGGGTGTCATTGCTATGAAAATGACCTCATTTTATGATACTTGGCTTGTATTGTTAGGCTCAGATACTGCACTTCTGCATTATTAACCTAATTCGTAGGTTTTTCTACTTTTCTTTCTTTTTTCAAAACAGTTGTAGTGTACTAACGTTGCGGCCTTCGTATTAGTTTCTTGATTTTATAATTTTGGTTATATCTGTTACTGACTAGATCATGTATGTTCTGTGTTATCTATGTACACTTCAACACAGTTACTAGTTGGAGTCACATAAATATGATGATCATGCAATTATGTGTGGAATCAAAAGTTTGGTAATAAATAAATCAGTCGAGCATGATTGTGCGTAGTGAACGTTGTTTAACAACGTGTTGTTTCAGAGTGGTTAAGGATGGCTCCTGATACGTTGGAACTTAGTAAGAAGAACATCCAACCCCTGGAGCAGGGACGAGAGCAAGCAAACTTGGATTAGCACTTCGTGCCCTGAGTGATGTTGAACTTCGGGCGAAACTCCAAAAAGAGCGAGAGTTTGTATATTATAGCTGTTTTTAATTTTTCTTGTTTCTAATTAATTTCAATCTGTGTGATTTGAGTTGATGATATTTTTCAGGGAGCATGAAAAATATGACATATGATGGAAATGACCCCCTACCGCCGCGGCATGACTATGTCGATTGGATTGAACAGAGTTGCCCAAAACATGGCAAAGAAGTGAATCTGATACCGCTTCTTGAAGATACCATCATGCAATTCAAGGAAGTGGAGCAGTATAAACAGGACAGTCGGTTTATCGACCTAATCATCAAATACGTGAGGATGGTGGCAATTTTTTGTTTGTGGAGTGATAAACTGATTCATGATTGGGGAATAAAATTTCTGGGATACATGCAGCTAAATATTTGGTGAAAGAAGTCAGCGTTCAGTATAAATTGTGTGATAGGGCTGGTGTTCAGCCCCTGTAAGTCGATGAGATTACTTTTTAAACTTATTTTTGAGAGGGATACTATCCTGGTAGGTCCCAAATTAAAACAAAATCCATCCAGTAGTTACAGCCCCAGATTCGGAGAAATGCTGGAAAAAGTGATTTTTGCGAAAATAGCAACTTTTGATTTTGCAAGCTAATAACTTTTACAAAAACCTTGCAAATGCGATGAGTGGTTTATTATTCCTTCGATTCAATAGGTAATGATTTGGGAAAACTATCATAACTTGCTCAAACATTAAATTAAAAGGTACATTTTTCGTCTAACTTTATAGTTGAAGAGACCATTTGACGACCATTCCAACAAGATTACGATTTTCATAGCGCCAACGATTCTCGAGTTATACCTTTATGCCCAATTTGTGAAAATCTCCCAAATTTTACTAACCCCCTCAACATTTTACAATTTACGTTTCAAGGCATATAGGATCCGAATATCCAGTAGAAAAAATCCTGTCCGTCTGCCGTACGCCGCCATCACTTTTTGGAGGAAACTATTATAGTTACATTTTGAAATTTCACAAAAAATCAATCGTGGCCTGACAACGGCTCAATTCTTTCGCCAAATCGCTATCTCAATTTTCAGGGTATTTTTGAGGGGGAGAATATTCGTATTTCCCAACGTTTCTCAGAAAAAGGTGTGTTTGATATCCATTTCTATAGATTTTTGGCCGCTGAATCGGATAACACCATCGCGGGGTCGGTAGCTTTATTGGTTCTCGAGCTATCGCAGTTTGTGTGTAAAATTTGGGAGGTTTTCACAAAGTTGGCATGAGGGAATTACTTGAGAGTTCTTGGAGCTATAAAAATTGTTGTATACGCGTTGGAATGGTCGTCAAACACCCTATTCAACTGTACCGTTAGGCGAAAAAATTAGCATTTCATTTCGAAATTAAGAATAATAGCAATGATTAAAATTACAATTATAGTTGTTACGGAGTTTTCCCACATAGCTACCAATCTGTTTCACAAATGTTCGGAATAAGTATCATCACAAATGGATATTCTTAAAATGACTATTGAAAAAAAGGAATAATAAACCACTGTACTATTATTTGCTGTATTTTTCATTGTCTGTAGACTTACACTGCTTTAGTTTGCGCACTTCACGCAATTCACGTTTCGCATTATTCACATATCGATCATTTTGATGAAGATCAAAATCCATCAAAATGATCGATATTGACGTTTTTACAACAGATTTCAATAAATTTTATGTTATTTGACTCAGCTTAACAATGTCCTTTACTTTTTGTGTCTACATTTATTTTCAATAAACTTTGTTTGAATTTTTGAGATGTACGATGGGTCGTTTCTCATGTATTTCTTTTCTTATGTATTTTTTCTTCTTGTGTATGTTTTTCTTATACCGACAAATAGATCCCATTTGAATAGCATCAAAATTGAGCAAGTTGTTGAGCAAAATTGTCCAGAAAACCAGTGTTTCGCCACCAATGGCATGTGAATATAGCATGCGATCAATACTAGTTTCTTAATGATCAATGGTGTTGAGGCTGATATTGGTACAAAAATGACAGGTACATGGAAAGTAAAGTTTAGCATGCATTCATTCAACTTTTTTGTACATTATTGTTTCATGTTCGTAACTGTTGGAAAATATTTTTAGAATGTTGTATATTATTATATTCTTGGAGCATATCAAAATCTTAAGTTCAACAAATTTATCAAAGAACGCAGTAGCAATTAAAAAACAACGTTTTTTAAGAACAAAAAACTTTATTAAAAAATAAATTACAATTAATTGATCATTTTTGCCATTTTCTTTGAGGTTTTGTTGTCAGAAGAAAATCTTTTTCGTTTTTGTTTTTAATTGTGTTCTTCTTTGATCTTGTTAAGATACCTCATCCTAATTATACACCTTTAGATCTCGTTCGAAATTTTCTGCAGCAAAATGATCGAAGCAAAAAATAAATCCTACTGGTATTGGGATTCCAATCGTCATTTTCTCCGGCACTTAGCGATCCATTGCTTCCTAATGGATTTATCGGTAGGAAATATGACAAAATAGCAATTAATTAATACACATATTTAAAACACAAGAGTTGAGAGAACAAGTACGCTGACAAACTGGCCGAGGCATGTTTAGAATTCAGAGTTTTCCACAATTAATATTACAGCCAATACATTCTTCAAATTTAATAACGGTAATCATGATACTAAATAATTATGCATTTTAGAATGGATCTACGGGCAATAAATAATTAAAATAGTGAACTTACCGGTGAAAAGAAAGATCGTGTCACGGCATTCCGCAATCGCACGCACTACAACTGGTTTTCCCATTCTTATTAACAATGATTTTTAAAAACCCTTGATGAAACTCTCTATTAAAACTGTAATAAAAAACTTGGCGTACACAAAACCTTCACATTGAAAGGAAAGCGGAGAAGTAATGTTGTTGCAATGAAAGTCTGATGAGGCTTTGAGGAAGGTTTATACCAGTGACGTCAGAGGAAGCTGCCCCTTGATGTTCGAGCCCGCCTTGTATATTACACCGACCCAAGGTGACAGGTGGGCTCGATCCGATACTAACCCGCACGGCATGACGTCACTGGTATAAAGACAAACACTAGTTAGATAGCTTTTAACTAACCTTTGGCAGCGGAATTTCATTACTTACTATTAATTATCATTTTTTCTCGATAAAATTTTTTTTTATCTATAACCATACTTAGAATTAAATGATACAAAAATAATCTGTTAGAATTCAAATAATTTAAAAATTGACTTTTAAAATACTTACCTAATCGTAAAGATTCAGATATTTTATTTTTGAGACACTATTTTTTCATTTCTAACGTTCTTCACTGATGAAGTTAAAAAAATAAATCACCGTTGAAAAAAAAGTGGGAAAAAATGATTGATATTGACGTTTTTACATCAGATTTTAATAAATTTTGTGTTATTTGACTCAGCTTAACAATATCCTTTACTTTTTGTGTCTACATTTATTTTCAATAAACTTTTTCTAGGATATCTAGTCTGATAAAAATCAACTGAATTTTTGAGATGTACGATTGGTCGTTTCTTATGTATTTTCCACCGACATAATAATATAGATCCCATTTGAATAGCATCAAAATTGAGCAAGTTGATGAGCAAAATTGTCCAGAAAACCAGTGTTTCGCCACCAATGGCATGTGAACCATATATATATCTTTTCCTTATGAAAATAGCATGCCATCAATACTAGTTTCTTAGTGATCAATGGAGTTGAGGCTAGCTACTATTGGTGCAAAAATGACAGGTACATAGAAAGTAAGTTTAGCATGAATGTACTCATTCAACTTTTTTTTTGTTCATTATTGTTTTATGTTCATAACTGTTGGAGAATATTTTTAGAATGTTGTATAATATTCTTGGAGCATATCAAAATCTTAAGTTCAACAAATTTATCAAAGAACACAGTAGCAATAAAAAAACAACGTTTTTGAAGAACAAAAAACTTTATTAAAAATAAATTACAATTAATTTATCATTTTTGCCATTTTCTTTGAGGTTTTGTTGTCAGAAGAAAATCTTTTTCTTTTTTTTAATCGTCCTCTTCTTTGATCTTGTTAAGATACCCCATCCTAATTACTACACCTTTAGATCTCGTTCGAAATCTTCTGCAGAAAAATGCTCGGAGCAAATAAATCCTACTGGCTGAGTTAGAAAGCATGTTGGGTAATTTTTTTGTTTATTTATTTTAATTTTTTTTGTGAAAGGGAATTTATATTTGCAGTAGGTAGAAAGATAGCGAGCGTATCAGCTGAAGCTGAGGGCTCCATTTATAGCTGGTAGCTTGTTCTAGCAGTCCATGTTCACCTATCTAAATTTTCAATTTGACAGTGTTTTATTTATATTAAATGAACAACTTCATTTTTTTCAGTTAGGTCGTACATTATTTAGGTACCTGATACTTACCTACCTACAGTTCTTTCCTTGAATTTTGAAGAATGATACAACTCTTGTTGCAGTATAAACCTTGTCATTCATCCGCTGTCCACTTGCCATTTTTCAGAGCTGGGATTTGAGAAGCCTTCCCGTGCATAAAAGAAGCTGTACCTGTGCTGGCTGAAGAGATGAAGAAATAACGAAAACGACCAATGGGGGATGAGAGTGGAGAAGAATGATAAATATTCTGTTTGATCGACCAGTTATCAGTTGATGGTGCCCATTCAGAGCCGAAATATTTACCTAAATAATATTCACCCCCTCTCAATCGACTTATCTCCTTCTTAAAATTAATGTCCTGAAAAAGGGTATTTTCTGATGTATTGCCAAAAATAAATGTGTAATGCATATTTTCCATTGTCTCACTTTTTTTTCTTACCCACAACAATGAATACAGTAATTAACTCCTAGTAGCAGAGTGCAGTAGACTGAAACTGAAAGGTCTTGTTAACTTTTGGGGCCACTCTAAGTGCATGCAGGTTGAAAAGGGATAAGACAGCATGTTTAATTTTTTGAGGATTTTTATTGCCCAATGTACAGAGTTTACCCTATATTTTTTTAAAAATCTTGGTTGGTGTAAATAACAGCGTAATAATTATATTGCTCGATGAGAATGAAATGAACACGTCTATGTTCTGCCGAGACCGTACTCTACAGGTAATGTGAACAACTGAAGGTAGTAGGCTCGAATCGCTCCTGAAACCAATACACAATGTTGAAGAGTTGACCAGTTGTTAGATAATTTTATATAATAATAATCACTCGAGTAATTTTATGGAAGTGAGGAAGTTTTGTAAAGCAAATTAATGAATACGCCACATACTTGTAATCCACCTTCAGATTGACTGTGAGACCCTGTGACTCAATCTTGACGTCCGTTTCCATACCGAAAAAGTATCTTCTTCCACAACAAAGCCTGAAAAACTACATAAACCGTTGAAAATTATTTTAACTGGTTTCTTAAATCAATAGGGTCGAGGGTAGAATAACTTAGTGCCTTTTTCCACTATTGGTTCACTAATTCGGCAAAGATTTTTCACCCCTTCGGACTGGTTAGGGCAGCATATTAGGTCGATTGGGTGCCATAGTTTTATACATAGAAAATGTGGTAAACAATCAATGTATGTTTAAATAAATCAATATCATTGTCAATGAGTTTTTAATTAACACCACACTTTATCTCCTCATCCAACAACCTTGCTTTGACAAAACACTAGGTATTTCAGTTGTGACTGTATCATATTCGTGAGGAAGGGTTAGCAACAAGTGGCAGATTTTATCTGACTCATCAAACTTCGATCCGAGATCCTCTAACTCACGAACGATGGTGTCCACAACGAGAAAATGGTCAATGGAATAATCAAATTTATAGCAGAAACGTCGGCGGAACTGAAGTTGACGCGATGAGCGGGCTCCACGTCTGATAAGACATAGACGAGTCCTTTATCTTCGAGAATCCCCCCAATAGAACCAAATAGAACGGGTAATAACGTCGAATTAGTCGTAATTATTGACGATTGATTTATGGCGAGGCGAAATTATCACGCACGCGGCCGAACGAAAAAAGGAAATCGAACGTAAACAAAGGGCAACCGGCTTTCGAAAATAATCACCCGCGTAAAAAACAATTACGCATTAGCGCGCGCCGTGCAAATGACCATAACCTGTTGAGAAGAGTAAGAGTAAACGACGCTGGGAAAAACACGAAACTAATATTAATTAGTTTATTAGCGAAATATAGCAAAAATCAAAATAGTTAACGGGAAGACAAACGAAAGTTCGAGAATGAATAATAAATTATCACAGTACAGTAGTAACAGATAAGATAACATGTTGAGCAAGAGAGAGGGCGTAGAACTGTCCATCCAAGTCAAACATTCGAAGAGCTGTTCAATTCGCATAATGATTTTTGTCCTTAAAATAATGCTCTTCTAGCTTAAAAATCAATGAACTACTCAATATTGAATTATTGGAAGATCGGCATAATTTCTTTTGATTATTTCACAAATTAAAAAGCTACTAGTTAGTTCATTGTTCATGTAGGTATCAATTTAATCATGTTAGAGTGGGAGAAAAATATAGGTAATAAAGGTAAATATAATTACACTATACAAGGTAAAATATAATTTAAGAAAAAATTATTGAGACTGCCGCTCACATTCGGTCCCGAACGAGACATAAGGCCCGCCCACCTTCTCAAGGCTAGGCAAGGCAGAGCTCTCGCGGCTGGTACGGCCTTTCACCTCAGTCTCGTATCTCCTCGCGCCTGGCGCGAACGTCCGCTGTGCTCAGTCTCGTATCACCTCGCGCCAAGTGCAGTGTTGCCTGACCTCCCCTTTTTGGGGGAAAACTCCCCCAAAATGATGAAAAAAGAACTCGTTCCCTTTTCCCCCAATCCTCCCCCATTTTCGTTTTTGCTTCCCTTTTTCCCTTTTTTCTCTGAAAATGTTAAAAAACGAAATTTCAGGAAAAAGCTTTTTTCCACACCCGCACAAAGGAGGGATTTCTATAGTCGTCTACTCGTCTTTGCCTTTCTGTGATCCATGTTTCCGTCTCCGTGCAGCCGTGCTCTATCACCGTGCACTTTGCCCGCTGTATTATATACTCCAGCTGATGATGAACTTTATCCGTGGCCCGTTCGCTCTCCGTCAGGTCTATGCTTCTCTCGTTTTTAAAAATTTATTGCGTGTTTGCTAAACGGATCGATCGTCGCTTATTATTCTCTTCAACGAATCGTCGCTTATTTTTCTCTTCAACGAATCGTCGCTTATTCTTCTCTTCAAATTTCCAAGCAGACTGGTGAGTTGAACAATAATTGCTTGTAAGCTTCTTACCTAAGTTGTGTTGGGATAAAAAATGTATCCGTTTTTAGTTTCCTAGCCACATTGTGTTTGATTGTTCCTAGCAATAATTCAGAGCTACATTTTTTGCAATTAATAAGTTTATAAATTTAATGTTGAAAATAAAGCGTTACCTATTTGTTTTAGGTTCATGTTAAATAAAGCGTGTCCTAGTCATTTTGTGTTTAGGTTTTTGATTCCTAAAAAATTAAAATCTGAAAATTCAAGCTTTAAGCCAAATTTCATGAAAATTTTTCATCATGTGTTGTTTTTTATGGCTTTTTAGCTACCACAATAATCCCCCAAAGCTC